>CAWUPB010000135.1:0-51119 GCA_963924115.1 Dovyalis caffra
CTCACATGCCCGTATTGTCTCGAAAAACAAAAAAACGTATTTTCTCGACCTAAACGTCATTTTTTTTGCAAAAATCAACCCCGTGTCATGGCCATATGCGATGAGTTTTTATCATTGGGTCGTTTGCCATCGAACTCGGGTCTAAAACTACTCAGAACTTTGTCGATAATTTTTGGGCAAAAATCAACCTCAACTCACAAGCCGAGGCCGATGAGTCTCTGTGGTTGTCACTTTGGCTATGATGTAGGTCTCAAAAACCTCAAACTAGCAATTACGGCTTCTCTATAGATTGTTTCAAGCTCGTTCACACCAGCCCTTTCAGAACTCGAAGCTCACATGCCCGTATTGTCTCGAAAAACTAAAAAATGTATTTTCTCGACCTAACCGTCATTTGTTTACAACAATCACCCCCGTGTCATGGCCATAGGGATGTGTTTTTATCGTTGGCTCGTTTGCCATCGAACCGGGTCTAAAATTGCTCAAAACTTTGTCGGCCATTTTTTGGCGAAAATCAACCTCGACTCACAGCCGAGGCCGATGAGTCTCTATGTTTGTCACTTTGGCTATGATGTAGGTCTCAAAAACCTCAAACTAGCAATTACAGCTTCTCTATAGATTGTTTCAAGCTCGTTCACACCAGCCCTTTCAGAACTCGAAAGCTCACATGCCCGTATTGTCTCGAAAAACTAAAAAAATGTATTTTCTCGACCTAACCGTCATTTTGTTTACAACAATCACCCCCGTGTCATGGCCATATGCGATGTGTTTTTATCGTTGGCTCGTTTGCCATCGAACCGGGTCTAAAATTGCTCAAAACTTTGTCGACCATTTTTTGGCGAAAATCAACCTCACTCACAGCCGAGGCCGATGAGTCTCTATGTTTGTCACTTTGGCTATGATGTAGGTCTCAAAAACCTCAAACTAGCAATTACAGCTTCTCTATAGATTGTTTCAAGCTCGTTCACACCGGCCCTTCTAGGAACTCGAAAGCTCACATGCCCGTATTGTCTCGAAAAACTAAAAAAAATGTATTTTCTCGACCTAAACGTCATTTGTTTTTGCAAAAATCAACCCCGTGTCATGGCCATATGCGATGAGTTTTTATCATTGGGTCGTTTTCCATCGAACCGGGTCTAAAACTACTCGTAACTTTATCGACAATTTTTGGGCAAAAATCAACCTCGACTCACAGCCGAAGCCGATGAGTCTCTGTGGTTGTCACTTTGGCTATGATGTAGGTCTCAAAAACCTCAAACCAGCAATTACAGCTTCTCTATAGATTGTTTCAAGCTCGTTCACACCAACTCTTTCAGAACTCGGAAGCTCACATGCCCGTATTGTCTCGAAAAACTAAAAAAATGTATTTTCTCGACCTAACCGTCATTTTTTTACAACAATCACCCCTGTGTCATGGCCATAGGCGATGTGTTTTTATCGTTGGCTCGTTTGCCATCGAACCGGGTCTAAAATTGCTCAAAACTTTGTCGGCCATTTTTTGGCGAAAATCAACCTCGACTCACAAGTCGAGGCCGATGAGTCTCTATGTTTGTCACTTTGGCTATGATGTAGGTCTAAAAAACCTCAAACTAGCAATTACAGCTTCTCTATAGATTGTTTCAAGCTCGTTCACACCGGCCCTTCTAGGAACTCGAAAGCTCACATGCCCGTATTGTCTCGAAAAACTAAAAAAACGTATTTTCTCGACCTAAACGTCATTTTGTTTGCAAAAATCAACCCCGTGTCATGGCCATATGCGATGAGTTTTTATCATTGGGTCGTTTGCCATCGAACCGGGTCTAAAACTACTCGTAACTTTGTCGATAATTTTTGGGCAAAAATCAACCTCGACCTCACAATCGAAGCCGATGAGTCTCTGTGGTTGTCACTTTGGCTATGATGTAGGTCTCAAAAACCTCAAACCAGCAATTACAGCTTCTCTATAGATTGTTTCAAGCTCGTTCACACCAAACTTTTCAGGAACTCGAAAGCTCACATGCCCGTATTGTCTCGAAAAACTAAAAAATGTATTTTCTCGACCTAACCGTCATTTTTTTACAACAATCACCCCCAGTGTCATGGCCATAGGGATGTGTTTTTATCCTTGGCTCGTTTGCCATCGAACCGGGTCTAAAATTGCTCAAAACTTTATCGGCCATTTTTTGGCGAAAATCAACCTCGACTCACAAGTCGAGGCCGATGAGTCTCTATGTTTGTCACTTTGGCTATGATGTAGGTCTAAAAAACCTCAAACTAGCAATTACAGTTTCTCTATAGATTGTTTCAAGCTCGTTCACACGGCCCTTCTAGGAACTCGAAAGCTCACATGCTCGTATTGTCTCGAAAAACAAAAAAAAACGTATTTTCTCGACCTAAACGTCATTTTTTTTGCAAAAATCAACCCCAGTGTCATGGCCATATGCGATGAGTTTTTATCATTGGGTCGTTTGCCATCGAACCGGGTCTAAAACTACTCGAACTTTGTCGATAATTTTTGGGCAAAAATCAACCTCGACTCACAGTCGAAGCCGATGAGTCTCTGTGGTTGTCACTTTGGCTATGATGTAGGTCTCAAAAACCTCAAACCAGCAATTACAGCTTCTCTATAGATTGTTTCAAGCTCGTTCACACCAGCCCTTTCGGGAACTCGTAAGCTCACATGCCCGTATTGTCTCGAAAAACTAAAAAATGTATTTTCTCGACCTAACCGTCATTTTTTTACAACAATCACCCCCGTGTCATGGCCATAGGGATGTGTTTTTATCGTTGGCTCGTTTGCCATCGAACCGGGTCTAAAATTGCTCAAAACTTTGTCGGCCATTTTTTGGCGAAAATCAACCTCAACTCACAGCCGAGGCCGATGAGTCTCTATGTTTGTCACTTTGGCTATGATGTAGGTCTAAAAACCTCAAACTAGCAATTACGGCTTCTATATAGATTGTTTCAAGCTCGTTCACACCGGCCCTTCTAGGAACTCGAAAGCTCACATGCCCGTATTGTCTCGAAAAACAAAAAAAACGTATTTTCTCGACCTAAACGTCATTTTTTTGCAAAAATCAACCCCGTGTCATGGCCATATGCGATGAGTTTTTATCATTGGGTCGTTTGCCATCGAACTCGGGTCTAAAACTACTCAGAACTTTGTCGACAATTTTTGGGCAAAAATCAACCTCAACTCACAATCGAAGCCGATGAGTCTCTGTGGTTGTCACTTTGGCTATGATGTAGGTCTCAAAAACCTCAAACCAGCAATTACACTTTCTCTATAGATTGTTTCAAGCTCGTTCACACCAGACCCTTTCAGGAACTCGGAAGCTCACATGCCCGTATTGTCTCGAAAAACTAAAAAATGTATTTTCTCGACCTAACCGTCATTTTTTTACAACAATCACCCCCGTGTCATGGCCATAGGGATGTGTTTTTATCCTTGGCTCGTTTGCCATCGAACTCGGGTCTAAAATTGCTCAAAACTTTGTCGGCCATTTTTTGGCGAAAATCAACCTCGACTCACAAGTCGAGGCCGATGAGTCTCTATGGTTGTCACTTTGGCTATGATGTAGGTCTCAAAAACCTCAAACCAGCAATTACAGCTTCTCTATAGATTGTTGCAAGCTCGTTCACACCGGCCCTTCTAGGAACTCGAAAGCTCACATGCCCGTATTGTCTCGAAAAACTAAAAAAATGTATTTTCTCGACCTAAACGTCATTTTTTTACAACAATCACCCTGGGGTCATGGCCATATGCGATGAGTTTTTATCATTGGCTCGTTTGCCATCGAACCGGGTCTAAAACTGCTCGAAACTTTGTCGACAATTTTTGGGCGAAAATCAACCTCGGCTCACAGTCGAAGCCGATGAGTCTCTCGTGGTTGTCACTTTGGCTATGATGTAGGTCTCAAAAACCTCAAACCAGCAATTACAGTTTCTCTATAGATTGTTTCAAGCTCGTTCACACCAGCACTTTCGAGAACTCGAAAGCTCACATGCCCGTATTGTCTCGAAAAACTAAAAAATGTATTTTCTCGACCTAACCGTCATTTTTTTACAACAATCACCCCGGGGTCATGGCCATAGTGATGTGTTTTTATCGTTGGCTCGTTTGCCATCGAACTCGGATCTAAAATTGCTCAAAACTTTGTCGGCCATTTTTTGGCGAAAATCAACCTCGACTCACAGTCGAGGCCGATGAGTCTCTATGTTTGTCACTTTGGCTATGATGTAGGTCTAAAAAACCTCAAACTAGCAATTACAGTTTCTCTATAGATTGTTTCAAGCTCGTTCACACCGGCCCTTCCGGGAACTCGAAAGCTCACGTGCCCGTATTGTCTCTAAAAACTAAAAAAAACGTATTTTCTCGACCTAAACGTCATTTTGTTTGCAAAAATACCCCCGTGTCATGGCCATATGCGATGAGTTTTTATCATTGGGTCGTTTGCCATCGAACTCGGGTCTAAAACTACTCGTAACTTTGTCGACAATTTTTGGGCAAAAATCAACCTCGACTCACAAGTCGAAGCCGATGAGTCTCTGTGGTTGTCACTTTGGCTATGATGTAGGTCTCAAAAACCTCAAACCAGCAATTACAGTTTCTCTATAGATTGTTTCAAGCTCGTTCACACCGACCCTTTCGGGAACTCGGAAGCTCACATGCCCGTATTGTCTCGAAAAACTAAAAAATGTATTTTCTCGACCTAACCGTCATTTTTTTACAACAATCACCCCCGAGTCATGGCCATAGGGATGTGTTTTTATCCTTGGCTCGTTTGCCATCGAACCGGGTCTAAAATTGCTCAAAACTTTGTCGGCCATTTTTTGGCGAAAATCAACCTCAACTCACAGTCGAGGCCGATGAGTCTCTATGTTTGTCACTTTGGCTATGATGTAGGTCTAAAAAACCTCAAACTAGCAATTACAGTTTCTCTATAGATTGTTTCAAGCTCGTTCACACCGGCCCTTCTAGGAACTCGAAAGCTCACATGCCCGTATTGTCTCGAAAAACAAAAAAAACGTATTTTCTCGACCTAAACGTCATTTTTTTTGCAAAAATCAACCCCGAGTCATGGCCATATGCGATGAGTTTTTATCATTGGGTCGTTTTCCATCGAACCGGGTCTAAAACTACTCGAACTTTGTCGACAATTTTTGGGCAAAAATCAACCTCGACTCACGAGTCGAAGCCGATGAGTCTCTGTGGTTGTCACTTTGGCTATGATGTAGGTCTCAAAAACCTCAAACCAACAATTACAGCTTCTCTATAGATTGTTTCAAGCTCGTTCACACCGACCCTTTCGGGAACTCGGAAGCTCACATGCCCGTATTGTCTCGAAAAACTAAAAAAATGTATTTTCTCGACCTAACCGTCATTTTTTTACAACAATCACCCCCGAGTCATGGCCATAGGGATGTGTTTTTATCGTTGGCTCGTTTGCCATCGAACCGGGTCTAAAATTGCTCAAAACTTTGTCGGCCATTTTTTGGCGAAAATCAACCTCGGCTCACGGTCGAAGCCGATGAGTCTCTATGGTTGTCACTTTGGCTATGATGTAGGTCTCAAAAACCTCAAACCAGCAATTACGGTTTCTCTATAGATTGTTTCAAGCTCGTTCACACCGGCCCTTCCAGGAACTCGAAAGCTCACATGCCCGTATTGTCTCGAAAAACTAAAAAAATGTATTTTCTCGACCTAACCGTCATTTTTTTACAACAATCACCCCGGGTCATGGCCATAGGGATGTGTTTTTATCGTTGGCTCGTTTACCATCGAACTGGGTCTAAAATTGCTCAAAACTTTGTCGGCCATTTTTTGGCGAAAATCAACCTCGGCTCACGGTCGAGGCCGATGAGTCTCTATGTTTGTCACTTTGGCTATGATGTAGGTCTCAAAAACCTCAAACTAGCAATTACAGTTTCTCTATAGATTGTTTCAAGCTCGTTCACACCAGCCCTTTCGGGAACTCGGAAGCTCACATGCCCGTATTGTCTCGAAAAACTAAAAAAATGTATTTTCTCGACCTAACCGTCATTTTTTTACAACAATCACCCCCGAGTCATGGCCATAGGGATGTGTTTTTATCGTTGGCTCGTTTGCCATCGAACCGGGTCTAAAATTGCTCAAAACTTTGTCGGCCATTTTTGGGCGAAAATCAACCTCGGCTCACGGTCGAGGCCGATGAGTCTCTATGTTTGTCACTTTGGCTATGATGTAGGTCTCAAAAACCTCAAACTAGCAATTACGGTTTCTCTATAGATTGTTTCAAGCTCGTTCACACCGGCCCTTCCGGGAACTCGGAAGCTCACGTGCCCGTATTGTCTCGAAAAACTAAAAAAAACGTATTTTCTCGACCTAAACGTCATTTTGTTTGCAAAAATACCCCCGAGTCATGGCCATATGCGATGAGTTTTTATCATTGGGTCGTTTGCCATCGAGCCGGGTCTAAAACTACTCGAACGTTTTCGATAATTTTTGGGCAAAAATCAACCTCGGCTCACGGTCGAAGCCGATGAGTCTCGTGGTTGTCACTTTGGCTATGATGTAGGTCTCAAAAACCTCAAACCAGCAATTACAGTTTCTCTATAGATTGTTTCAAGCTCGTTCACACCAGCCCTTTCGGGAACTCGGAAGCTCACATGCCCGTATTGTCTCGAAAAACTAAAAAAATGTATTTTCTCGACCTAACCGTCATTTTTTTACAACAATCACCCCCGAGTCATGGCCATAGGGATGTGTTTTTATCGTTGGCTCGTTTGCCATCGAGCCGGGTCTAAAATTGCTCAAAACTTTGTCGGCCATTTTTTGGCGAAAATCAACCTCGGCTCACGGTCGAGGCCGATGAGTCTCTATGTTTGTCACTTTGGCTATGATGTAGGTCTAAAAAACCTCAAACTAGCGATTACGGTTTCTCTATAGATTGTTTCAAGCTCGTTCACACCGGCCCTTCCGGGAACTCGGAAGCTCACGTGCCGTATTGTCTCGAAAAACTAAAAAAAACGTATTTTCTCGACCTAAACGTCATTTTGTTTGCAAAAATACCCCCGAGTCATGGCCATATGCGATGAGTTTTTATCATTGGGTCGTTTGCCATCGAGCTGGGTCTAAAACTACTCGAAACGTTTTCGATAATTTTTGGGCAAAAATCAACCTCGGCTCACGGTCGAAGTCGATGAGTCTCGTGGTTGTCACTTTGGCTATGATGTAGGTCTCAAAAACCTCAAACCAGCAATTACGGTTTCTCTATAGATTGTTTCAAGCTCGTTCACACCAGCCCTTTCGGGAACTCGGAAGCTCACATGCCCGTATTGTCTCGAAAAACTAAAAAAATGTATTTTCTCGACCTAACCGTCATTTTTTTACAACAATCACCCCCGAGTCATGGCCATAGGGATGTGTTTTTATCGTTGGCTCGTTTGCCATCGAACCGGGTCTAAAATTGCTCAAAACTTTGTCGGCCATTTTTTGGCGAAAATCAACCTCGGCTCACGGTCGAGGCCGATGAGTCTCTATGTTTGTCACTTTGGCTATGATGTAGGTCTAAAAAACCTCAAACTAGCAATTACGGTTTCTCTATAGATTGTTTCAAGCTCGTTCACACGGCCCTTCCGGGAACTCGGAAGCTCACGTGCCGTATTGTCTCGAAAAACTAAAAAAAACGTATTTTCTCGACCTAAACGTCATTTTGTTTGCAAAAATACCCCCGAGTCATGGCCATATGCGATGAGTTTTTATCATTGGGTCGTTTGCCATCGAGCCGGGTCTAAAACTACTCGGAACGTTTTCGATAATTTTTGGGCAAAAATCAACCTCGGCTCACGGTCGAAGCCGATGAGTCTCTGTGGTTGTCACTTTGGCTATGATGTAGGTCTCAAAAACCTCAAACCAGCAATTACAGTTTCTCTATAGATTGTTTCAAGCTCGTTCACACCGGCCCTTTCGGGAACTCGGAAGCTCACGTGCCCGTATTGTCTCGAAAAACTAAAAAAATGTATTTTCTCGACCTAAACGTCATTTTGTTTGCAAAAATCACCCCCGAGTCATGGCCATATGCGATGTGTTTTTATCATTGGGTCGTTTGCCATCGAAGCTGGGTCTAAAACTACTCGAAACTTTGTCGACAATTTTTGGGCGAAAATCAACCTCGGCTCACGGTCGAAGCCGATGAGTCTCTGTGGTTGTCACTTTGGCTATGATGTAGGTCTCAAAAACCTCAAACTAGCAATTACAGTTTCTCTATAGATTGTTTCAAGCTCGTTCACACCGGCCCTTCCAGGAACTCGGAAGCTC
Source organism: Dovyalis caffra (assembly GCA_963924115.1). Lineage (NCBI taxonomy): Eukaryota > Viridiplantae > Streptophyta > Magnoliopsida > Malpighiales > Salicaceae > Dovyalis > Dovyalis caffra. The sequence continues at coordinate 8,276 of CAWUPB010000135.1, forward strand.
ACATGCCCGTATTGTCTCGAAAAACTAAAAAAATGTATTTTCTCGACCTAAACGTCATTTTTTTACAACAATCACCCCGAGTCATGGCCATAGGGATGTGTTTTTATCGTTGGCTCGTTTGCCATCGAGCCGGGTCTAAAACTGCTCAAAACTTTATCGGCCATTTTTTGGCGAAAATCAACCTCGGCTCACGGTCGAGGCCGATGAGTCTCTATGTTTGTCACTTTGGCTATGATGTAGGTCTCAAAAACCTCAAACTAGCAATTACGGTTTCTCTATAGATTGTTTCAAGCTCGTTCACACCGGCCCTTCCGGGAACTCGGAAGCTCACGTGCCCGTATTGTCTCGAAAAACTAAAAAAAACGTATTTTCTCGACCTAAACGTCATTTTGTTTGCAAAAATACCCCCGAGTCATGGCCATATGCGATGAGTTTTTATCATTGGGTCGTTTGCCATCGAACTCGGGTCTAAAACTACTCAAAACTTTGTCGATAATTTTTGGGCAAAAATCAACCTCGGCTCACGGTCGAGGCCGATGAGTCTCTGTGGTTGTCACTTTGGCTATGATGTAGGTCTCAAAAACCTCAAACCAGCAATTACGGTTTCTCTATAGATTGTTTCAAGCTCGTTCACACCGGCCCTTTCGGGAACTCGAAAGCTCACGTGCCCGTATTGTCTCGAAAAACTAAAAAAAACGTATTTTCTCGACCTAAACGTCATTTTGTTTGCAAAAATACCCCCGAGTCATGGCCATATGCGATGAGTTTTTATCATTGGGTCGTTTGCCATCGAGCCGGGTCTAAAACTACTCAGAACTTTGTCGATAATTTTTGGGCAAAAATCAACCTCGGCTCACAGTCGAAGCCGATGAGTCTCGTGGTTGTCACTTTGGCTATGATGTAGGTCTCAAAAACCTCAAACCAGCAATTACGGTTTCTCTATAGATTGTTTCAAGCTCGTTCACACCGGCCCTTTCGGGAACTCGGAAGCTCACATGCCCGTATTGTCTCGAAAAACTAAAAAAATGTATTTTCTCGACCTAACCGTCATTTTTTTACAACAATCACCCCCGAGTCATGGCCATAGGGATGTGTTTTTATCGTTGGCTCGTTTGCCATCGAACTGGGTCTAAAATTGCTCAAAACTTTGTCGGCCATTTTTTGGCGAAAATCAACCTCGGCTCACGGTCGAGGCCGATGAGTCTCTATGTTTGTCACTTTGGCTATGATGTAGGTCTCAAAAACCTCAAACTAGCAATTACGGTTTCTCTATAGATTGTTTCAAGCTCGTTCACACCGGCCCTTCCGGGAACTCGGAAGCTCACGTGCCCGTATTGTCTCGAAAAACTAAAAAAACGTATTTTCTCGACCTAAACGTCATTTTGTTTGCAAAAATGCCCCCGAGTCATGGCCATATGCGATGAGTTTTTATCATTGGGTCGTTTGCCATCGAACCGGGTCTAAAACTACTCGAAACGTTTTCGATAATTTTTGGGCAAAAATCAACCTCGGCTCACGGTCGAAGCCGATGAGTCTCGTGGTTGTCACTTTGGCTATGATGTAGGTCTCAAAAACCTCAAACCAGCAATTACAGTTTCTCTATAGATTGTTTCAAGCTCGTTCACACCGACCCTTTCGGGAACTCGGAAGCTCACATGCCCGTATTGTCTCGAAAAACTAAAAAAATGTATTTTCTCGACCTAACCGTCATTTTTTTACAACAATCACCCCCGAGTCATGGCCATAGGGATGTGTTTTTATCGTTGGCTCGTTTGCCATCGAACCGGGTCTAAAATTGCTCAAAACTTTGTCGGCCATTTTTTGGCGAAAATCAACCTCGGCTCACGGTCGAAGCCGATGAGTCTCTATGGTTGTCACTTTGGCTATGATGTAGGTCTCAAAAACCTCAAACCAGCAATTACAGTTTCTCTATAGATTGTTTCAAGCTCGTTCACACCGGCCCTTCCAGGAACTCGAAAGCTCACATGCCCGTATTGTCTCGAAAAACTAAAAAAATGTATTTTCTCGACCTAACCGTCATTTTTTTACAACAATCACCCCGGGTCATGGCCATAGGGATGTGTTTTTATCGTTGGCTCGTTTGCCATCGAACTCGGGTCTAAAATTGCTCAAAACTTTGTCGACCATTTTTGGGCGAAAATCAACCTCGGCTCACGAGTCGAAGCCGATGAGTCTCTGTGGTTGTCACTTTGGCTATGATGTAGGTCTCAAAAACCTCAAACCAGCAATTACAGTTTCTCTATAGATTGTTTCAAGCTCGTTCACACCGGCCCTTTCAGGAACTCGAAAGCTCACATGCCCGTATTGTCTCGAAAAACTAAAAAAATGTATTTTCTCGACCTAACCGTCATTTTTTTACAACAATCACCCCGGAGTCATGGCCATAGGCGATGTGTTTTTATCGTTGGCTCGTTTGCCATCGAGCCGGGTCTAAAATTGCTCAAAACTTTGTCGACCATTTTTTGGCGAAAATCAACCTCGGCTCACGGTCGAGGCCGATGAGTCTCTATGTTTGTCACTTTGGCTATGATGTAGGTCTCAAAAACCTCAAACTAGCAATTACGGTTTCTCTATAGATTGTTTCAAGCTCGTTCACACCGGCCCTTCCGGGAACTCGGAAGCTCACGTGCCGTATTGTCTCGAAAAACTAAAAAAAACGTATTTTCTCGACCTAAACGTCATTTTGTTTGCAAAAATACCCCCGAGTCATGGCCATATGCGATGAGTTTTTATCATTGGGTCGTTTGCCATCGAGCTGGGTCTAAAACTACTCGAACGTTTTCGATAATTTTTGGGCAAAAATCAACCTCGGCTCACGGTCGAAGCCGATGAGTCTCTGTGGTTGTCACTTTGGCTATGATGTAGGTCTCAAAAACCTCAAACCAGCAATTACAGTTTCTCTATAGATTGTTTCAAGCTCGTTCACACCGGCCCTTTCGGGAACTCGGAAGCTCACATGCCCGTATTGTCTCGAAAAACTAAAAAAATGTATTTTCTCGACCTAACCGTCATTTTTTTACAACAATCACCCCCGAGTCATGGCCATAGGGATGTGTTTTTATCGTTGGCTCGTTTGCCATCGAACCGGGTCTAAAATTGCTCAAAACTTTGTCGGCCATTTTTTGGCGAAAATCAACCTCAGCTCACGGTCGAGGCCGATGAGTCTCTATGTTTGTCACTTTGGCTATGATGTAGGTCTAAAAAACCTCAAACTAGCAATTACGGTTTCTCTATAGATTGTTTCAAGCTCGTTCACACCGGCCCTTCTAGGAACTCGAAAGCTCACATGCCCGTATTGTCTCGAAAAACTAAAAAAAACGTATTTTCTCGACCTAAACGTCATTTTGTTTGCAAAAATCAACCCCGAGTCATGGCCATATGCGATGAGTTTTTATCATTGGGTCGTTTGCCATCGAACTGGGTCTAAAACTACTCGAAACTTTGTCGACAATTTTTGGGCAAAAATCAACCTCGACTCACGATCGAAGCCGATGAGTCTCTGTGGTTGTCACTTTGGCTATGATGTAGGTCTCAAAAACCTCAAACCAGCAATTACAGTTTCTCTATAGATTGTTTCAAGCTCGTTCACACCGGCCCTTTCGGGAACTCGGAAGCTCACGTGCCCGTATTGTCTCGAAAAACTAAAAAAATGTATTTTCTCGACCTAACCGTCATTTTTTTACAACAATCACCCCCAGTGTCATGGCCATATGGGATGTGTTTTTATCATTGGCTCGTTTGCCATCGAACCGGGTCTAAAATTGCTCAAAACTTTGTCGGCCATTTTTTGGCGAAAATCAACCTCGACTCACGGTCGAGGCCGATGAGTCTCTATGGTTGTCACTTTGGCTATGATGTAGGTCTCAAAAACCTCAAACCAGCAATTACAGTTTCTCTATAGATTGTTTCAAGCTCGTTCACACCAGCCCTTCTAGGAACTCGAAAGCTCACATGCCCGTATTGTCTCGAAAAACTAAAAAAATGTATTTTCTCGACCTAACCGTCATTTTTTTACAACAATCACCCCGGGGTCATGGCCATAGGCGATGTGTTTTTATCGTTGGCTCGTTTGCCATCGAACCGGGTCTAAAATTGCTCAAAACTTTGTCGACCATTTTTGGGCGAAAATCAACCTCAGCTCACGGTCGAGGCCGATGAGTCTCTATGTTTGTCACTTTGGCTATGATGTAGGTCTCAAAAACCTCAAACTAGCAATTACAGTTTCTCTATAGATTGTTTCAAGCTCGTTCACACCAGCCCTTTCGGGAACTCGGAAGCTCACATGCCCGTATTGTCTCGAAAAACTAAAAAAATGTATTTTCTCGACCTAACCGTCATTTTTTTACAACAATCACCCCCGAGTCATGGCCATAGGGATGTGTTTTTATCGTTGGCTCGTTTGCCATCGAACCGGGTCTAAAATTGCTCAAAACTTTGTCGGCCATTTTTTGGCGAAAATCAACCTCGACTCACGGTCGAGGCCGATGAGTCTCTATGTTTGTCACTTTGGCTATGATGTAGGTCTCAAAAACCTCAAACTAGCAATTACAGTTTCTCTATAGATTGTTTCAAGCTCGTTCACACCGGCCCTTCCAGGAACTCGGAAGCTCACGTGCCCGTATTGTCTCGAAAAACTAAAAAAAACGTATTTTCTCGACCTAAACGTCATTTTGTTTGCAAAAATGCCCCCGAGTCATGGCCATATGCGATGAGTTTTTATCATTGGGTCGTTTGCCATCGAACTGGGTCTAAAACTACTCGAACGTTTTCGATAATTTTTGGGCAAAAATCAACCTCGGCTCACGATCGAAGTCGATGAGTCTCTGTGGTTGTCACTTTGGCTATGATGTAGGTCTCAAAAACCTCAAACCAGCAATTACAGTTTCTCTATAGATTGTTTCAAGCTCGTTCACACCGGCCCTTTCAGGAACTCGGAAGCTCACATGCCCGTATTGTCTCGAAAAACTAAAAAAATGTATTTTCTCGACCTAAACGTCATTTTTTTTGCAAAAATCACCCCCGAGTCATGGCCATATGCGATGTGTTTTTATCGATTGGCTCGTTTGCCATCGAACCGGGTCTAAAACTACTCGAAACTTTGTCGACAATTTTTGGGCGAAAATCAACCTCGGCTCACGAGTCGAGGCCGATGAGTCTCTATGGTTGTCACTTTGGCTATGATGTAGGTCTCAAAAACCTCAAACTAGCAATTACAGTTTCTCTATAGATTGTTTCAAGCTCGTTCACACCGGCCCTTCCAGGAACTCGAAAGCTCACATGCCCGTATTGTCTCGAAAAACTAAAAAAATGTATTTTCTCGACCTAAACGTCATTTTTTTACAACAATCACCCCCGGGTCATGGCCATAGGCGATGTGTTTTTATCGTTGGCGTCGTTTGCCATCGAACCGGGTCTAAAACTACTCGAAACTTTGTCGACCATTTTTGGGCAAAAATCAACCTCGGCTCACGGTCGAGGCCGATGAGTCTCTATGGTTGTCACTTTGGCTATGATGTAGGTCTCAAAAACCTCAAACTAGCAATTACGGTTTCTCTATAGATTGTTTCAAGCTCGTTCACACCGGCCCTTCCGGGAACTCGGAAGCTCACGTGCCCGTATTGTCTCGAAAAACTAAAAAAAACGTATTTTCTCGACCTAAACGTCATTTTGTTTGCAAAAATACCCCCGAGTCATGGCCATATGCGATGAGTTTTTATCATTGGGTCGTTTGCCATCGAACCGGGTCTAAAACTACTCGAAACTTTATCGATAATTTTTGGGCGAAAATCAACCTCGGCTCACGGTCGAGGCCGATGAGTCTCTGTGGTTGTCACTTTGGCTATGATGTAGGTCTCAAAAACCTCAAACCAGCAATTACGGTTTCTCTATAGATTGTTTCAAGCTCGTTCACACCGGCCCTTTCAGGAACTCGGAAGCTCACGTGCCCGTATTGTCTCGAAAAACTAAAAAAAACGTATTTTCTCGACCTAAACGTCATTTTGTTTGCAAAAATCACCCCCGAGTCATGGCCATATGCGATGAGTTTTTATCATTGGGTCGTTTGCCATCGAACTCGGGTCTAAAACTACTCAGAACTTTGTCGATACATTTTTGGGCAAAAATCAACCTCAGCTCACGGTCGAAGCCGATGAGTCTCTGTGGTTGTCACTTTGGCTATGATGTAGGTCTCAAAAACCTCAAACCAGCAATTACAGTTTCTCTATAGATTGTTTCAAGCTCGTTCACACCGGCCCTTTCGGGAACTCGGAAGCTCACATGCCCGTATTGTCTCGAAAAACTAAAAAAATGTATTTTCTCGACCTAACCGTCATTTTTTTACAACAATCACCCCCGAGTCATGGCCATAGGGATGTGTTTTTATCGTTGGCTCGTTTGCCATCGAACTGGGTCTAAAATTGCTCAAAACTTTGTCGGCCATTTTTTGGCGAAAATCAACCTCGGCTCACGGTCGAGGCCGATGAGTCTCTATGTTTGTCACTTTGGCTATGATGTAGGTCTAAAAAACCTCAAACTAGCAATTACGGTTTCTCTATAGATTGTTTCAAGCTCGTTCACACCGGCCCTTCCGGGAACTCGGAAGCTCACGTGCCGTATTGTCTCGAAAAACTAAAAAAAACGTATTTTCTCGACCTAAACGTCATTTTGTTTGCAAAAATGCCCCCGAGTCATGCCCATATGCGATGTGTTTTTATCATTGGGTCGTTTGCCATCGAGCTGGGTCTAAAACTACTCGGAACGTTTTCGATAATTTTTGGGCAAAAATCAACCTCGGCTCACGATCGAAGCCGATGAGTCTCTGTGGTTGTCACTTTGGCTATGATGTAGGTCTCAAAAACCTCAAACCAGCAATTACAGTTTCTCTATAGATTGTTTCAAGCTCGTTCACACCGGCCCTTTCGGGAACTCGGAAGCTCACATGCCCGTATTGTCTCGAAAAACTAAAAAAATGTATTTTCTCGACCTAACCGTCATTTTTTTACAACAATCACCCCCGTGTCATGGCCATAGGGATGTGTTTTTATCGTTGGCTCGTTTGCCATCGAACTCGGGTCTAAAATTGCTCAAAACTTTGTCGGCCATTTTTTGGCGAAAATCAACCTCGGCTCACGGTCGAGGCCGATGAGTCTCTATGTTTGTCACTTTGGCTATGATGTAGGTCTCAAAAACCTCAAACTAGCAATTACGGTTTCTCTATAGATTGTTTCAAGCTCGTTCACACCGGCCCTTCCAGGAACTCGAAAGCTCACGTGCCCGTATTGTCTCGAAAAACTAAAAAAACGTATTTTCTCGACCTAAACGTCATTTTGTTTGCAAAAATCACCCCGGGTCATGGCCATATGCGATGAGTTTTTATCATTGGGTCGTTTGCCATCGAACTGGGTCTAAAACTACTCGAAACTTTGTCGACAATTTTTGGGCAAAAATCAACCTCGACTCACGGTCGAAGCCGATGAGTCTCCGTGGTTGTCACTTTGGCTATGATGTAGGTCTCAAAAACCTCAAACCAGCAATTACACTTTCTCTATAGATTGTTTCAAGCTCGTTCACACCGGCCCTTTCAGGAACTCGGAAGCTCACATGCCCGTATTGTCTCGAAAAACTAAAAAAATGTATTTTCTCGACCTAACCGTCATTTTTTTACAACAATCACCCCCGGGTCATGGCCATAGGGATGTGTTTTTATCGTTGGCTCGTTTGCCATCGAACCGGGTCTAAAATTGCTCAAAACTTTGTCGGCCATTTTTTGGCGAAAATCAACCTCGACTCACGGTCGAGGCCGATGAGTCTCTATGTTTGTCACTTTGGCTATGATGTAGGTCTAAAAAACCTCAAACTAGCAATTACAGTTTCTCTATAGATTGTTTCAAGCTCGTTCACACCGGCCCTTCCAGGAACTCGAAAGCTCACGTGCCCGTATTGTCTCGAAAAACTAAAAAAAACGTATTTTCTCGACCTAAACGTCATTTTGTTTGCAAAAATCACCCCCGAGTCATGGCCATATGCGATGAGTTTTTATCATTGGGTCGTTTGCCATCGAACCGGGTCTAAAACTACTCGGAACTTTGTCGACAATTTTTGGGCAAAAATCAACCTCAGCTCACAGTCGAAGCCGATGAGTCTCTCGTGGTTGTCACTTTGGCTATGATGTAGGTCTCAAAAACCTCAAACCAGCAATTACAGCTTCTCTATAGATTGTTTCAAGCTCGTTCACACCGACCCTTTCAGGAACTCGGAAGCTCACATGCCCGTATTGTCTCGAAAAACTAAAAAAATGTATTTTCTCGACCTAACCGTCATTTTTTTACAACAATCACCCCCAGTGTCATGGCCATAGGGATGTGTTTTTATCGTTGGCTCGTTTGCCATCGAACCGGGTCTAAAATTGCTCAAAACTTTGTCGGCCATTTTTTGGCGAAAATCAACCTCGACTCACAGTCGAGGCCGATGAGTCTCTATGTTTGTCACTTTGGCTATGATGTAGGTCTCAAAAACCTCAAACTAGCAATTACAGTTTCTCTATAGATTGTTTCAAGCTCGTTCACACCGGCCCTTCCAGGAACTCGAAAGCTCACATGCCCGTATTGTCTCGAAAAACAAAAAAAACGTATTTTCTCGACCTAAACGTCATTTTTTTTGCAAAAATCAACCCCGTGTCATGGCCATATGCGATGAGTTTTTATCATTGGGTCGTTTGCCATCGAACCGGGTCTAAAACTACTCGAAACTTTGTCGACAATTTTTGGGCAAAAATCAACCTCAACTCACAATCGAAGCCGATGAGTCTCTGTGGTTGTCACTTTGGCTATGATGTAGGTCTCAAAAACCTCAAACCAAGCAATTACAGCTTTCTCTATAGATTGTTTCAAGCTCGTTCACACCGGCCCTTCCAGGAACTCGGAAGCTCACATGCCCGTATTGTCTCGAAAAACTAAAAAAATGTATTTTCTCGACCTAACCGTCATTTTTTTACAACAATCACCCCTGTGTCATGGCCATAGGGATGTGTTTTTATCATTGGCTCGTTTGCCATCGAACCGGGTCTAAAATTGCTCAAAACTTTATCGACCATTTTTTGGCGAAAATCAACCTCGACTCACAGCCGAAGCCGATGAGTCTCTATGGTTGTCACTTTGGCTATGATGTAGGTCTCAAAAACCTCAAACCAGCAATTACAGCTTCTCTATAGATTGTTTCAAGCTCGTTCACACCGGCCCTTCTAGGAACTCGAAAGCTCACATGCCCGTATTGTCTCGAAAAACTAAAAAAATGTATTTTCTCGACCTAAACGTCATTTTTTTACAACAATCACCCCTGGGTCATGGCCATATGCGATGTGTTTTTATCGTTGGCTCGTTTGCCATCGAACCGGGTCTAAAACTGCTCAAAACTTTGTCGACCATTTTTGGGCGAAAATCAACCTCGACTCACAGCCGAGGCCGATGAGTCTCCGTGGTTGTCACTTTGGCTATGATGTAGGTCTCAAAAACCTCAAACCAGCAATTACAGCTTCTACATAGATTGTTTCAAGCTCGTTCACACCGACTCTTTCAGAACTCGGAAGCTCACATGCCCGTATTGTCTCGAAAAACTAAAAAAATGTATTTTCTCGACCTAACCGTCATTTTTTTACAACAATCACCCCCGTGTCATGGCCATAGGGATGTGTTTTTATCGTTGGCTCGTTTGCCATCGAACCGGGTCTAAAATTGCTCAAAACTTTGTCGACCATTTTTTGGCAAAAATCAACCTCGACTCACAGTCGAAGCCGATGAGTCTCTGTGGTTGTCACTTTGGCTATGATGTAGGTCTCAAAAACCTCAAACCAGCAATTACAGCTTCTCTATAGATTGTTTCAAGCTCGTTCACACCGGCCCTTCCAGAACTCGGAAGCTCACGTGCCCGTATTGTCTCGAAAAACTAAAAAAAACGTATTTTCTCGACCTAAACGTCATTTTGTTTGCAAAAATCACCCCTGTGTCATGGCCATATGCGATGAGTTTTTATCATTGGGTCGTTTGCCATCGAACCGGGTCTAAAACTACTCGTAACGTTTTCGATAATTTTTGGGCAAAAATCAACCTCAACTCACAGCCGAAGCCGACGAGTCTCTCGTGGTTGTCACTTTGGCTATGATGTAGGTCTCAAAAACCTCAAACCAAGCAATTACAGCTTCTCTATAGATTGTTTCAAGCTCGTTCACACCGACCTTTTCAGAACTCGGAAGCTCACATGCCCGTATTGTCTCGAAAAACTAAAAAAATGTATTTTCTCGACCTAACCGTCATTTTTTTACAACAATCACCCCCGTGTCATGGCCATAGGGATGTGTTTTTATCGTTGGCTCGTTTGCCATCGAACTCGGGTCTAAAATTGCTCAAAACTTTGTCGGCCATTTTTTGGCGAAAATCAACCTCGACTCACAGCCGAGGCCGATGAGTCTCTATGTTTGTCACTTTGGCTATGATGTAGGTCTAAAAACCTCAAACTAGCAATTACAGCTTCTCTATAGATTGTTTCAAGCTCGTTCACACCGGCCCTTCCAGAACTCGTAAGCTCACGTGCCCGTATTGTCTCGAAAAACTAAAAAAACGTATTTTCTCGACCTAAACGTCATTTTGTTTGCAAAAATCACCCCTGTGTCATGGCCATATGCGATGTGTTTTTATCATTGGGTCGTTTGCCATCGAACCGGGTCTAAAACTACTCGAAACTTTGTCGATAATTTTTTGGCAAAAATCAACCTCACTCACAAGTCGAGGCCGATGAGTCTCTATGTTTGTCACTTTGGCTATGATGTAGGTCTCAAAAACCTCAAACTAGCAATTACAGCTTCTCTATAGATTGTTTCAAGCTCGTTCACACCGGCCCTTCCAGAACTCGTAAGCTCACGTGCCCGTATTGTCTCGAAAAACTAAAAAAAACGTATTTTCTCGACCTAAACGTCATTTTGTTTGCAAAAATACCCCCGTGTCATGGCCATATGCGATGAGTTTTTATCATTGGGTCGTTTGCCATCGAACCGGGTCTAAAACTACTCGTAACGTTTTCGATAATTTTTGGGCAAAAATCAACCTCACTCACAGCCGAAGCCGATGAGTCTCTATGGTTGTCACTTTGGCTATGATGTAGGTCTCAAAAACCTCAAACCAGCAATTACAGCTTCTCTATAGATTGTTTCAAGCTCGTTCACACCAGCCCTTTCAGAACTCCTAAGCTCACATGCCCGTATTGTCTCGAAAAACTAAAAAATGTATTTTCTCGACCTAACCGTCATTTTTTTACAACAATCACCCCTGTGTCATGGCCATAGGGATGTGTTTTTATCGTTGGCTCGTTTGCCATCGAACCGGGTCTAAAATTGCTCAAAACTTTGTCGACCATTTTTTGGCGAAAATCAACCTCACTCACAGCCGAGGCCGATGAGTCTCTATGTTTGTCACTTTGGCTATGATGTAGGTCTCAAAAACCTCAAACTAGCAATTACAGCTTTCTATAGATTGTTTCAAGCTCGTTCACACCGCCCTTCCAGAACTCGAAGCTCACGTGCCCGTATTGTCTCGAAAAACTAAAAAAACGTATTTTCTCGACCTAAACGTCATTTTGTTTGCAAAAATACCCCCGTGTCATGCCCATATGCGATGAGTTTTTATCATTGGGTCGTTTGCCATCGAACTCGGGTCTAAAACTACTCGTAACGTTTTCGATAATTTTTGGGCAAAAATCAACCTCACTCACAAGTCGAAGCCGATGAGTCTCTCGTGGTTGTCACTTTGGCTATGATGTAGGTCTCAAAAACCTCAAACCAAGCAATTACAACTTCTCTATAGATTGTTTCAAGCTCGTTCACACCAACTCTTTCAGAACTCTGAAGCTCACATGCCCGTATTGTCTCGAAAAACTAAAAAATGTATTTTCTCGACCTAACCGTCATTTTTTTACAACAATCACCCCTGTGTCATGGCCATAGGGATGTGTTTTTATCGTTGGCTCGTTTGCCATCGAACCGGGTCTAAAATTGCTCAAAACTTTGTCGACCATTTTTTGGCGAAAATCAACCTCGACTCACAACCGAGGCCGACGAGTCTCTATGTTTGTCACTTTGGCTATGATGTAGGTCTCAAAAACCTCAAACTAGCAATTACAGCTTCTCTATAGATTGTTTCAAGCTCGTTCACACCGGCCCTTCCAGAACTCGAAGCTCACGTGCCCGTATTGTCTCGAAAAACTAAAAAAACGTATTTTCTCGACCTAAACGTCATTTTGTTTGCAAAAATGCCCCCTGTGTCATGGCCATATGCGATGTGTTTTTATCATTGGGTCGTTTGCCATCGAACCGGGTCTAAAACTACTCAAAACGTTTTCGATAATTTTTGGGCGAAAATCAACCTCACCACAAGCCGAGGCCGATGAGTCTCTGCGTTGTCACTTTGGCTATGATGTAGGTCTCAAAAACCTCAAACCAGCAATTACAGCTTCTCTATAGATTGTTTCAAGCTCGTTCACACCGGCCCTTCCAGAACTCGTAAGCTCACGTGCCCGTATTGTCTCGAAAAACTAAAAAAACGTATTTTCTCGACCTAAACGTCATTTTGTTTGCAAAAATACCCCTGTGTCATGGCCATATGCGATGAGTTTTTATCATTGGGTCGTTTGCCATCGAACCGGGTCTAAAACTACTCGTAACGTTTTCGATAATTTTTGGGCAAAAATCAACCTCACTCACAACCGAAGCCGATGAGTCTCTCGTGGTTGTCACTTTGGCTATGATGTAGGTCTCAAAAACCTCAAACCAAGCAATTACAGCTTCTCTATAGATTGTTTCAAGCTCGTTCACACCAACTCTTTCAGAACTCGAAGCTCACATGCCCGTATTGTCTCGAAAAACTAAAAAAATGTATTTTCTCGACCTAACCGTCATTTTTTTACAACAATCACCCCTGTGTCATGGCCATAGGGATGTGTTTTTATCGTTGGCTCGTTTGCCATCGAACCGGGTCTAAAATTGCTCAAAACTTTGTCGACCATTTTTTGGCGAAAATCAACCTCACTCACAACCGAGGCCGATGAGTCTCTATGTTTGTCACTTTGGCTATGATGTAGGTCTCAAAAACCTCAAACTAGCAATTACAGCTTTCTATAGATTGTTTCAAGCTCGTTCACACCGCCCTTCCAGAACTCGTAAGCTCACGTGCCCGTATTGTCTCGAAAAACTAAAAAAACGTATTTTCTCGACCTAAACGTCATTTTGTTTGCAAAAATACCCCCGTGTCATGGCCATATGCGATGAGTTTTTATCATTGGGTCGTTTGCCATCGAACCGGGTCTAAAACTACTCGTAACGTTTTCGATAATTTTTGGGCAAAAATCAACCTCACCACAAGTCGAAGCCGATGAGTCTCTCGTGGTTGTCACTTTGGCTATGATGTAGGTCTCAAAAACCTCAAACCAGCAATTACAGCTTCTCTATAGATTGTTTCAAGCTCGTTCACACCAGCCCTTTCAGAACTCCGAAGCTCACATGCCCGTATTGTCTCGAAAAACTAAAAAAATGTATTTTCTCGACCTAACCGTCATTTTGTTTACAACAATCACCCCCGTGTCATGGCCATATGGGATGTGTTTTTATCGTTGGCTCGTTTGCCATCGAACCGGGTCTAAAATTGCTCAAAACTTTGTCGACCATTTTTTGGCGAAAATCAACCTCACTCACAGCCGAGGCCGATGAGTCTCTATGTTTGTCACTTTGGCTATGATGTAGGTCTCAAAAACCTCAAACCAGCAATTACAGCTTCTCTATAGATTGTTTCAAGCTCGTTCACACCGCCCTTCCAGAACTCGAAGCTCACGTGCCCGTATTGTCTCGAAAAACTAAAAAAACGTATTTTCTCGACCTAAACGTCATTTTGTTTGCAAAAATACCCCTGTGTCATGGCCATATGCGATGAGTTTTTATCATTGGGTCGTTTGCCATCGAACTCGGGTCTAAAACTACTCGTAACGTTTTCGATAATTTTTGGGCAAAAATCAACCTCACTCACAAGCCGAAGCCGATGAGTCTCTCGTGGTTGTCACTTTGGCTATGATGTAGGTCTCAAAAACCTCAAACCAAGCAATTACAGCTTCTCTATAGATTGTTTCAAGCTCGTTCACACCAGCCCTTTCAGAACTCTGAAGCTCACATGCCCGTATTGTCTCGAAAAACTAAAAAATGTATTTTCTCGACCTAACCGTCATTTTTTTACAACAATCACCCCCGTGTCATGGCCATAGGGATGTGTTTTTATCGTTGGCTCGTTTGCCATCGAACCGGGTCTAAAATTGCTCAAAACTTTGTCGACCATTTTTTGGCGAAAATCAACCTCACCTCACAGCCGAGGCCGATGAGTCTCTATGTTTGTCACTTTGGCTATGATGTAGGTCTAAAAAACCTCAAACTAGCAATTACAGCTTCTCTATAGATTGTTTCAAGCTCGTTCACACCGGCCCTTCCAGAACTCGTAAGCTCACGTGCCCGTATTGTCTCGAAAAACTAAAAAAACGTATTTTCTCGACCTAAACGTCATTTTGTTTGCAAAAATACCCCTGTGTCATGGCCATATGCGATGAGTTTTTATCATTGGGTCGTTTGCCATCGAACTCGGGTCTAAAACTACTCGAAACGTTTTCGATAATTTTTGGGCAAAAATCAACCTCGACTCACAGCCGAAGCCGATGAGTCTCTCGTGGTTGTCACTTTGGCTATGATGTAGGTCTCAAAAACCTCAAACCAGCAATTACAGCTTCTCTATAGATTGTTTCAAGCTCGTTCACACCGGCCCTTCCAGAACTCGAAGCTCACGTGCCCGTATTGTCTCGAAAAACTAAAAAAAACGTATTTTCTCGACCTAAACGTCATTTTGTTTGCAAAAATACCCCTGTGTCATGGCCATATGCGATGAGTTTTTATCATTGGGTCGTTTGCCATCGAACTCGGGTCTAAAACTACTCGTAACGTTTTCGATAATTTTTGGGCAAAAATCAACCTCACCACAAGTCGAGGCCGACGAGTCTCTCGTGGTTGTCACTTTGGCTATGATGTAGGTCTCAAAAACCTCAAACCAAGCAATTACAGCTTCTCTATAGATTGTTTCAAGCTCGTTCACACCAGCCCTTTCAGAACTCGGAAGCTCACATGCCCGTATTGTCTCGAAAAACTAAAAAAATGTATTTTCTCGACCTAACCGTCATTTTTTTACAACAATCACCCCTGTGTCATGGCCATAGGGATGTGTTTTTATCGTTGGCTCGTTTGCCATCGAACCGGGTCTAAAATTGCTCAAAACTTTGTCGACCATTTTTTGGCGAAAATCAACCTCACTCACAGCCGAGGCCGATGAGTCTCTATGTTTGTCACTTTGGCTATGATGTAGGTCTCAAAAACCTCAAACTAGCAATTACAGCTTCTCTATAGATTGTTTCAAGCTCGTTCACACCGGCCCTTCCAGAACTCGAAGCTCACGTGCCCGTATTGTCTCGAAAAACTAAAAAAAACGTATTTTCTCGACCTAAACGTCATTTTGTTTGCAAAAATACCCCTGTGTCATGGCCATATGCGATGAGTTTTTATCATTGGGTCGTTTGCCATCGAACTCGGGTCTAAAACTACTCGTAACGTTTTCGATAATTTTTGGGCAAAAATCAACCTCACTCACAAGTCGAAGCCGATGAGTCTCTCGTGGTTGTCACTTTGGCTATGATGTAGGTCTCAAAAACCTCAAACCAGCAATTACAGCTTCTCTATAGATTGTTTCAAGCTCGTTCACACCGACCTTTCCAGAACTCGAAGCTCACATGCCCGTATTGTCTCGAAAAACTAAAAAAATGTATTTTCTCGACCTAACCGTCATTTTGTTTACAACAATCACCCCTGTGTCATGGCCATATGCGATGTGTTTTTATCGTTGGCTCGTTTGCCATCGAACCGGGTCTAAAACTGCTCAAAACTTTGTCGATAATTTTTGGGCGAAAATCAACCTCACCACAAGCCGAGGCCGATGAGTCTCTATGTTTGTCACTTTGGCTATGATGTAGGTCTCAAAAACCTCAAACCAGCAATTACAGCTTCTCTATAGATTGTTTCAAGCTCGTTCACACCGGCCCTTCCAGAACTCGGAAGCTCACGTGCCCGTATTGTCTCGAAAAACTAAAAAAACGTATTTTCTCGACCTAAACGTCATTTTGTTTGCAAAAATACCCCCGTGTCATGGCCATATGCGATGAGTTTTTATCATTGGGTCGTTTGCCATCGAACCGGGTCTAAAACTACTCGTAACGTTTTCGATAATTTTTGGGCAAAAATCAACCTCACTCACAGCCGAAGCCGATGAGTCTCTCGTGGTTGTCACTTTGGCTATGATGTAGGTCTCAAAAACCTCAAACCAGCAATTACAGCTTCTCTATAGATTGTTTCAAGCTCGTTCACACCAAACCTTTCAGAACTCTGAAGCTCACATGCCCGTATTGTCTCGAAAAACTAAAAAAATGTATTTTCTCGACCTAACCGTCATTTTTTTACAACAATCACCCCTGTGTCATGGCCATAGGGATGTGTTTTTATCGTTGGCTCGTTTGCCATCGAACCGGGTCTAAAATTGCTCAAAACTTTGTCGACCATTTTTTGGCGAAAATCAACCTCGACCACAAGCCGAGGCCGATGAGTCTCTATGTTTGTCACTTTGGCTATGATGTAGGTCTCAAAAACCTCAAACTAGCAATTACAGCTTCTCTATAGATTGTTTCAAGCTCGTTCACACCGGCCCTTCCAGAACTCGGAAGCTCACGTGCCCGTATTGTCTCGAAAAACTAAAAAAAACGTATTTTCTCGACCTAAACGTCATTTTGTTTGCAAAAATACCCCTGTGTCATGGCCATATGCGATGAGTTTTTATCATTGGGTCGTTTGCCATCGAACTCGGGTCTAAAACTACTCGTAACGTTTTCGATAATTTTTGGGCAAAAATCAACCTCACCTACAATCGAAGCCGACGAGTCTCTCGTGGTTGTCACTTTGGCTATGATGTAGGTCTCAAAAACCTCAAACCAAAGAATTACAGCTTCTCTATAGATTGTTTCAAGCTCGTTCACACCAGCCCTTTCGAGAACTCGTAAGCTCACATGCCCGTATTGTCTCGAAAAACTAAAAAAATGTATTTTCTCGACCTAACCGTCATTTTTTTACAACAATCACCCCCGTGTCATGGCCATAGGGATGTGTTTTTATCGTTGGCTCGTTTGCCATCGAACCGGGTCTAAAATTGCTCAAAACTTTGTCGACCATTTTTTGGCGAAAATCAACCTCACCTCACAGCCGAGGCCGATGAGTCTCTATGTTTGTCACTTTGGCTATGATGTAGGTCTCAAAAACCTCAAACTAGCAATTACAGCTTCTCTATAGATTGTTTCAAGCTCGTTCACACCGCCCTTCCAGAACTCGAAGCTCACGTGCCCGTATTGTCTCGAAAAACTAAAAAAAACGTATTTTCTCGACCTAAACGTCATTTTGTTTGCAAAAATACCCCCGTGTCATGGCCATATGCGATGAGTTTTTATCATTGGGTCGTTTGCCATCGAACTCGGGTCTAAAACTACTCGTAACGTTTTCGATAATTTTTGGGCAAAAATCAACCTCACCACAAGCCGAAGCCGACGAGTCTCTCGTGGTTGTCACTTTGGCTATGATGTAGGTCTCAAAAACCTCAAACCAAGCAATTACAGCTTCTCTATAGATTGTTTCAAGCTCGTTCACACCAGCCCTTTCAGAACTCGTAAGCTCACGTGCCCGTATTGTCTCGAAAAACTAAAAAAACGTATTTTCTCGACCTAAACGTCATTTTGTTTGCAACAATCACCCCTGTGTCATGGCCATATGCGATGTGTTTTTATCATTGGCTCGTTTGCCATCGAACCGGGTCTAAAACTACTCAAAACTTTGTCGATAATTTTTTGGCGAAAATCAACCTCACTCACAAGCCGAGGCCGACGAGTCTCTATGGTTGTCACTTTGGCTATGATGTAGGTCTCAAAAACCTCAAACCAGCAATTACAGCTTCTCTATAGATTGTTTCAAGCTCGTTCACACCGGCCCTTCCAGAACTCGTAAGCTCACGTGCCCGTATTGTCTCGAAAAACTAAAAAAAACGTATTTTCTCGACCTAAACGTCATTTTGTTTGCAAAAATACCCCCGTGTCATGGCCATATGCGATGAGTTTTTATCATTGGGTCGTTTGCCATCGAACTCGGGTCTAAAACTACTCGTAACGTTTTCGATAATTTTTGGGCAAAAATCAACCTCGACTCACAACCGAAGCCGATGAGTCTCTCGTGGTTGTCACTTTGGCTATGATGTAGGTCTCAAAAACCTCAAACCAGCAATTACAGCTTCTCTATAGATTGTTTCAAGCTCGTTCACACCAGCCCTTTCAGAACTCGGAAGCTCACATGCCCGTATTGTCTCGAAAAACTAAAAAATGTATTTTCTCGACCTAACCGTCATTTTTTTACAACAATCACCCCCGTGTCATGGCCATAGGGATGTGTTTTTATCGTTGGCTCGTTTGCCATCGAACCGGGTCTAAAATTGCTCAAAACTTTGTCGACCATTTTTTGGCGAAAATCAACCTCACTCACAAGCCGAGGCCGATGAGTCTCTATGTTTGTCACTTTGGCTATGATGTAGGTCTCAAAAACCTCAAACTAGCAATTACAAGCTTCTCTATAGATTGTTTCAAGCTCGTTCACACCGACCCTTCCAGAACTCGAAGCTCACGTGCCCGTATTGTCTCGAAAAACTAAAAAAACGTATTTTCTCGACCTAAACGTCATTTTGTTTGCAAAAATCACCCCTGTGTCATGGCCATATGCGATGAGTTTTTATCATTGGGTCGTTTGCCATCGAACTCGGGTCTAAAACTACTCGAAACTTTTTCGATAATTTTTGGGCAAAAATCAACCTCACCACACGTCGAGGCCGATGAGTCTCTGTGGTTGTCACTTTGGCTATGATGTAGGTCTCAAAAACCTCAAACCAGCAATTACAGCTTCTCTATAGATTGTTTCAAGCTCGTTCACACCGGCCCTTTCAGAACTCGAAGCTCACGTGCCCGTATTGTCTCGAAAAACTAAAAAAACGTATTTTCTCGACCTAAACGTCATTTTGTTTGCAAAAATCACCCCTGTGTCATGGCCATATGCGATGTGTTTTTATCATTGGGTCGTTTGCCATCGAACCGGGTCTAAAACTACTCAAAACTTTGTCGATAATTTTTGGCGAAAATCAACCTCACCTCACAGCCGAGGCCGATGAGTCTCTGTGGTTGTCACTTTGGCTATGATGTAGGTCTCAAAAACCTCAAACCAGCAATTACAGCTTCTCTATAGATTGTTTCAAGCTCGTTCACACCGGCCCTTCCAGAACTCGAAGCTCACGTGCCCGTATTGTCTCGAAAAACTAAAAAAACGTATTTTCTCGACCTAAACGTCATTTTGTTTGCAAAAATCACCCCCGTGTCATGGCCATATGCGATGAGTTTTTATCATTGGGTCGTTTGCCATCGAACTCGGGTCTAAAACTACTCAAAACGTTTGTCGATAATTTTTGGGCGAAAATCAACCTCACTCACAAGCCGAGGCCGATGAGTCTCTATGTTTGTCACTTTGGCTATGATGTAGGTCTCAAAAACCTCAAACCAGCAATTACAGCTTCTATAGATTGTTTCAAGCTCGTTCACACCAGCCCTTCCAGAACTCGTAAGCTCACGTGCCCGTATTGTCTCGAAAAACTAAAAAAACGTATTTTCTCGACCTAAACGTCATTTTGTTTGCAAAAATCACCCCTGTGTCATGGCCATATGCGATGTGTTTTTATCATTGGGTCGTTTGCCATCGAACCGGGTCTAAAACTACTCAAAACGTTTGTCGATAATTTTTGGGCGAAAATCAACCTCGACTCACAGCCGAGGCCGATGAGTCTCTCGTGGTTGTCACTTTGGCTATGATGTAGGTCTCAAAAACCTCAAACCAGCAATTACAGCTTCTCTATAGATTGTTTCAAGCTCGTTCACACCGGCCCTTCCAGAACTCTGAAGCTCACGTGCCCGTATTGTCTCGAAAAACTAAAAAAAACGTATTTTCTCGACCTAAACGTCATTTTGTTTGCAAAAATCACCCCTGTGTCATGGCCATATGCGATGAGTTTTTATCATTGGGTCGTTTGCCATCGAACTCGGGTCTAAAACTACTCGAAACGTTTTCGATAATTTTTGGGCAAAAATCAACCTCACTCACAAGCCGAAGCCGATGAGTCTCTGTGGTTGTCACTTTGGCTATGATGTAGGTCTCAAAAACCTCAAACCAGCAATTACAGCTTCTCTATAGATTGTTTCAAGCTCGTTCACACCAGCCCTTTCAGAACTCGAAGCTCACATGCCCGTATTGTCTCGAAAAACTAAAAAAATGTATTTTCTCGACCTAACCGTCATTTTGTTTACAACAATCACCCCTGTGTCATGGCCATATGCGATGTGTTTTTATCGTTGGCTCGTTTGCCATCGAACTCGGGTCTAAAACTACTCAAAACTTTGTCGATAATTTTTTGGCGAAAATCAACCTCACTCACAAGTCGAGGCCGATGAGTCTCTGTGGTTGTCACTTTGGCTATGATGTAGGTCTCAAAAACCTCAAACCAGCAATTACAGCTTCTCATAGATTGTTTCAAGCTCGTTCACACCGGCCCTTCCAGAACTCGAAGCTCACGTGCCCGTATTGTCTCGAAAAACTAAAAAAACGTATTTTCTCGACCTAAACGTCATTTTGTTTGCAAAAATCACCCCTGTGTCATGGCCATATGCGATGAGTTTTTATCATTGGGTCGTTTGCCATCGAACTCGGGTCTAAAACTACTCAAAACGTTTTCGATAATTTTTGGGCAAAAATCAACCTCACTCACAGCCGAGGCCGATGAGTCTCTATGGTTGTCACTTTGGCTATGATGTAGGTCTCAAAAACCTCAAACCAGCAATTACAGCTTCTCTATAGATTGTTTCAAGCTCGTTCACACCGGCCCTTCCAGAACTCGTAAGCTCACGTGCCCGTATTGTCTCGAAAACTAAAAAAACGTATTTTCTCGACCTAAACGTCATTTTGTTTGCAAAAATACCCCTGTGTCATGGCCATATGCGATGAGTTTTTATCATTGGGTCGTTTGCCATCGAACTCGGGTCTAAAACTACTCGTAACGTTTTCGATAATTTTTGGGCAAAAATCAACCTCACCTCACAGCCGAAGCCGATGAGTCTCTGTGGTTGTCACTTTGGCTATGATGTAGGTCTCAAAAACCTCAAACCAAGCAATTACAGCTTCTCTATAGATTGTTTCAAGCTCGTTCACACCAGCTCTTTCAGAACTCGTAAGCTCACATGCCCGTATTGTCTCGAAAAACTAAAAAAATGTATTTTCTCGACCTAACCGTCATTTTTTTACAACAATCACCCCCGTGTCATGGCCATAGGGATGTGTTTTTATCGTTGGCTCGTTTGCCATCGAACTCGGGTCTAAAACTACTCAAAACTTTGTCGATAATTTTTGGGCGAAAATCAACCTCACTCACAAGCCGAGGCCGATGAGTCTCTATGTTTGTCACTTTGGCTATGATGTAGGTCTCAAAAACCTCAAACCAAGCAATTACAGCTTCTCTATAGATTGTTTCAAGCTCGTTCACACCGGCCCTTCCAGAACTCGAAGCTCACGTGCCCGTATTGTCTCGAAAAACTAAAAAAAACGTATTTTCTCGACCTAAACGTCATTTTGTTTGCAAAAATACCCCTGTGTCATGGCCATATGCGATGAGTTTTTATCATTGGGTCGTTTGCCATCGAACCGGGTCTAAAACTACTCGTAACGTTTTCGATAATTTTTGGGCAAAAATCAACCTCACCTCACAGCCGAAGCCGATGAGTCTCTCGTGGTTGTCACTTTGGCTATGATGTAGGTCTCAAAAACCTCAAACCAAGCAATTACAGCTTCTCTATAGATTGTTTCAAGCTCGTTCACACCAGCCCTTTCAGAACTCGTAAGCTCACATGCCCGTATTGTCTCGAAAAACTAAAAAAATGTATTTTCTCGACCTAACCGTCATTTTTTTACAACAATCACCCCTGTGTCATGGCCATATGGATGTGTTTTTATCGTTGGCTCGTTTGCCATCGAACTCGGGTCTAAAACTACTCAAAACTTTGTCGATAATTTTTGGGCGAAAATCAACCTCACCTCACAGCCGAGGCCGATGAGTCTCTGTGTTGTCACTTTGGCTATGATGTAGGTCTCAAAAACCTCAAACCAGCAATTACAAGCTTCTCTATAGATTGTTTCAAGCTCGTTCACACCGGCCCTTCCAGAACTCGAAGCTCACGTGCCCGTATTGTCTCGAAAAACTAAAAAAACGTATTTTCTCGACCTAAACGTCATTTTGTTTGCAAAAATACCCCCGTGTCATGGCCATATGCGATGTGTTTTTATCATTGGGTCGTTTGCCATCGAACCGGGTCTAAAACTACTCGAAACGTTTTCGATAATTTTTGGGCAAAAATCAACCTCACCACAGCCGAAGCCGATGAGTCTCTCGTGGTTGTCACTTTGGCTATGATGTAGGTCTCAAAAACCTCAAACCAAGCAATTACAGCTTCTCTATAGATTGTTTCAAGCTCGTTCACACCGGCCCTTCCAGAACTCGAAGCTCACGTGCCCGTATTGTCTCGAAAAACTAAAAAAACGTATTTTCTCGACCTAAACGTCATTTTGTTTGCAAAAATACCCCTGTGTCATGGCCATATGCGATGAGTTTTTATCATTGGGTCGTTTGCCATCGAACCGGGTCTAAAACTACTCGTAACGTTTTCGATAATTTTTGGGCAAAAATCAACCTCACCACAAGTCGAAGCCGATGAGTCTCTCGTGGTTGTCACTTTGGCTATGATGTAGGTCTCAAAAACCTCAAACCAAGCAATTACAGCTTCTCTATAGATTGTTTCAAGCTCGTTCACACCAGCCCTTTCAGAACTCGAAGCTCACATGCCCGTATTGTCTCGAAAAACTAAAAAAATGTATTTTCTCGACCTAACCGTCATTTTTTTACAACAATCACCCCTGTGTCATGGCCATAGGGATGTGTTTTTATCGTTGGCTCGTTTGCCATCGAACCGGGTCTAAAATTGCTCAAAACTTTGTCGACCATTTTTTGGCGAAAATCAACCTCACCACAAGCCGAGGCCGATGAGTCTCTATGTTTGTCACTTTGGCTATGATGTAGGTCTCAAAAACCTCAAACCAGCAATTACAGCTTCTATAGATTGTTTCAAGCTCGTTCACACCGGCCCTTCCAGAACTCGAAAGCTCACGTGCCCGTATTGTCTCGAAAAACTAAAAAAAACGTATTTTCTCGACCTAAACGTCATTTTGTTTGCAAAAATACCCCTGTGTCATGCCCATATGCGATGAGTTTTTATCATTGGGTCGTTTGCCATCGAACCGGGTCTAAAACTACTCGTAACGTTTTCGATAATTTTTGGGCAAAAATCAACCTCACCACAGATCGAAGCCGATGAGTCTCTCGTGGTTGTCACTTTGGCTATGATGTAGGTCTCAAAAACCTCAAACCAAGCAATTACAGCTTCTCTATAGATTGTTTCAAGCTCGTTCACACCAACTCTTTCAGAACTCGTAAGCTCACATGCCCGTATTGTCTCGAAAAACTAAAAAATGTATTTTCTCGACCTAACCGTCATTTTTTTACAACAATCACCCCTGTGTCATGGCCATAGGGATGTGTTTTTATCGTTGGCTCGTTTGCCATCGAACCGGGTCTAAAATTGCTCAAAACTTTGTCGACCATTTTTTGGCGAAAATCAACCTCACCACAGCCGAGGCCGATGAGTCTCTATGTTTGTCACTTTGGCTATGATGTAGGTCTAAAAACCTCAAACTAGCAATTACAGCTTCTCTATAGATTGTTTCAAGCTCGTTCACACCGGCCCTTCCAGAACTCGAAGCTCACGTGCCCGTATTGTCTCGAAAAACTAAAAAAAACGTATTTTCTCGACCTAAACGTCATTTTGTTTGCAAAAATACCCCTGTGTCATGCCCATATGCGATGAGTTTTTATCATTGGGTCGTTTGCCATCGAACCGGGTCTAAAACTACTCGTAACGTTTTCGATAATTTTTGGGCAAAAATCAACCTCACCACAAGCCGAAGCCGATGAGTCTCTCGTGGTTGTCACTTTGGCTATGATGTAGGTCTCAAAAACCTCAAACCAAGCAATTACAGCTTCTCTATAGATTGTTTCAAGCTCGTTCACACCAACTCTTTCAGAACTCGTAAGCTCACATGCCCGTATTGTCTCGAAAAACTAAAAAATGTATTTTCTCGACCTAACCGTCATTTTTTTACAACAATCACCCCTGTGTCATGGCCATAGGGATGTGTTTTTATCGTTGGCTCGTTTGCCATCGAACTCGGGTCTAAAATTGCTCAAAACTTTGTCGACCATTTTTTGGCGAAAATCAACCTCAGCTCACAAGCCGAGGCCGATGAGTCTCTATGTTTGTCACTTTGGCTATGATGTAGGTCTCAAAAACCTCAAACTAGCAATTACAGCTTCTCTATAGATTGTTTCAAGCTCGTTCACACCGCCCTTCCAGAACTCGAAAGCTCACGTGCCCGTATTGTCTCGAAAAACTAAAAAAACGTATTTTCTCGACCTAAACGTCATTTTGTTTGCAAAAATACCCCTGTGTCATGGCCATATGCGATGTGTTTTTATCATTGGGTCGTTTGCCATCGAACTCGGGTCTAAAACTACTCGAAACGTTTTCGATAATTTTTGGGCAAAAATCAACCTCACTCACAAGCCGAAGCCGATGAGTCTCCGTGGTTGTCACTTTGGCTATGATGTAGGTCTCAAAAACCTCAAACCAAGCAATTACAGCTTCTCTATAGATTGTTTCAAGCTCGTTCACACCGCCCTTTCAGAACTCGAAAGCTCACGTGCCCGTATTGTCTCGAAAAACTAAAAAAAACGTATTTTCTCGACCTAAACGTCATTTTGTTTGCAAAAATACCCCCGTGTCATGCCCATATGCGATGAGTTTTTATCATTGGGTCGTTTGCCATCGAACCGGGTCTAAAACTACTCGTAACGTTTTCGATAATTTTTGGGCAAAAATCAACCTCACTCACAAGTCGAAGCCGATGAGTCTCTCGTGGTTGTCACTTTGGCTATGATGTAGGTCTCAAAAACCTCAAACCAGCAATTACAACTTCTCTATAGATTGTTTCAAGCTCGTTCACACCAGCCCTTTCAGAACTCGAAGCTCACATGCCCGTATTGTCTCGAAAAACTAAAAAATGTATTTTCTCGACCTAACCGTCATTTTTTTACAACAATCACCCCTGTGTCATGGCCATAGGGATGTGTTTTTATCGTTGGCTCGTTTGCCATCGAACCGGGTCTAAAATTGCTCAAAACTTTGTCGACCATTTTTTGGCGAAAATCAACCTCACTCACAAGCCGAGGCCGATGAGTCTCTATGTTTGTCACTTTGGCTATGATGTAGGTCTCAAAAACCTCAAACTAGCAATTACAGCTTCTCTATAGATTGTTTCAAGCTCGTTCACACCGGCCCTTCCAGAACTCGAAAGCTCACGTGCCCGTATTGTCTCGAAAACTAAAAAAAACGTATTTTCTCGACCTAAACGTCATTTTGTTTGCAAAAATACCCCTGTGTCATGCCCATATGCGATGAGTTTTTATCATTGGGTCGTTTGCCATCGAACCGGGTCTAAAACTACTCGTAACGTTTTCGATAATTTTTGGGCAAAAATCAACCTCACCACAAGTCGAAGCCGATGAGTCTCTCGTGGTTGTCACTTTGGCTATGATGTAGGTCTCAAAAACCTCAAACCAAGCAATTACAGCTTCTCTATAGATTGTTTCAAGCTCGTTCACACCAGCTCTTTCAGAACTCGTAAGCTCACATGCCCGTATTGTCTCGAAAAACTAAAAAAATGTATTTTCTCGACCTAACCGTCATTTTTTTACAACAATCACCCCTGTGTCATGGCCATAGGGATGTGTTTTTATCGTTGGCTCGTTTGCCATCGAACCGGGTCTAAAATTGCTCAAAACTTTGTCGACCATTTTTTGGCGAAAATCAACCTCACTCACAGCCGAGGCCGATGAGTCTCTATGTTTGTCACTTTGGCTATGATGTAGGTCTCAAAAACCTCAAACTAGCAATTACAGCTTCTCTATAGATTGTTTCAAGCTCGTTCACACCGCCCTTCCAGAACTCGTAAGCTCACGTGCCCGTATTGTCTCGAAAAACTAAAAAAAACGTATTTTCTCGACCTAAACGTCATTTTGTTTGCAAAAATACCCCTGTGTCATGCCCATATGCGATGAGTTTTTATCATTGGGTCGTTTGCCATCGAACTCGGGTCTAAAACTACTCGTAACGTTTTCGATAATTTTTGGGCAAAAATCAACCTCGACTCACAAGTCGAAGCCGACGAGTCTCTCGTGGTTGTCACTTTGGCTATGATGTAGGTCTCAAAAACCTCAAACCAAGCAATTACAGCTTCTCTATAGATTGTTTCAAGCTCGTTCACACCAACCCTTTCAGAACTCCTAAGCTCACATGCCCGTATTGTCTCGAAAAACTAAAAAAATGTATTTTCTCGACCTAACCGTCATTTTTTTACAACAATCACCCCTGTGTCATGGCCATAGGGATGTGTTTTTATCGTTGGCTCGTTTGCCATCGAACCGGGTCTAAAATTGCTCAAAACTTTGTCGACCATTTTTTGGCGAAAATCAACCTCGACTCACAGCCGAGGCCGATGAGTCTCTATGTTTGTCACTTTGGCTATGATGTAGGTCTCAAAAACCTCAAACTAGCAATTACAGCTTCTCTATAGATTGTTTCAAGCTCGTTCACACCGGCCCTTCCAGAACTCGAAGCTCACGTGCCCGTATTGTCTCGAAAAACTAAAAAAACGTATTTTCTCGACCTAAACGTCATTTTGTTTGCAAAAATACCCCTGTGTCATGGCCATATGCGATGAGTTTTTATCATTGGGTCGTTTGCCATCGAACCGGGTCTAAAACTACTCGTAACGTTTTCGATAATTTTTGGGCAAAAATCAACCTCGACTCACAGCCGAAGCCGATGAGTCTCTGTGGTTGTCACTTTGGCTATGATGTAGGTCTCAAAAACCTCAAACCAGCAATTACAGCTTCTCTATAGATTGTTTCAAGCTCGTTCACACCAGCCCTTTCAGAACTCGAAGCTCACATGCCCGTATTGTCTCGAAAAACTAAAAAAATGTATTTTCTCGACCTAACCGTCATTTTGTTTACAACAATCACCCCTGTGTCATGGCCATATGCGATGTGTTTTTATCGTTGGGTCGTTTGCCATCGAACCGGGTCTAAAACTACTCAAAACTTTGTCGACAATTTTTTGGCGAAAATCAACCTCGACTCACAGCCGAGGCCGATGAGTCTCTATGTTTGTCACTTTGGCTATGATGTAGGTCTCAAAAACCTCAAACCAGCAATTACAGTTTCTCTATAGATTGTTTCAAGCTCGTTCACACCGCCCTTCCAGAACTCGAAGCTCACGTGCCCGTATTGTCTCGAAAAACTAAAAAAAACGTATTTTCTCGACCTAAACGTCATTTTGTTTGCAAAAATACCCCTGTGTCATGCCCATATGCGATGAGTTTTTATCATTGGGTCGTTTGCCATCGAACTCGGGTCTAAAACTACTCGTAACGTTTTCGATAATTTTTGGGCAAAAATCAACCTCGACTCACAACCGAAGCCGATGAGTCTCTCGTGGTTGTCACTTTGGCTATGATGTAGGTCTCAAAAACCTCAAACCAAGCAATTACAGCTTCTCTATAGATTGTTTCAAGCTCGTTCACACCAGCCCTTTCAGAACTCGTAAGCTCACATGCCCGTATTGTCTCGAAAAACTAAAAAAATGTATTTTCTCGACCTAACCGTCATTTTTTTACAACAATCACCCCCGTGTCATGGCCATAGGGATGTGTTTTTATCGTTGGCTCGTTTGCCATCGAACCGGGTCTAAAATTGCTCAAAACTTTGTCGACCATTTTTTGGCGAAAATCAACCTCACCTCACAGTCGAGGCCGATGAGTCTCTATGTTTGTCACTTTGGCTATGATGTAGGTCTAAAAACCTCAAACTAGCAATTACAAGCTTCTCTATAGATTGTTTCAAGCTCGTTCACACCGGCCCTTCCAGAACTCGAAGCTCACGTGCCCGTATTGTCTCGAAAAACTAAAAAAAACGTATTTTCTCGACCTAAACGTCATTTTGTTTGCAAAAATACCCCCTGTGTCATGCCCATATGCGATGAGTTTTTATCATTGGGTCGTTTGCCATCGAACTCGGGTCTAAAACTACTCGAAACGTTTGTCGATAATTTTTGGGCAAAAATCAACCTCAGCTCACAGTCGAAGCCGATGAGTCTCTGTGGTTGTCACTTTGGCTATGATGTAGGTCTCAAAAACCTCAAACCAACGAATTACAGTTTCTCTATAGATTGTTTCAAGCTCGTTCACACCGGCCCTTCCAGGAACTCGGAAGCTCACGTGCCCGTATTGTCTCGAAAAACTAAAAAAAACGTATTTTCTCGACCTAAACGTCATTTTGTTTGCAAAAATACCCCCGTGTCATGGCCATATGCGATGAGTTTTTATCATTGGGTCGTTTGCCATCGAACTGGGTCTAAAACTACTCGAAACGTTTTCGATAATTTTTGGGCAAAAATCAACCTCGGCTCACGAGTCGAAGCCGATGAGTCTCTGTGGTTGTCACTTTGGCTATGATGTAGGTCTCAAAAACCTCAAACCAGCAATTACAGTTTCTCTATAGATTGTTTCAAGCTCGTTCACACCGGCCCTTTCGGGAACTCGGAAGCTCACATGCCCGTATTGTCTCGAAAAACTAAAAAAATGTATTTTCTCGACCTAACCGTCATTTTTTTACAACAATCACCCCCGGGTCATGGCCATAGGGATGTGTTTTTATCGTTGGCTCGTTTGCCATCGAACTGGGTCTAAAATTGCTCAAAACTTTGTCGGCCATTTTTGGGCGAAAATCAACCTCGGCTCACGGTCGAGGCCGATGAGTCTCTATGTTTGTCACTTTGGCTATGATGTAGGTCTCAAAAACCTCAAACTAGCGATTACGGTTTCTCTATAGATTGTTTCAAGCTCGTTCACACCGGCCCTTCCGGGAACTCGAAAGCTCACGTGCCGTATTGTCTCGAAAAACTAAAAAAAACGTATTTTCTCGACCTAAACGTCATTTTGTTTGCAAAAATACCCCCGAGTCATGGCCATATGCGATGAGTTTTTATCATTGGGTCGTTTGCCATCGAACTGGGTCTAAAACTACTCGAACGTTTTCGATAATTTTTGGGCAAAAATCAACCTCGGCTCACGGTCGAAGCCGATGAGTCTCTGTGGTTGTCACTTTGGCTATGATGTAGGTCTCAAAAACCTCAAACCAGCAATTACGGTTTCTCTATAGATTGTTTCAAGCTCGTTCACACCGGCCCTTCCGGGAACTCGGAAGCTCACGTGCCCGTATTGTCTCGAAAAACTAAAAAAAAACGTATTTTCTCGACCTAAACGTCATTTTGTTTGCAAAAATACCCCCGAGTCATGGCCATATGCGATGAGTTTTTATCATTGGGTCGTTTGCCATCGAACCGGGTCTAAAACTACTCGAACGTTTTCGATAATTTTTGGGCAAAAATCAACCTCGGCTCACGGTCGAAGCCGATGAGTCTCTGTGGTTGTCACTTTGGCTATGATGTAGGTCTCAAAAACCTCAAACCAGCAATTACAGTTTCTCTATAGATTGTTTCAAGCTCGTTCACACCGGCCCTTTCGGGAACTCGGAAGCTCACATGCCCGTATTGTCTCGAAAAACTAAAAAAATGTATTTTCTCGACCTAACCGTCATTTTTTTACAACAATCACCCCCGAGTCATGGCCATAGGGATGTGTTTTTATCGTTGGCTCGTTTGCCATCGAGCCGGGTCTAAAATTGCTCAAAACTTTGTCGACCATTTTTGGGCGAAAATCAACCTCGGCTCACGGTCGAGGCCGATGAGTCTCTATGTTTGTCACTTTGGCTATGATGTAGGTCTAAAAAACCTCAAACTAGCAATTACGGTTTCTCTATAGATTGTTTCAAGCTCGTTCACACCGGCCCTTCCGGGAACTCGGAAGCTCACGTGCCCGTATTGTCTCGAAAAACTAAAAAAAACGTATTTTCTCGACCTAAACGTCATTTTGTTTGCAAAAATACCCCCGAGTCATGGCCATATGCGATGAGTTTTTATCATTGGGTCGTTTGCCATCGAACTGGGTCTAAAACTACTCGGAACGTTTTCGATAATTTTTGGGCAAAAATCAACCTCGGCTCACGGTCGAAGCCGAGTGAGTCTCTGTGGTTGTCACTTTGGCTATGATGTAGGTCTCAAAAACCTCAAACCAGCAATTACGGTTTCTCTATAGATTGTTTCAAGCTCGTTCACACCGGCCCTTTCGGGAACTCGGAAGCTCACGTGCCGTATTGTCTCGAAAAACTAAAAAAATGTATTTTCTCGACCTAACCGTCATTTTTTTACAACAATCACCCCCGAGTCATGGCCATAGGGATGTGTTTTTATCGTTGGCTCGTTTGCCATCGAGCTGGGTCTAAAATTGCTCAAAACTTTGTCGGCCATTTTTTGGCGAAAATCAACCTCGGCTCACGGTCGAGGCCGATGAGTCTCTATGTTTGTCACTTTGGCTATGATGTAGGTCTAAAAAACCTCAAACTAGCAATTACGGTTTCTCTATAGATTGTTTCAAGCTCGTTCACACCGGCCCTTCCGGGAACTCGGAAGCTCACGTGCCGTATTGTCTCGAAAAACTAAAAAAAACGTATTTTCTCGACCTAAACGTCATTTTGTTTGCAAAAATGCCCCCGAGTCATGGCCATATGCGATGAGTTTTTATCATTGGGTCGTTTGCCATCGAGCTGGGTCTAAAACTACTCGAAACGTTTTCGATAATTTTTGGGCAAAAATCAACCTCGGCTCACGGTCGAAGCGAGTGAGTCTCGTGGTTGTCACTTTGGCTATGATGTAGGTCTCAAAAACCTCAAACCAGCAATTACGGTTTCTCTATAGATTGTTTCAAGCTCGTTCACACCGGCCCTTTCGGGAACTCGGAAGCTCACGTGCCGTATTGTCTCGAAAAACTAAAAAAAACGTATTTTCTCGACCTAAACGTCATTTTGTTTGCAAAAATACCCCCGAGTCATGGCCATATGCGATGAGTTTTTATCATTGGGTCGTTTGCCATCGAGCTGGGTCTAAAACTACTCGAAACTTTGTCGATAATTTTTGGGCAAAAATCAACCTCGGCTCACGGTCGAGGCCGATGAGTCTCTGTGGTTGTCACTTTGGCTATGATGTAGGTCTCAAAAACCTCAAACCAGCGATTACGGTTTCTCTATAGATTGTTTCAAGCTCGTTCACACCGGCCCTTCCGGGAACTCGGAAGCTCACGTGCCGTATTGTCTCGAAAAACTAAAAAAAACGTATTTTCTCGACCTAAACGTCATTTTGTTTGCAAAAATACCCCCGGAGTCATGGCCATATGCGATGAGTTTTTATCATTGGGTCGTTTGCCATCGAGCTGGGTCTAAAACTACTCGAACGTTTTCGATAATTTTTGGGCAAAAATCAACCTCGGCTCACGGTCGAAGCTGATGAGTCTCTGTGGTTGTCACTTTGGCTATGATGTAGGTCTCAAAAACCTCAAACCAGCGATTACGGTTTCTCTATAGATTGTTTCAAGCTCGTTCACACCGGCCCTTTCGGGAACTCGGAAGCTCACATGCCGTATTGTCTCGAAAAACTAAAAAAATGTATTTTCTCGACCTAACACGTCATTTTTTTACAACAATCACCCCCGAGTCATGGCCATAGGGATGTGTTTTTATCGTTGGCTCGTTTGCCATCGAGCGGGTCTAAAACTACTCAAAACTTTGTCGACCATTTTTGGGCGAAAATCAACCTCGGCTCACGGTCGAGGCCGATGAGTCTGCATGTTTGTCACTTTGGCTATGATGTAGGTCTCAAAAACCTCAAACTAGCGATTACGGTTTCTCTATAGATTGTTTCAAGCTCGTTCACACGAGCCCTTCCGGGAACTCGGAAGCTCACGTGCCGTATTGTCTCGAAAAACTAAAAAAAACGTATTTTCTCGACCTAAACGTCATTTTGTTTGCAAAAATACCCCCGAGTCATGGCCATATGCGATGAGTTTTTATCATTGGGTCGTTTGCCATCGAAGCTGGGTCTAAAACTACTCGAAACTTTTTCGATAATTTTTGGGCAAAAATCAACCTCGGCTCACGGTCGAAGCCGATGAGTCTCTGTGGTTGTCACTTTGGCTATGATGTAGGTCTCAAAAACCTCAAACCAGCGATTACGGTTTCTCTATAGATTGTTTCAAGCTCGTTCACACCGGCCCTTTCGGGAACTCGGAAGCTCACGTGCCGTATTGTCTCGAAAAACTAAAAAAATGTATTTTCTCGACCTAACAGTCATTTTTTTACAACAATCACCCCCGGGTCATGGCCATAGGGATGTGTTTTTATCGTTGGCTCGTTTGCCATCGAGCTGGGTCTAAAATTGCTCAAAACTTTGTCGGCCATTTTTGGGCGAAAATCAACCTCGGCTCACGGTCGAGGCGGATGAGTCTCTGTGTTTGTCACTTTGGCTATGATGTAGGTCTAAAAAACCTCAAACTAGCGATTACGGTTTCTCTATAGATTGTTTCAAGCTCGTTCACACCGGCCCTTCCGGGAACTCGGAAGCTCACGTGCCGTATTGTCTCGAAAAACTAAAAAAAACGTATTTTCTCGACCTAAACGTCATTTTGTTTGCAAAAATACCCCCGAGTCATGGCCATATGCGATGAGTTTTTATCATTGGGTCGTTTGCCATCGAGCTGGGTCTAAAACTACTCGGAACGTTTTCGATAATTTTTGGGCAAAAATCAACCTCGGCTCACGGTCGAAGCGATGAGTCTCTGTGGTTGTCACTTTGGCTATGATGTAGGTCTCAAAAACCTCAAACCAGCGATTACGGTTTCTCTATAGATTGTTTCAAGCTCGTTCACACCGGCCCTTCCGGGAACTCGGAAGCTCACGTGCCGTATTGTCTCGAAAAACTAAAAAAAACGTATTTTCTCGACCTAAACGTCATTTTGTTTGCAAAAATACCCCCGAGTCATGGCCATATGCGATGAGTTTTTATCATTGGGTCGTTTGCCATCGAGCTGGGTCTAAAACTACTCGAACGTTTTCGATAATTTTTGGGCAAAAATCAACCTCGGCTCACGGTCGAAGCCGATGAGTCTCCGTGGTTGTCACTTTGGCTATGATGTAGGTCTCAAAAACCTCAAACCAGCAATTACGGTTTCTCTATAGATTGTTTCAAGCTCGTTCACACCGGCCACTTTCGGGAACTCGGAAGCTCACATGCCGTATTGTCTCGAAAAACTAAAAAAATGTATTTTCTCGACCTAACCGTCATTTTTTTACAACAATCACCCCCGAGTCATGGCCATAGGGATGTGTTTTTATCGTTGGCTCGTTTGCCATCGAGCCGGGTCTAAAATTGCTCAAAACTTTGTCGACCATTTTTTGGCGAAAATCAACCTCGGCTCACGGTCGAGGCCGATGAGTCTCTATGTTTGTCACTTTGGCTATGATGTAGGTCTAAAAAACCTCGAACTAGCGATTACGGTTTCTCTATAGATTGTTTCAAGCTCGTTCACACCGGCCCTTCCGGGAACTCGGAAGCTCACGTGCCGTATTGTCTCGAAAAACTAAAAAAAACGTATTTTCTCGACCTAAACGTCATTTTGTTTGCAAAAATGCCCCCGAGTCATGGCCATATGCGATGAGTTTTTATCATTGGGTCGTTTGCCATCGAGCTGGGTCTAAAACTACTCGAGAACGTTTTCGATAATTTTTGGGCAAAAATCAACCTCGGCTCACGGTCGAAGCCGATGAGTCTCGTGGTTGTCACTTTGGCTATGATGTAGGTCTCAAAAACCTCAAACCAGCGATTACGGTTTCTCTATAGATTGTTTCAAGCTCGTTCACACCGGCCCTTTCGGGAACTCGGAAGCTCACGTGCCGTATTGTCTCGAAAAACTAAAAAAATGTATTTTCTCGACCTAAACGTCATTTTTTTACAACAATCACCCCCGAGGTCATGGCCATATGGGATGTGTTTTTATCGTTGGCTCGTTTGCCATCGAGCTGGGTCTAAAACTACTCAAAACTTTGTCGACCATTTTTGGGCGAAAATCAACCTCGGCTCACGGTCGAGGCGGATGAGTCTGCTATGTTTGTCACTTTGGCTATGATGTAGGTCTAAAAAACCTCAAACTAGCAATTACGGTTTCTCTATAGATTGTTTCAAGCTCGTTCACACGGCCCTTCCGGGAACTCGGAAGCTCACGTGCCGTATTGTCTCGAAAAACTAAAAAAAACGTATTTTCTCGACCTAAACGTCATTTTGTTTGCAAAAATACCCCCGAGTCATGGCCATATGCGATGAGTTTTTATCATTGGGTCGTTTGCCATCGAGCCGGGTCTAAAACTACTCGAACGTTTTCGATAATTTTTGGGCAAAAATCAACCTCGGCTCACGGTCGAAGCGGATGAGTCTCTGTGGTTGTCACTTTGGCTATGATGTAGGTCTCAAAAACCTCAAACCGGCGATTACGGTTTCTCTATAGATTGTTTCAAGCTCGTTCACACCGGCCCTTTCGGGAACTCGGAAGCTCACATGCCGTATTGTCTCGAAAAACTAAAAAAATGTATTTTCTCGACCTAACACGTCATTTTTTTACAACAATCACCCCCGAGTCATGGCCATAGGGATGTGTTTTTATCGTTGGCTCGTTTGCCATCGAGCTGGGTCTAAAATTGCTCAAAACTTTGTCGACCATTTTTGGGCGAAAATCAACCTCGGCTCACGGTCGAGGCGAGTGAGTCTCTATGTTTGTCACTTTGGCTATGATGTAGGTCTAAAAAACCTCGAACTAGCGATTACGGTTTCTCTATAGATTGTTTCAAGCTCGTTCACACCGGCCCTTCCGGGAACTCGGAAGCTCACGTGCCGTATTGTCTCGAAAAACTAAAAAAAACGTATTTTCTCGACCTAAACGTCATTTTGTTTGCAAAAATACCCCCGAGTCATGGCCATATGCGATGAGTTTTTATCATTGGGTCGTTTGCCATCGAGCTGGGTCTAAAACTACTCAGAACGTTTTCGATAATTTTTGGGCAAAAATCAACCTCGGCTCACGGTCGAAGCCGATGAGTCTCTGTGGTTGTCACTTTGGCTATGATGTAGGTCTCAAAAACCTCAAACCAGCGATTACGGTTTCTCTATAGATTGTTTCAAGCTCGTTCACACCGGCCCTTTCGGGAACTCGGAAGCTCACGTGCCGTATTGTCTCGAAAAACTAAAAAAATGTATTTTCTCGACCTAACACGTCATTTTTTTACAACAATCACCCCCGAGTCATGGCCATAGGGATGTGTTTTTATCGTTGGCTCGTTTGCCATCGAGCTGGGTCTAAAATTGCTCAAAACTTTGTCGACCATTTTTTGGCGAAAATCAACCTCGGCTCACGGTCGAGGCGGATGAGTCTACTATGTTTGTCACTTTGGCTATGATGTAGGTCTAAAAAACCTCAAACTAGCAATTACGGTTTCTCTATAGATTGTTTCAAGCTCGTTCACACCGAGCCCTTCCGGGAACTCGGAAGCTCACGTGCCGTATTGTCTCGAAAAACTAAAAAAAACGTATTTTCTCGACCTAAACGTCATTTTGTTTGCAAAAATACCCCCGAGTCATGGCCATATGCGATGAGTTTTTATCATTGGGTCGTTTGCCATCGAGCTGGGTCTAAAACTACTCGAACGTTTTCGATAATTTTTGGGCAAAAATCAACCTCGGCTCACGGTCGAAGCGGATGAGTCTCTGTGGTTGTCACTTTGGCTATGATGTAGGTCTCAAAAACCTCAAACCGGCAATTACGGTTTCTCTATAGATTGTTTCAAGCTCGTTCACACCGGCCCTTTCGGGAACTCGGAAGCTCACGTGCCGTATTGTCTCGAAAAACTAAAAAAACGTATTTTCTCGACCTAAACGTCATTTTGTTTGCAAAAATCACCCCCGAGTCATGGCCATATGCGATGAGTTTTTATCATTGGGTCGTTTGCCATCGAGCTGGGTCTAAAACTA
This sequence comes from Dovyalis caffra, assembly GCA_963924115.1. Taxonomy (NCBI): domain Eukaryota; kingdom Viridiplantae; phylum Streptophyta; class Magnoliopsida; order Malpighiales; family Salicaceae; genus Dovyalis; species Dovyalis caffra. The sequence continues at coordinate 44,780 of CAWUPB010000135.1, forward strand.
CTCAAAACTTTGTCGATAATTTTTGGGCGAAAATCAACCTCGGCTCACGGTCGAGGCGATGAGTCTCTGTGGTTGTCACTTTGGCTATGATGTAGGTCTCAAAAACCTCAAACCAGCGATTACGGTTTCTCTATAGATTGTTTCAAGCTCGTTCACACCGGCCCTTCCGGGAACTCGGAAGCTCACGTGCCGTATTGTCTCGAAAAACTAAAAAAAACGTATTTTCTCGACCTAAACGTCATTTTGTTTGCAAAAATACCCCCGAGTCATGGCCATATGCGATGAGTTTTTATCATTGGGTCGTTTGCCATCGAGCTGGGTCTAAAACTACTCGAAACGTTTTCGATAATTTTTGGGCAAAAATCAACCTCGGCTCACGGTCGAAGCCGATGAGTCTCTGTGGTTGTCACTTTGGCTATGATGTAGGTCTCAAAAACCTCAAACCAGCAATTACGGTTTCTCTATAGATTGTTTCAAGCTCGTTCACACCGGCCCTTCCGGGAACTCGGAAGCTCACGTGCCGTATTGTCTCGAAAAACTAAAAAAAACGTATTTTCTCGACCTAAACGTCATTTTGTTTGCAAAAATACCCCCGAGTCATGGCCATATGCGATGAGTTTTTATCATTGGGTCGTTTGCCATCGAGCTGGGTCTAAAACTACTCGAAACGTTTGTCGATAATTTTTGGGCAAAAATCAACCTCGGCTCACGGTCGAAGCGAGTGAGTCTCTGTGGTTGTCACTTTGGCTATGATGTAGGTCTCGAAAAACCTCAAACCAGCGATTACGGTTTCTCTATAGATTGTTTCAAGCTCGTTCACACCGGCCCTTTCGGGAACTCGGAAGCTCACGTGCCGTATTGTCTCGAAAAACTAAAAAAATGTATTTTCTCGACCTAACCGTCATTTTTTTACAACAATCACCCCCGAGGTCATGGCCATAGGGATGTGTTTTTATCGTTGGCTCGTTTGCCATCGAGCTGGGTCTAAAATTGCTCAAAACTTTGTCGGCCATTTTTTGGCGAAAATCAACCTCGGCTCACGGTCGAGGCGAGTGAGTCTCTATGTTTGTCACTTTGGCTATGATGTAGGTCTAAAAAACCTCAAACTAGCGATTACGGTTTCTCTATAGATTGTTTCAAGCTCGTTCACACGGCCCTTCCGGGAACTCGGAAGCTCACGTGCCGTATTGTCTCGAAAAACTAAAAAAAACGTATTTTCTCGACCTAAACGTCATTTTGTTTGCAAAAATACCCCCGAGTCATGCCCGTATGCGATGAGTTTTTATCATTGGGTCGTTTGCCATCGAGCTGGGTCTAAAACTACTCGAAACGTTTTCGATAATTTTTGGGCAAAAATCAACCTCGGCTCACGGTCGAAGCGAGTGAGTCTCTGTGGTTGTCACTTTGGCTATGATGTAGGTCTCAAAAACCTCGAACCAGCGATTACGGTTTCTCTATAGATTGTTTCAAGCTCGTTCACACCGGCCCTTTCGGGAACTCGGAAGCTCACATGCCGTATTGTCTCGAAAAACTAAAAAAATGTATTTTCTCGACCTAACACGTCATTTTTTTACAACAATCACCCCCGAGTCATGGCCATAGGGATGTGTTTTTATCGTTGGCTCGTTTGCCATCGAGCTGGGTCTAAAACTACTCAAAACGTTGTCGATAATTTTTGGGCGAAAATCAACCTCGGCTCACGGTCGAGGCCGATGAGTCTCTGTGGTTGTCACTTTGGCTATGATGTAGGTCTCAAAAACCTCAAACCAGCGATTACGGTTTCTCTATAGATTGTTTCAAGCTCGTTCACACCGGCCCTTCCGGGAACTCGGAAGCTCACGTGCCGTATTGTCTCGAAAAACTAAAAAAAACATATTTTCTCGACCTAAACGTCATTTTGTTTGCAAAAATACCCCCGAGTCATGGCCATATGCGATGAGTTTTTATCATTGGGTCGTTTGCCATCGAGCCGGGTCTAAAACTACTCGGAACGTTTGTCGATAATTTTTGGGCAAAAATCAACCTCGGCTCACGGTCGAAGCCGATGAGTCTCTGTGGTTGTCACTTTGGCTATGATGTAGGTCTCAAAAACCTCAAACCAGCGATTACGGTTTCTCTATAGATTGTTTCAAGCTCGTTCACACCGGCCCTTTCGGGAACTCGGAAGCTCACGTGCCGTATTGTCTCGAAAAACTAAAAAAATGTATTTTCTCGACCTAACCGTCATTTTTTTACAACAATCACCCCCGAGGTCATGGCCATAGGGATGTGTTTTTATCGTTGGCTCGTTTGCCATCGAGCTGGGTCTAAAACTACTCAAAACGTTGTCGATAATTTTTGGGCGAAAATCAACCTCGGCTCACGGTCGAGGTCGATGAGTCTCTGCGGTTGTCACTTTGGCTATGATGTAGGTCTCAAAAACCTCAAACCAGCGATTACGGTTTCTCTATAGATTGTTTCAAGCTCGTTCACACCGAGCCCTTCCGGGAACTCGGAAGCTCACGTGCCGTATTGTCTCGAAAAACTAAAAAAAACATATTTTCTCGACCTAAACGTCATTTTGTTTGCAAAAATACCCCCGAGTCATGGCCATATGCGATGAGTTTTTATCATTGGGTCGTTTGCCATCGAGCTGGGTCTAAAACTACTCGGAACGTTTGTCGATAATTTTTGGGCAAAAATCAACCTCGGCTCACGGTCGAAGCCGATGAGTCTCGTGGTTGTCACTTTGGCTATGATGTAGGTCTCAAAAACCTCAAACCAGCAATTACGGTTTCTCTATAGATTGTTTCAAGCTCGTTCACACCGGCCCTTTCGGGAACTCGGAAGCTCACATGCCGTATTGTCTCGAAAAACTAAAAAAATGTATTTTCTCGACCTAACCGTCATTTTTTTACAACAATCACCCCCGAGTCATGGCCATAGGGATGTGTTTTTATCGTTGGCTCGTTTGCCATCGAGCTGGGTCTAAAACTACTCGAAACTTTGTCGACCATTTTTGGGCGAAAATCAACCTCGGCTCACGGTCGAGGCGGATGAGTCTCTATGTTTGTCACTTTGGCTATGATGTAGGTCTAAAAAACCTCAAACTAGCGATTACGGTTTCTCTATAGATTGTTTCAAGCTCGTTCACACCGGCCCTTCCGGGAACTCGGAAGCTCACGTGCCGTATTGTCTCGAAAAACTAAAAAAAACGTATTTTCTCGACCTAAACGTCATTTTGTTTGCAAAAATACCCCCGAGTCATGGCCATATGCGATGAGTTTTTATCATTGGGTCGTTTGCCATCGAGCTGGGTCTAAAACTACTCGAAACTTTGTCGATAATTTTTGGGCGAAAATCAACCTCGGCTCACGGTCGAAGCGGATGAGTCTCTATGGTTGTCACTTTGGCTATGATGTAGGTCTCAAAAACCTCAAACCAGCGATTACGGTTTCTCTATAGATTGTTTCAAGCTCGTTCACACCGGCCCTTCCGGGAACTCGGAAGCTCACGTGCCGTATTGTCTCGAAAAACTAAAAAAAACGTATTTTCTCGACCTAAACGTCATTTTGTTTGCAAAAATACCCCCGAGTCATGGCCATATGCGATGAGTTTTTATCATTGGGTCGTTTGCCATCGAGCTGGGTCTAAAACTACTCGAAACGTTTTCGATAATTTTTGGGCGAAAATCAACCTCGGCTCACGGTCGAAGCCGATGAGTCTCTGTGGTTGTCACTTTGGCTATGATGTAGGTCTCAAAAACCTCAAACTAGCGATTACGGTTTCTCTATAGATTGTTTCAAGCTCGTTCACACGGCCCTTCCGGGAACTCGGAAGCTCACGTGCCGTATTGTCTCGAAAAACTAAAAAAAACGTATTTTCTCGACCTAAACGTCATTTTGTTTGCAAAAATACCCCCGAGTCATGGCCATATGCGATGAGTTTTTATCATTGGGTCGTTTGCCATCGAGCTGGGTCTAAAACTACTCGAACGTTTTCGATAATTTTTGGGCAAAAATCAACCTCGGCTCACGGTCGAAGCGAGTGAGTCTCTGTGGTTGTCACTTTGGCTATGATGTAGGTCTCAAAAACCTCAAACCAGCGATTACGGTTTCTCTATAGATTGTTTCAAGCTCGTTCACACCGGCCCTTTCGGGAACTCGGAAGCTCACGTGCCGTATTGTCTCGAAAAACTAAAAAAATGTATTTTCTCGACCTAACCGTCATTTTTTTACAACAATCACCCCCGAGTCATGGCCATAGGGATGTGTTTTTATCGTTGGCTCGTTTGCCATCGAGCTGGGTCTAAAACTACTCAAAACTTTGTCGATAATTTTTGGGCGAAAATCAACCTCGGCTCACGGTCGAGGCGAGTGAGTCTCTGTGGTTGTCACTTTGGCTATGATGTAGGTCTCAAAAACCTCAAACTAGCGATTACGGTTTCTCTATAGATTGTTTCAAGCTCGTTCACACAGGCCCTTCCGGGAACTCGGAAGCTCACGTGCCGTATTGTCTCGAAAAACTAAAAAAAACGTATTTTCTCGACCTAAACGTCATTTTGTTTGCAAAAATACCCCCGAGTCATGGCCATATGCGATGTGTTTTTATCATTGGGTCGTTTGCCATCGAGCTGGGTCTAAAACTACTCGAAACGTTTTCGATAATTTTTGGGCAAAAATCAACCTCGGCTCACGGTCGAAGCCGATGAGTCTCTGTGGTTGTCACTTTGGCTATGATGTAGGTCTCAAAAACCTCAAACCAGCGATTACGGTTTCTCTATAGATTGTTTCAAGCTCGTTCACACCGGCCCTTTCGGGAACTCGGAAGCTCACGTGCCGTATTGTCTCGAAAAACTAAAAAAAACGTATTTTCTCGACCTAAACGTCATTTTGTTTGCAAAAATACCCCCGGAGTCATGGCCATATGCGATGAGTTTTTATCATTGGGTCGTTTGCCATCGAGCTGGGTCTAAAACTACTCAGAACGTTTTCGATAATTTTTGGGCAAAAATCAACCTCGGCTCACGGTCGAAGCCGATGAGTCTCTGTGGTTGTCACTTTGGCTATGATGTAGGTCTCAAAAACCTCAAACCAGCGATTACGGTTTCTCTATAGATTGTTTCAAGCTCGTTCACACCGGCCCTTTCGGGAACTCGGAAGCTCACATGCCGTATTGTCTCGAAAAACTAAAAAAATGTATTTTCTCGACCTAACCGTCATTTTTTTACAACAATCACCCCCGAGTCATGGCCATAGGGATGTGTTTTTATCGTTGGCTCGTTTGCCATCGAGCGGGTCTAAAACTACTCAAAACTTTGTCGATAATTTTTGGGCGAAAATCAACCTCGGCTCACGGTCGAGGCGATGAGTCTCTACGGTTGTCACTTTGGCTATGATGTAGGTCTCAAAAACCTCAAACCAGCGATTACGGTTTCTCTATAGATTGTTTCAAGCTCGTTCACACGGCCCTTCCGGGAACTCGGAAGCTCACGTGCCGTATTGTCTCGAAAAACTAAAAAAAACGTATTTTCTCGACCTAAACGTCATTTTGTTTGCAAAAATACCCCCGAGTCATGGCCATATGCGATGAGTTTTTATCATTGGGTCGTTTGCCATCGAGCTGGGTCTAAAACTACTCGAAACTTTTTCGATAATTTTTGGGCAAAAATCAACCTCGGCTCACGGTCGAAGCCGATGAGTCTACGTGGTTGTCACTTTGGCTATGATGTAGGTCTCAAAAACCTCAAACCAGCAATTACGGTTTCTCTATAGATTGTTTCAAGCTCGTTCACACCGGCCCTTTCGGGAACTCGGAAGCTCACGTGCCGTATTGTCTCGAAAAACTAAAAAAATGTATTTTCTCGACCTAACCGTCATTTTTTTACAACAATCACCCCCGAGTCATGGCCATAGGGATGTGTTTTTATCGTTGGCTCGTTTGCCATCGAGCTGGGTCTAAAATTGCTCAAAACTTTGTCGGCCATTTTTTGGCGAAAATCAACCTCGGCTCACGGTCGAGGCCGATGAGTCTCTATGTTTGTCACTTTGGCTATGATGTAGGTCTAAAAAACCTCAAACTAGCAATTACGGTTTCTCTATAGATTGTTTCAAGCTCGTTCACACCGAGCCCTTCCGGGAACTCGGAAGCTCACGTGCCCGTATTGTCTCGAAAAACTAAAAAAAACGTATTTTCTCGACCTAAACGTCATTTTGTTTGCAAAAATACCCCCGAGTCATGGCCATATGCGATGAGTTTTTATCATTGGGTCGTTTGCCATCGAACTGGGTCTAAAACTACTCGAACGTTTTCGATAATTTTTGGGCAAAAATCAACCTCGGCTCACGGTCGAAGCCGATGA
>CAWUPB010000136.1:0-203459 GCA_963924115.1 Dovyalis caffra
CTTGAAAAAACTTCAAGATTAAATAAGTTTTACCCAACCCCGTTTAAAAAAGTTAGATCCTATCAATTAAGGTTGACCCATTAATGAAAGATCATGCATCTTATGGAGGTACGAAATAAAATAAAATTTTTTCTCTATCTAAGGTTTCTAAGATCATGCCATTGAATTAACTAATCATACTTTATCATGAATATAAATATGGGTGAAAGATTACCTCTTATAGTGTAAAAGACAATCAAACAAAAAGAGAATTGTCTAAATGTCCAACCTCTATTGATAAAGAAGGTAGCTCAAACTCCTATAAAGAAAGCCACAAAAGTCACAAAATGCTAGCTCTAATCCTTTTGTATAGTTGATTTTCTTTCTAAACAAATCAGTTAAGTTTTTCACGGTTACTCGGGTTTTTAAGAAGGGATGGGACAACTCAAGCTTTTTTCGAGAGAGAAACATTTGCTCTCTCGCTTGTTTTTCTTTTACCATGTCTTGTGTTTTGCTTAGCCTCTTTTGTCACCTCTCTCCTTTTATTTATATAAGGGCTTAGCCTTATCCAATGGAGCTTAAGTTTATCCTCCTATCAAAATATCTTGCAGTGCTTTTAAAGTAAAACTATTGGTTTAAAACCTTTTAGCCCAATTGATTACCAATTAATTTGGACCATCCAAATAAATTACAAATAAATTGGATCAAGCCTTTTACTAGGCTTACATGAGGAAATAATTTTATAAATTAGGAAATTAATTTTCTTTTTGGGTAACTAACTTTCAAATTAGGAAATCGATTTCTATAATCGAAACTTTTCCTTTTAGGAAAGTTTTTCCAAAACACAAAACTTTCTATTTTTGAAAACCTTTTTCCGAATAGGAAACTTTCAAAACTAGAAACCTTTTCTAAATTTTTTGCTTCTCTTTTATTTTGTGAATGTTTAAACTTATAAGTGTGAGTTAATGGACTCCAAGATATGTTGGCAATATATCAAGAATAAAAGACACCTCTTTTATCTCTTGATATATAAATCAAGATTAACCTTTAGCAAGGCATCATGACTACCCAATTCTTTAGGAGGATTAATTAATTTGCTATTATCTTTCACGAGTAAGGTTACCATAGAATTCAACCCTTATGACAATTTATCACAATGTGATGTTGAATTTGATTTATAGTCTATTTGATTATGATCACATAAGTTTTTTTCGATTTTCAAATGTCTTAGCTCTAGAGTAAACCAAATATGCTCTATTATTATATTCCCATAGTGGCCATAGATTCCTCGAGCATACATTCATCGAAGTGTAATGTGATAACTCTTTTAGCATATAAGGAAATTACATGTCCTCTCTTACTTATCTACTTATCTTTATTAGATTCCTAGTACACTCAATAAATTGCTCACGTGGAGCTCTTGATTGAGCCCATCAAAATGAGTGTCAAAGTACATAAATCCCCTAGTGAGATAATCATGATGACTTCAAGTCAAAGGATTAGTTATACCCATCTCGTATGAGATTCCTATAGATTAAACCAAATAAATTCTCATAGTGAGTCACATCCGAGTGATATATTCTCTAATATTAATCACCTAAGTACTTGCTTTGACATAGGCATACCAATAGGCATGAGATCTCCTACTCGTTATTTTATAGCATGAACATAGTACGAACAAGTCTTACCATATATAGTCAATGTCATTTCTTGACAATGCTAAGAATTGGGAAATTTAGTGATATTATTTAAGTGCATTAATATTTATCTCATATATTTTGATCAATCATTAATGTAATGCATATCATATGGACTTCTATCTAATTCTATCAAAATATAAACGATAAGAATTAATAGAAAGACTTCATTTATTAACTAAATAAAGAATACAATATTATAATAAGTTAAATCATCCAAAAAAAGTTGGACCATAGGCACCTATACTAACGAGTTAAGACATAAACTATCTTGTGATAATGCCCTTTCTAACCTTTGTTTTGGTAGGTTGGCACCAAAACAAGTCATGGCGAGAGAGAGTGGAAAATACTGTGTAGGATTTTAAGACTAGATTAAAGTGAGTCGAGTTTGAGGAGGGAGCTATTCTACCTTTAGGTTTTAAGTAAAAACTACTAGAAAAAATAAACTTGTTAGTAGAATTTATAATACGGTCCACTATTTGATCGTTGGGAAATGATTACAACTAAGATCGATTTGACTTCTAAAAATCATATAGTGACATAGCTAAATTATTTAGGATGTAAAATCATATTTCTTACTTTTAAAAAATGATAGAGCATTGGGACCTTGAATGTCATATTTCATATTCAAAAGTATACACCTCTCACCAATAGTTGAGGACTATGAGACTTTACTAGCGTGCTCTAAATTGAACACTCGTGTATTTTTATAGTCTACCGAACAAGCACCCCGTAGCTTTATGTAGATAGTTGGACTTGATCTTCCGACAATGTTTAAGCAAGTAACTAAGAAGGGTCGAGTCAAGGGTGGTTTTAGAATCTACTTTAGTCAAAGTTCAAGAAATGTTTACATGACCATGTTAATACCATCGGACTAAGAATTATGACACTAGTAATATATTGGTCGGTATTACTACAAACAACCAAAGGCATGATCAATTTTGAAGCATTCGAGTGTATTTAAAAGTGTGGTGTCATTTAAAACTAATCTTGCAATAGTAATTTTAGTCAAAACCATCATTTAACTTCTATTGGAGGAAAGGTGATAGATGTTTGAGATACTCGTATTCGGTTGTTGTTTGTCTAGATAGTGAGTCATGTGATGACCGAAAAGCTATTAGGATCTTCAAAGCACTTTGGCATTTATATTAAAAGCTAGAAAATTTTGCTGACCATCCTTTTAATGAGATTGGTAAGGTCATCTACACTAGAATGTTCCTTAGCTTAGAGCAATTTGAATCCTATTGGAGCGCATATTATGCATTATTTCACTCTTATTTGGTTTATTGTGGTAGATTTTCCTAAGTACTTCTTATTGGAAAAAGGTGTTGCATTAGCTATTGTCCGAATATATTCTTGAGGTGGTTAGGGTTTGAGTAGTTTATTCTAAGAACTACTAGATTGATAGACTATTATTAAGACTTTAGAACTTCTAAAAAACTTATAGAGGAAGCTAATAAACCCTAGAGATCGAAGGAAATTATCACTTCATCAAGAAAAGTTGATGGGAAGACTTCTCATGGTTATCCGAAATGGCAACAAACTAAAGAGAAAGGGTACCAAATTCCATCTTTCAAAGGTCCATCAAGGTTGATAAGTGAGACCATAGAGGACATCTACCAAGAAATGAATGTTCAATATGAACTTTATCATGAAAACCCGAACTCTAAAGTAAAATATCAAAACAAGAAAAAAATAAAGTTAAAAGAAAACTTGGAAGTATGAGACCAAACAATAAATTCCTTGGAGAAAAAAAAAGGAGCTTAGAGTTTAAGTCCAACAAATTGAGAATGCTTTAAGGTAGTTGAGGATTGATCATGATGCAATGGGGTTAGAATATGATGGTCTAGCTAATTTTACATCCCTAATGATCGAGAAAATGATCAACCTTGATTTTTAGAAAGAGGAACTTAAAGATAAGATAAAGGAACTTAAGACCGAGAAAGAACATTTTGAAGAAGTCAAAGCTATCACCGAGGGTTAGGTTACAAATCGGGCTTGAATAATTTGATAATTGAACACCGATCTAGGGAGTTAAAATGGAAGAATCAAGCTAGCCAAGAAGAAATAGTCAAGATACAAGAGAAACATGCTTGGCCATTTAGATACTAGTTAGAGAGGGATGTTTCAAGAAGACACGTGGTTAAATAGGAGTCTCGAACCATGAAATACCACTTGTAAGCTCAAAATGCATAGAACTATGCCTTAGAAATACATTACACAATCGAATAACTAGCAAATATGAGCCTCGTTATTGAAGAGAAACTCGGGCTTTTTTTTTATGAGAGGCTTAGAAACCTCATAATTGGTGCTAGCTCGTATGATGACCTATGTTTATGGCAAGATTTAGAGTAGCGATCTACTATGTAATAAAGATGTTATGAGCTTTTTAACCGTGGTTAAAAATAGAAGATTGATTGCTTGTGGTCTAAATATTCATAGGATTGATATCTCTATTGTATTCATTTATGCTTTTCCTCAATATCTATTTATTTAAGAATATGTCAATTTGCATTGTCATCATTAATAAGGTCATACTCGACAATCGGTTTTCATTTATGTAATTTTGAATGTGTAAATAGAAATAAGTGCATAGTAATACTCGTTATTTCACTTTAATCACAAGAGTTTTTCCTTGAGTGTTGGCTCAAGATTACTCATTAGAAAAGGTCTTTGTTGCATCGAAAACTCAAAAAGCTATGTAGGTTGTAGACATGGTTTATCATATAAATTTGTTACTTCGTTTGCATTGCATTCATTTTCTCTAAAAACAATGAAGCAACTTTGGGAGGTATTCATGACTTAGAATTTAAAAAAATTAAAATGAAAGTGGATCAGCTAAGAAAATGTAATCAATGAATTAGAATAGTGATGTGACATTTTTTGATCTTTGTTTATATCCATATTTTTTCGGTTAGTGCCATTGCTGATAGAACCGGAGAAATTGTTTGGTCTCAACAAAGAAGAAGTCTAATTGTATTGTTAATGGCATGAAAATTAAGGAATGAATATATGTGATAAGGATCTAGACGATGGAATGCAAATCTAATAAAGTTGATGGTTATACTGATGGGTAGTTAGATGCTTTATTGTTTCTCAAAACCAAATGAATTTTCAACTTCGTGTTTGTGGATAGGGCCCTTTGTTGCCGTAGTTTAATTAATCGAAGTTGGTGTATCGACAGTGTCTGTTCAACAATTGTTGAAAATCAAAGATTGATTTCTTGTGGTCCAAATATTCATAGGATTGATATCTCCACCGTATTGTAGGAAGATTTGTGTGAATTTATACTTATTCCGAGTATTTATTTTTCATCATAATATGTCGGTCTCCTTTGTTATTGGTTATAGTGTCATACTCAATAGTTGGTTTTCATTTATGCAATTTTGAATTTGTAAATAGAAACGAGTGCGTATTAATGTTGGTATTTGGCTTTAACTCACAAGAGTTTTTTCCTTAGTGTTGGCTCTAAACATGGTTTATCATATAAATTTTGCTGCATCCGGGACACAAAAACCTTTTAGCATCCGGACATGATTTATCATATAAATTTCGCATTCCCATTGCATTCATTTTCTCCAATAGCAATGCAAGTAACTTCTAGAGGCACCTATGACTTAGACACCAAAACAATTCATATTTTTTTATAATTTATTGTAAAACCTGGAGGGACCATGCAATAAATTTACCCCATTTCACCTAATCAAATGTTTCCAAAAGTTTACCAATTCATATTTTTTATAGTTTATTGTAAGATTGATGGACTTTATGCTACACAAAAGAAAATAGAAAATAACTTTCTTTTGTTATATTATAATTATAAAAATTATAGTTATTGAACCTCAAAACCTACTTTTTTGAATGAAGTTATTAGAAACACAACTACTAGATTAAGTATGTGTGTGTCTTTCAAGTTTTGTTTATAGTTATATAATGTGTATATTTATTGGCTCAAGTACTATAGCAAAACTTAGCAATTTTTAATTCAATTTTAAGTTTATTAATTATTATTCACTTAATGGCTTAAAAATGTAATAAATTATGCATTATTTTTTTTTTTATGTTCTTATGTTTTTTTTTGGTTATAAAGGGGAGCCCGGCAAAAAAAAAAATAAAATAAAATAAAAATAAAAACACCAATTACATAGATTTAATTTATTTTATTACTTCAATATATTGCAAATGTTGTATCCAATAGTTTATTAGATTGCTCATTTAATTTTTTAACGCTAATTATTATTATTATTATTTTTAACGTTTTTCCAATACAAATACTAATTTTTTTCATAACAATATGGATAATTTACACAAACACAAACATGTACATTGTAAAATTACGTTTGAAAATAATTAATATACCATAGCCTATATTTAGTAAATATCAACACACAAATGTGTTAGATAAAATTAGAAAGTAAAAAATTTAACTAATTCATAAATTACGTATCAAATAATATAAGCCATCATGAACTAAATGAAACTAAATCCATTTTTTTTTTTTAAATAAAGAAAATGAAAGGCCATCTTAATTTAAGGCTTGAATTTCAAAAAAGCAAATTCTTTTTTTTTTTTTTGGATTGTAGATAAGTAATTTGCAATAATGAAATCTAACATGTCCTCAACGATGATTGTTCCCCCCCTTAAAGGTTTGGATTTGTTAATTTTCGTTATTGATCATTATAAACAATTTTATCTTAACATTTTCAATTTTGTTTTCATTATGAACTTTTCTTTCTTTTTCTTTTTCCTAATTAAGATTTTTTATTTTAGTTGGTCAAGTTAAATAAATTTTTATATAAATCTTGTAAAGAATATATTATGACATCCACATTTAGTTTTTTTTTTTTTTTTTAAAAAAAAAACTTGATATCATGAATATATATTTAGCAAAATATTGAGAAACCTTATGTACAATTCAATTTGCTTCCTTTAAAATATATTGGGTAGGATTCTTACCACTGTTAGGATAAGGATTCTAATCTTAATATATATATATATATCATACTAGTATTTACGTAAATATTTTTTTATTTTTATTTTAATTCTATGTTTTAGGCTCCAAACTAACAGACATGAAGTGTTTTATTTTTCTGTTTAATTCCAATTTGGAGCTAACTATTGGAAATGATTGTTTTTACGCTGTTGTTGGAGGATTACAATATATATATATATATATATATATAGGATTAAAATTTATATAAATAGTAGCTTTCTGGAGCTTATCAGTTATGTTATTTTATACAGCAGTGTAGCTTTCATTTTCATGGGCCTCTTTCTGAACTGATCAGGTTTACATGCTAGCAAGGCCAATATTTCAGGGCTTGACCTTATCATCTTCAACGCTGAGTTTATCCTTCCCAATCTGCATCCTCGAACTGGTTCCGAACTTTTGTTCGAAGAAAGTATAAAACCTCATGAGTCTTGGTATATGATAAGAGTTGCCAGGAGTTCCCATGAACATGAAAAAGTGATCTGTGGAACAGTTCCTGGTCAAAAGAACTTAATGATGAGAACTGATGAGGTTTTGCATGTGGTGACGCTAATTTTATTTCGTAATTTCCTTTCGCATAAACTTCCGTTCGGTGAAATTATTACATGTTTTGAACTTGCCTTGTTTTTCTCCCCAGCCATGTAAATGGCAAGAGTCAGAGAGTCTAGACCTTGACTGACTATTAAATTTCGCAATTGCTGGTTCATGTTTTAAGATTATTTATACTTCTGCATAAACTATTTAGGAACAACATAAACTATTGCTTTGGTTTCCCTGCTTTAGTTTTCACGCCCAATGATGTAATTATACATGATACAATTGAGGAGATTTGATCAATAGATACAGGATCAAACAATTTCGAATATCTTTATTTTAAAGATCCCAATTTGTTTTTATTTTTTCTTCTTACAGATAATTAGAAGCTCTTCCTCTTTCTATACGGTAAGTAATAATTCAAGAAATCAGATTTCTTAGGGGTGTTATCCAGATTTAAAGTTTCTAACCTGATGTGTTTGGTATATACTCAACATAACAGAACTAACGACTGGACTGGATTGAACTTGACAGAATTGAACTAAATAATAGATGAGATTGACTGGGTTGAATTTGACAGAATTGAACTGAACAATATACATATGAGACTGAATAAGTATATGTTATTGTCCTACGTTTGATACACTAAACGTGACAACGTGGATGAAGTTTTTGCATAAATTCATTTTGGTCTGTAAAATATCTTTGACAATTAATTTTAGTTTCTATATTTTATTCTCGTACCATTTTAGTCCTACATTAAAAAATTGTGGTCGTCTCAAATATATACAATTTAGTCCCTGAATCAGAATTGTTTTTGCAATTAAGTTCCTACATATAAAAATTCATTGTAATAAAATATAGGGAAATTTGGTCCAACTTTATTCAAAAAAAAAAAAAAAAATGATTGATAAATAGATAATTTAAAAAATTGATAAATAATGATTTTGTTATTGAAAAAAACTTGTTTCATCTCCCATGGTGGAACAAAAATTTTGTTTTCGAAAAAATGTATGCACCAAATACTATACAGTTATTAGTTTTGGATTCAATATGTGCAACAAACATGGTAAAACTTATTTTATCTTATAAGCTATCATGTCTAGTACACCAAATACATCTAATATTTTAGTTTGTTTAGCAAACTCACTACAACAAATTTCAAATTTAGGTACGAAAAAACTCATCCTCAAATAATTAAAATTTGTCAACGAAGACATTTTGGGACACAAAGCCAAATCATCCCAAAAGCCGCGTAGGTAATTATATTTCCGGATGCAAAGTAAAAATCGTCCCTAAAGGATATTTACTGCGAACGAATATGAGTTTCGTCCACGAATGTCGATCATTTGCGGACAATTATTTTCGTCTTAGAATGTATCTATATTCGTCTAGAATTAGTCCATTTCGTTGGCAAATGTGGAAGATTTGAGTGGGGTAAAACATATTTGTTGACGAACCAAATTTTTGGCAAATGTAACTACAAAATGGTGATGAAACATTTCGTCCACAATGAATTTTTTTGGGACGATAAATTTCATCCCCGATTTATCATACATACATTATTGCATGCAATTTTTGTACACGAAAAATTTTGTCCCCGATTTACCTTAATTGGGGATGATAATTTCATCCTTGATTGCTTGCTTTTTTTTGGATAGCAAATTTCGTCACTAATTTGCTTATATTTTGGAATGTTTAGATTACGTTCCTAATTGCTTGTATTTTATGATATATATTCGATCCTTAGTTGCCTTTTTTTGTTAGAAGGTAAATTTTTTCTTTGCCCATCGTAAATTATGGAGCATGAACCCATTGAGATATCGTTGAGGAAACGAAAGAAAGGAGCCAAAACATGCCTAAACAAAGAAATATATAGTGTGTGCTTACATTATGACAAGTCTTCAATATGTTAAAAACAAGCACATATCAAAAGTTTAGAAAAAGTTGTTCTACAAAAAAGTTCAAACTGGAACTAAGTTGTTCTAGTAGCTAGATATTGTTTGCTACTCGGATTTAAATTAAACATAGCTAAAAAAGCAAAAAGTGACCTTAAAAGTTGCTCCACTTCATCCTTGTGCATTTGATGATCCGCATGAAAAATAATATATTTATACAACCATTATTTTTTACTACGTAAATATAAATCACAAACAACACTTATTTAACCAAATATTTAACCAATTAAAATTATTTAAGTTGCATAGGTTACTCTAAAATATTGGTAGATGGATGGCATCCTGTTGTAAGAAACATCTCCAACATCTTTTTTTGTTGTTCCAAACGAGCGGTGAGATCCTCAACTTGTGATTAGTTTTTTAAGATTCTTTAAGAGATTCAACAAGTTTCTTAATTTGAAGGTTGGAGCTGCTCACTTTTCTCTTTGGTTTTGGATCATATCCAAGTCCTTTAATATAACCCGATCGAGTTCCAAGAACTTTATCACGGACTTCATAAGCACTCAATGTCCGGCCTTTAGATATAGACTTTTCCATCAATTCAATAATAGAATTCGAGTAACAAAAGTGAGTAAACATTTGATTAAATTTTGAGTGAAAATTTAATAGAAGGAGTCTATCCAAGTGAAAAAGAATGACTTGATGATCATAAGGGTAGAAAGTGAGAAATAATCGGGATCCAATCACCGATCATAAATTCTCTTTAGATATAGACGAGTTTATTTAATATTTGTTCAAAACATCTCTAGAAATTCCATGTCTATGACATCATCATGCAATCCAATCAATGCTCCTTAAGGTTCCAAGTGGTGAAGAATGGGAACAAAAAAATTAAACACTTACATATTTGGATTCAGACCTCCGAATTTGACCAACCTTTCCCTTCCTTGTAATGAGTATGTTTGAAAAAGGAAACCTTATCACATTCTTCACCATTGTTCTTCTCCTCTTTATCTCATAGATACCAAACATGATTATTGTGAGATCAAAGTATAATGACATTGGAAAATGAAAATATAATTGATCTACACTATTATATGGACTTTGCTTATAATTTCATTTTGAACAACAACAAAAGCCATTGATCCTTGGTTGTGCGACAACTTCAGACTTGCTTCGATTTTTAGTATTTTTAGCACATCTAGCCTATGAAGGCAAACAACAAAAAATAATGGTTACTTTCAATCCCATCGTGGAAGCCCCGCATTCTAGAAAATCCCGTTGTGAATCGAGCGGGCTCGTTGCCGGCCAAGCACGCATGCTCGCCGTGAGCTACCGGGCCTACCTACTGCGAGCCGAGCGAGCACGTTCGCTCGTGGTAGGCCTCGCTACGAGTAAGGCAGGCGCTCCGCCTCGCGAGCGAGCTCTATCGCGAGCATCGAAAGGTCACAAATCACCTATAGACTAAAAAAACTAGATAGTGTAAGATAATATATGTAGTAACTCCACCATATCGCTTAAAGATGTATGCACATTTTAACATCTACATAAACACTTGGATTAGCCCAATAATTGCAAAGTGCTTTCCAATCATCTTCCGTCAAGTTCTTGATGTTAGGCTTATTTTCTTTTGCCTCCTCAATCGAGTTGAACTTCTTAAAATGTTTATGCAAGTGATATCATGCATTCCTAGATTGATTCTTCAACAAGTCTTCAATTTTTTCATTAACAAAGTCATCATCTATATCTTTCACTTCCATATGCATTTGAATGATTTGAAAAAAAAAATGAATTTCGATTAGAACCAAAAATTCGGTTAATGGATCTCCTTAAAACCCAATTTCATATTAAAGCCAAAGAGTACTTACATCGAGGTTATCCAATGCAAGGTTGAAATCTGCTACATTCATGTCCTTCCATTTAGTCGGCACACGAATACATTGTCGAGAAATGAATCCCAACTGATTTGATAACTTGGCGGATTGAGTCCAATTAAGTGGTCTTCCCATATCAATGTCAATATTAACTTTCAGCTTTTTCCCATTCGATTTGTTCAACTTTTGTAATCCTTTACCTCTTGTGCCCCCATGTTTTGTTTTGACTAAGTTTGAAGATACAATGATCAAGAAAAGGTTAAAAAGTTATGTAAAATGTTATTAATAAAACAATAGATACTTACAAACAATTGATAATAATATACATATATAGCACCGAATCGCTTGTTGGAGTAGGCAAATTGGCGACGTCACTATCCGATGTTGGGATAAGAATGGGAGGAGGCAACGTTTGTTCATCTTAGGGAACATCTTTTGGATTGGTTGCTAAAATATTTGTTGAAGAAGATGCACCATTAATAGCTAATTGTGAAGGACTAGTTGGTTAAGCATCTGCAGCTTTAGATGCTCTAAGTGCAAGGTCGTAACATCGAAACCATCGTATGAGACACCTAATGAACAACGTAGCATAAAGAATCCTAGTTAAGCAAGAATCATTAAAGAATAATTAATCATTAATTTACAGCAATAAATCAATTGAAAAAGAGGAATTGTAATTTCATGAATTATCAATCATCAAAATCATCAAAGCAAGGGTTTTCCTCATCACTACAATAATTAAACAAAGTATCATCCTTCTCTTCACTTTAATTGGAAACAAAGTCATCATCTTCTTGCATAACTCTTTTGCTACTTTCAATAACATTGGCTTTTATAACTTGTGAGTCTACATCGACTCTATATAATAAAGCTATATTTGAATCCGAACTAATATCAACATCCGCACTATCTTGCATTTCATTTTCTTGATATACTTCATCACCGAAGACCGATAGTTCATCTTCATCCCTTATCTAACTTGGTAATATTGGCACATCAAGCACATGCCTATGCTAAAACCGTTGAATAACTCACCCATTATGTCCTAAGTTTATATCATCAACATAGAAAATTTGCTTAACTTGAGAAGCTAACACATAAGGCTCATCTTCATACCAAGTTCGAAAAACATTGACATTTATAAAATTACCATCTACATGTATGCATGCTTTTTTTCTACTAAGATCAAACCACTCACATCTAAAAAGTACAACTCTTCTATCTTTTATGTAGTCTAACTCTATAATATCGGTAAGCACCCCATAAAAAGTGACCATATTGTCATAATGATTTGCTTCTACTACCACCCCACTATTTTGACTTTTAAGTCGTGCATCACGATTCTTGGTATGAAACCTAATCCCATTAACGATGCAACCATTATATTTCTTTACATAAACTTGAGGTTCGTATGCTAATGAATATAATGCCTCACTTGCTTCTTGTGATCGTTCATTATATAAACGCATCATCTACAAGACAAAGGAATTAAGGTAATGTGAGATGATGCAATAAAAAAAATTATTATACAAGTTTTAATATTTTTGTAATTTAGTCCTTACGCGTTGTTGAAACTACAAAGATAACTTTTCTTTATGTCTTTCTTCCACATCTAATTCACTTTCCCGCATAAGCTCTTCCATATGGCAACTAAGAAAATTATTGCATGTCAATGGTGAGTAATTGTTCAACATCTAAATAAAATTTGATAATTCAACAACATTTCAAGTTGACTTGCTCAATATACGGTTCCACTTCTACATAATTTTTTAAGATATACCAATGACATCTTTGAAGCTCCTTTATTGGAATATCAACATATGCCACTTGTCTCCTAAAACATCAAAATTACGTTTTGGTCTATTGAATTAAGTTTCAATTCCATGAAGATACATGGAACAAAACGTCAAACATTCTCCGACGGTATAGGCCTCAACAATTGAACCTTCCGGATAAGCTTTATTACGCATAGTTTTTTTGAAAGACCCCAAACATCTACCATAAATAGTCATACATAAGAATTATTATTACATGTAATTTCATAAGTGAAGCAAAAAAGAAAAACAAAAAAAAACTTAGGTAAGTAATGTCTCATCGCTCAATAGGAAACATCCATCTAAATTGAACCGGACCTCCAAGAATAGCCTCGTATGGTAAATGAATCGCCAAATGGACCATTACATTGAAAAAAGCTAGAGGAAATATCATTTCAAGTTTACAAAGTATTGAAACAATATATGTTCTCACCTTCTCAAGATCTTCAACCTTCAATGTCTTACTACATAATCATTTGAAAAAATCTCCTAACTCAACTATCGTGTTAGCAACATCCTTCGACATGCATCCACGAATGCCAACGAGGAGCAATCGTTGTAAAAAAACATGACAATCATGGCTCTTCAAACTTGATATCTTTCCATCATTTATATTCACACATCTAGCAATATTGGAAGCATACCCATCCGGAAACTTCACTAATTTCAAAAATTCACAAAATTTTTGTTTTTCCTCCTTAGATAATACATAACATGCTACCGGTACCATATATCTACCATCAGTTCTTTTCACCAAATGCAACTCTTTTCTTATATTCATGTCCTCCAACTCTTGTCTAGCCTTGAATGTATCTTTATTTTTCCCATCCAAACTAAACAATATTCCTAAAATATTCTCACAAATATTTTTCTCAACATGCATCACATCAAGGTTGTGTCTTAACTTAAGTGTATGCCAATATGGAAACTCAAAAAAAATACTTTTTTTGGTCCAATTCAACTCATCAAGAGTACGCTTCCTCTTTTTATTTGTTGGGTGTTTTCCAAAATTGACATCTTTAAGATTTTCTAATTGACGTAACACATCATCTCTCGATAACTCCATAGGAGCCAATCGACGTTCAATCTTCCCATCAAACTTTTTACTTTTTCTCCAACTATGGTCCGGTGGTAAAAACCTATAATGCCCTATGTAACCAATTTTACTTCCTAACTTATGGGAACAAGTTTGTAGGTTACATATAGGACAAGCCATATAACCCTTTGTACTCCATCCATACAAATTACCATATGCGGAAAAATCATTTGTTGTCCACATTATGGCAAGCATGCATTTGGAAACGTTCTCCACTTAAAACATCATATGTTCTAACACCAACTTCCCATAATTCTTTTAAATCATCAATTAAAGGTCGCATGAATACATCAAATCCCTTCCTAGTGCATGAGGCCTTGGAATTAATAGTGACATGATGAAAAAAATTTCTTTCATGCATTTCCATGGTGGTAAATTATATGACACAAAAATGATTGGCCACATGCTATAAGAGCTACTCATATTACCAAATGGATTGAAACCATCGATTGCTAGGCCTAGTCATACATTACGAGAATCATGGGAAAACCATGGAAACTTCCCATCAAAATATTTCCATGCCACACCATCTGCTGGATGTCTTAACACACCATCATCAACACATTTCTCCTTATCCCACCT
Source organism: Dovyalis caffra (assembly GCA_963924115.1). Classification (NCBI taxonomy): domain Eukaryota; kingdom Viridiplantae; phylum Streptophyta; class Magnoliopsida; order Malpighiales; family Salicaceae; genus Dovyalis; species Dovyalis caffra. The sequence continues at coordinate 14,465 of CAWUPB010000136.1, forward strand.
TATATCTACAGCTATATTGGTAGACATAAACGAGTCTTTAAAGCCTAGGCATTAAAGCGAAATATCATAAAGTTTTATGAGGAATCTTCTTTCCTTTACTATCATTGATTTTCCATCTTGAGGTACCACATTTAGGGCAAGATTCATGAATTCATACTCTTTCCAAAACAAAGAACAATCATATTTACAAGCATGTATAGGGATATACCCTAATCCTAACTCACGTAACATGTTCTTTGCCTCGCAATGACTTTTTAGAAGCGTCTCACCACTTAGTAGAACTTGTTTAAGTAATTCAAGCAACATGTCAAATGATTTATTACTCCACTTATTATACACCTTCAAATGGAGCAATTTAACTACAAATGACAATGTGGTGAAGTTTGAACAACCTGGATATAATTCTTGTTGTGCTTTGTGCAATAATTTTTCAAAAGACTTGCTTATATGATTTGTGTCATCTACCATATAATTCTTTCTAAATTTTTTAAAGTCATTTAACATATCATTAATTCCATGATCCTCTTTATCATCATTAGGTGTCTCTCCAATATGGAAGTCATCATTATGGTAACTAGAACTAGCATTAGATCTAGCATCAAAATTTAAGTGTTCCCCATGATAGATCCATCAACTATAATTCGTATCTATCCCTCGAATTAATAGATGATCATAAACCACATTCGACTCTTCATATAAAAATTTAAACAATCCGCACATGGGCACCTAATTTCACACTCTCTTCCTAGATGATCTTCCGCAAATTTCATAAAAAGACTTAACTCCTTCTACATATCGAGTCGACCATTTTCTTTCCTTCATCCAAGTCTTATTCATTGTTAAATGCTTATCACAAAAGACCAAATGCCTACTTTAGCAAGTTATAATACAATCGAAGAAAAAGCTAGTAAATATACAAAATGATTGACACAAAACTACAAAAAAAAAAAGCAAAAGGGAAAAAGCATGCTTCGAGAACGACTTACATCTCCGATTAAGCATCAAATAGAAGCGCACACACGTAAATGAAGGGAAGTTAAACATACAAATTAAACAAGAATTTGCAAAGCATGAAATATAAGCATACCTCAACCAACGCAGACCAAAAACCTTTTGATAAGTGAAAGAAAGTTGGTGAATTGCTTTCTAAAAACTCGCATCCAGATTTTTTTTTATAAGAACAAAGCCGCATACCCAAACACAAGTCTTGTCTTATGAAAAGGAAAACCCAAACACAAATGTCTTTATTATTTTTTAATTAAAAATCCCACGCACGATCCCAACATGGAAGCCTTGCACTCCAACAAGTAGGCTTGCATGCCGGCTTGTAGCGAGTAGGCGACCGGCTAGCTTCGGGCTAGCTCATAGTAGGCTTGCTTGGTAGGCAAGTGGCGGGCCCGGTGTGAGCTAGTAGGCGAGCGGGTAGCACCGCTCGTACCGGCTCACGGTAGGTCTTCTTGGAGTGCAAGCCTTCCATGTCGATCCCTACCTTTAACTTGAAAGATTAGGCATAAAATTTACCAATTGCACTTTCCAATCCGAAACACGTCGAGCCCTAGCTTCAATACCGTCGCTCCGATCCGAAATAGAGGTTGCTAAGAAAAAACTTGTAGGTTCTACTATATCAATCTTAGGAACCCCGCTATAAGTATTAATCGAGTGAGATAACCATAACCAAAAGCTATTACCAACATTGCATAATCATTCTTTGAAAAACATTACATTGAGCAAATAGATTTCAATTGTGAAGTCCACAAACAAAAGCCATACACATAGACTTTGGCTATGATTCATTTATATTTAACTGGTTGAGAAGGCGAAAGTGAGAGAGGTAAGGAAAAATTACAAATAAAGAAGAGAACTATCAAATACCCCACAATTGATTTTCATTTGCCGAGTAGGATACAAACTCAAAGAGATCGTTAATAGCATTAAACCCCGAAAACATAACCACCATATGCATTAAAAAGTCTTGGTTTAATGGTAGTCCAAATACATCTCTTTTAAGAAAATTTACGGACACCAGTTATAATGCATATCACAAAAGACCAAATGCTTACTTTAGCAAGTTATAATGCAAATGTGAGGTTGTCTTTCATTTCGATCTCTAAGCAAAATAAAGAATAATATGAAAAAATAAGTATAAATAAACCTACAAATAAGAACCCATGTCTACAAATGGATGCAATATGAAGAAAAAGCTAGTAAATATATAGAATGATTGACACAAAACTACAAAAAAGAAAAAAGTAAAAAGCATTCTTCGAGAATAGTTACATCTCCAATTAAGCATCAAATAGATGCATACACACGAAATAAAGGAAAGTTAAGCATACAAATTGAATAAGAATTTATAAAGAATGAAATATAAGTATACCTCAACCGAGTGTAGACCAATAACCCTTTTGATAAGTGAAAGAAAGTTGGTGAATTGCTTCGTTGAAAACCTACATCCATATATATATATATATATATATATAAGAACAAAGCTGCATACCCAAACACAAGTATTTTCTTTTTAAAAGACAAACCCGGACCCAAACATCTTTATTATTTTTTAATTAAAAATCTTACACACATTCCCGAGCATGGAGACTTGCACTTCAGCGAGCGGAGCTCGCCGTGAGGCGATAGGCAAATAGGCGACCCATAGCGAGGCTTGCGTGCTAGCTCGCACTTACTCGTGAGAAAGCAAGTTAATATGCCTTCATTTAACTACACGAAGGAGTTAATATCAAATAGGAATTTGACAATCAATCCAATATTTTCTCGATCAATAATCAAACGAGAAAGCAAGTTAATATCATGCCTAAAGCACACAAACATTCTCATTGCGGTATGTAATTATGCCTTCATTTAACTACACTTTTTTTCTTCCAGTTCTATTGGCTATAACCTTATTATCAACCCGATACTCCTCTCTCAATCTACACACTTCAAATAAGGTAATTTGACAAAGTCCAAACAGAGATAAACTAATTATAAGAGTCTTAATTACGCTAATGTCACCAATTGGAAAACTAAAAATGAAAAGCAAGTGAAGAGAAAAAATGACGACTCCATTGACTAGATACATTACCCTACCCAACAATGAAATTGCAAAATGCTAATTTTTTCAATATTCTTTAAAATTTTCTTAGATGTTCAGTTGCAAGGCTGGAAACATAAACACAAGAATGTACAATCGAAAATACGATACCTATGAGTAATGAATACAAAATGACAACATCATGATAGATTAGAAAGAACATAGAAGGTAACCTAATTGCTATAAGTCCATTATTCTTATGGGAAAATCAGTCATAGCAGCTTACTCCAATAGAAATCTCCGATGATGCTCGCATTACCCACCATTATTGTCTCTAACTTTAAGAGGAAAGGAAAGAAACAAAACCGAGCGAAATCACACCGAGGAGCTTTAATTTTTGGGTATTACTTGAAGGATTATGGGTTATGCCTTGAATGGGAAAGAATGAAAGTCTCGTAGATTCAAATAGGGGACGTTTTAGTTTTGACAATGACGAGTAAGTGCATGTTCAACTCAAATAAGGGGATGTTTCGAGTTTCGTCCTCGTAGATTTAAATATTTTGGTACAATCTCTCTTTTCGTCCCAAATAGATGTTTGAATAAATAAATCTTGTCCTTAAATAACTTAATATTTAAAGATATATATTTCTGTCCCTAAATGGTATAATTCGTCCTAAAATATATACTTTTCATAATAAGGAGGCGGGACAAAATGGGGGAGGGGGAGGGGATTTAGGCGCCGATCATTTAAGGACGAAATATTTATTTCGTCCACAAAGATTAACATTTAGGGATAAAAAATACATTCATAGGAAAATGTTTCGCGACTAAATTTCAAATTTGTTGTAGTGACTACCGAAAAAATGACATTAAACCATCGTTAATCATATTTACGATGGTTTAAAATGTTGAGAAAAACCTTCTCGCTAAATATTTTATGATAATTTATTGTAAATCGTTGCTAAGTTAGCGATGGTTCATCCATCACTAAACAATCATAAAACCATAGCTTAACATTGTTTAGAAGGTCACAAATTTAGTGACGATTTTACAAAACCGTTGCTAAATTTGTCACTAATTAGCAACCGTTTAGTGACTTTTTTTTTTTTAATAAACCGTTGCTAAATATGGCCAAAGTTTGCATCACCATCGCTATTTTATTATTATTATTATTATTTTAAAAAATAAAATTCAATCCAATTTAACAACTATAATAATGATATGAAATGGATTTATAAATATTATGAAACCTTTATAACATATAAAATTCAATCGGATCAAATATATACTAAAACATAAAATTATATTAAAGTTTATTAATATTTCAGCAAAAAAATAAATACATAAAAGCGATAAAGGAAAATATATTATGATGAAAGGGATACATGTCATGACATATCATCATTTTCATTGGAAGCATGAGGGTTAGTCGGACGATTGATGGATGAAGTACCTCTTTGCATATTTAGTAACATTTGTTGCATCTATCGCATTATCATATGTAGCTCCCGAGTATACTCGCTCCAATCGCCTTTGACCTTCTAGGAGCGATGTAACAATACCGTCGTATTTGTGGATATTTTCTTCTTGTTTAGAAGTGTTGGCCTCTATTTCCTTTTGATGCACCTCAATATCGATATGAAATCACGATATGGCCAAATAAGAGAATGTACTAACATTAGAATAATAGTGAGAGGCATGTGACTCGAGTTCGTACATCCTCTTTCTCTTACTTTCTCCTCCTCCATCAACATGTTAATGTAGGTGCCCAAGATCCAATCATGTTTGAATGGGCTTGAGTTAATGTATTATTACATTATTTATTTTAACAATAATAAAGAAGTTATTTTATTAATTCTTATGTTTTATCTTTGTAAATTAAATAGAATTATATAAAATTCCTTATAATATGCATTTGCAATAGTGATTAATAAAAGGGTATGAGATAAATATTAATGCATATAAATGGTATCATTAAATATCCCAGTCATAGCATTATCAAAAATGGATATTGACTATATATGAATAGACTTGTGAGTACTATGCTCATGTTATATGATAACGAGTAGGCGATCTTACACATATTGGCATGGTGATGCCAAAGTAAGCATTTAGGTGATTAATGTTAGAGAACATATTACTGGACATGACTCACCATGAGAACCTATTTGGTTTTAGTCTATGGGAATCTCATACAAGATGAATACAAATAGTCCTTAGATTTGAAGCCATCACGGTTGTCTCATTAAAAGACTTATGCACTTTGATACTTGTTTCGATGGACCCATTAAAGAGTTACACATAGACGATTCGTTCGGTGTACTAGAAATCTAATGAAGGTAGGTGTATGACTAAGATAAGACATGTCATTCCTTATATGTTAAAGGAGTTATCACATTGCACTTCGATAAATGTCTACTCAAGAAATCTATGACCATAGTAGAATACACCAATAGAGCATAATTGGTTTACTCTAAGAGTTAAGACATTTGGGAATCAAAGAAAACTTGTATTATCATAATCAAATAAGACTAACAACCAAGTTTAAGATCACACTCGTGATAAGTTGACATAAGGACTGAATTGTATGGTAACCATGCTCGTGAAAGGTAATAATGGATTAATTAATCCTCTTATAGAATTAGGTAGTCATGATGCCTTGCTAGAAACTAATCTTGACTTATGTATCAAGAGATAAAAGAGAAGTCTTTTATTCTTTCTCTTGATACCTTGCCAACATATCTAGGAGTCTATTGAGTCAAACACATAAGTTTATGTATTCACATTATAAATGAGAAGCAAAGATATTGAAAAAAGTTTCCAATTATAGAAAGCTTCCTAAAATGGAAATTTTCCTCAATTATGAAAGTTTCCTAAAATGAAAAGTTTCCTATTTTAGAAATTGATTTCCTAATTTGGAAGTTAGTTTCAAATTTGGAAATAAAGAACCTAAAAGGAAAGGAGTTTCCTACTTTAGGTTAAAGGGTATTTTGGAAAATTATTTTCTTAATGTGGATCTTGCTAAAATAATCTAAGAATATTTATTTAGATAATCCAAATAAATTAATTGGCTAAAATAGTTTTAGCCCATTAGGTTTAATTAAAAGGACTTAAAATATTTTGATGGGAGGATAAACATCAAGCTTATTGGATAAGGTTTAATGTTTTAAAGATAATAATCAAATAGTCCACATACAAAATGACTTCACATCCTTCAAGGATAAGGAAGTAACAACATAGAGTCCTAAAAGGACTTGTGGCTACCCCTCTCCTTATCGTTGAAGGATAAGGAAACTCTCCCTCTATATATAGGAGGAGAGGTGTGACATGGAGAGTGAGGAGACCTAAAAAGAGTATTTTTAGCCAAGTAAAATTAAGAGAGCATTATTCGGCCAAGATAAAAAAAAAGGGCAAGCAAAGTTTCAACAAGCCTTAATAATAATAGAAGGCGTACAACTAAGAATGAAAAATAAGGAGAAAATAGTGTTCTCTTAAACCCTAGCAAGATATACTATTTCCTTCTCCTTTAAGGTTGTCGCAAAATTATCTAGGATTGATTTCTAGAGAAAATACTAAATTAGAAAAGGTGGAGCTACCACCCCACCGATTTTGAGTGTTTTTTTATAGATACACGGACTATGTGGATCATCAATAGAGGTTGGACACTTGGACAACTTTGATGAAAAGGAATTAGCTATGCTTGATTATAAATCTTATGTTTTTGGTATTTTATATAAATATGAAACTGAAATTTTAGGTCGATTCGGTAGAAGCCCGCGACGCCGACGTTGGATGTCAACACTCGCATGCGCAGCAGCTTCTATCGCCAGCCCCTACATACTGTGCAAAGCTGCCGGCTTGCTAGGCCACGCACTAGGCGCATAGCAAGCAAGGCTACCGGCCTTTTAGGTCACGCACTAGGTGCACAACAGTGCAAGGTTGCTAAGCTCGTCGGGCCTTGCATAGGCTAAGGGGTGCCTAGAATCTATGTGCTAGCCGTGCTGGCCAGCCGACTCGCGTGCTAGACGTATAGGCGAGGCAACGTGTGCTAGGCCGTACTACACAAGACGCTAGCATTGCGTACCAAACAAGCCGGTCATCCAGCCTACGCACAAGGCGAGTAGCAACAGAGCTCGCCGGCTTGCCGACCCACGCGCTGTGGGCGCAAGCAGTGGCTCGGCGACTCGCATACTAGGCGTACGGGCAACGTAGCGAGCCACTAGTCAAGCATTTTTGCACGAAGTCGGTGGTCACAGGTGGACACGCATATGTATGCGAACTCGAGGGTTTGGGCTTCAAAAGCCATGAACCCTTAAGGCCCAAAAGCTTATGGGCCTAAAATGGGCCTATGGCTCAAAAAGTTTTTAAAATTGAAATGTAAAGAAATTTTGATAAATTTATAAAATGACCAAAACTACAAATTTATATTTATTTTATAAATGAAATTAATTCATTAGTATGCCATGTATCAATGTGATTGAAGCATAGGTGAATGGTATGGATGAGTTGACCTAGCTTTATGAATGAATGCGTGTTATTTTGGATAAATAGGACCTACGTGTTTTGCCTTATCTATTACTTTATTGTATTTCTTTTCTCATCTTTCTCCCTTCGAATATAACTCGAGGTTTCGTATTTTGAATAAATGTAAAACTAAAAGATAGAAATTAAGATGGATACAAGGAGAAGACGCCAAGCAATGAAGATATTCATGAAGAATTTGTAATAATTTTTTACTTAGGAATTGACCCATTAGTCTCTTTATAGCTTAAAGGGGCTAGTACTAAACATCCATTACCATTTATGAGTTCTTAAGTCATGCATGAGATGTATGAATGTGATGAGATCAATGTTAGTATGCATGATTAGGAATAATATCATTATTGGTTAGTATGCATGTTGGGATGAGACTAACCATATTAAATCCTTCAAATAAAATATTAAGTTAATTGCTTTCCAACATTATGAGGTGGGAACTCTCTTGGTGGTGGTATTGGCTTGTTAGATAACTCAAGGTTACTTCTTTCTTGAGAGAAATAAATCATAGGTTATGCGATATCCTCAAACCTCGGGTCTAACTTAAATGCGTTGTTGGGTTTGTTGAGATAACTTAACGTCCAATAATCTTGCAAGGAAGAATTGGTATTCACATAAGATGTGATAAAGACAAGGAGTTGTCATATCAATGGAATTAGGAATTACATTAGATGTAATTGGTAAGGAGTTACCTACCTAATCCTTTATGTATGACTTGTTGAGATAACTCAAGATCTGTTAGAGGATGGGATCCTAACCCACTAAGAAAATGAATCGAAAAGTTTTCTCAAGTCCTATAATAAAGGTTATAGAACTAGAAGAAAATAGTAGAAGCGAACATAGATTTTACTTCTTTAATTTATACTTTATTTTATGTAATTTAATTAACCAAATTATATGCTTTTCTATCTTGTTAAAGTTGTTGCACAATATGACTAGCAATACATCGATGAGATTGATGACTAATGGAAGGAATGCCTTAAATGGCATAAACTTCCTTGACTAAAAAATGAATAAGAGGAATTTCCTCTAACATGGGAAAATTCTCTATGCGATAGACGATAAGGAGTACCATGAAGAGGTACAAGAGAAGAGTTCTCAATGCACCTCAAGTATTCATGTTATCGAAGTAAAATTTTGTACTTCTAGTCCAACATCATAGGTATTTGATATTGGATGTGGTGCACATATTTGTATAAATTTAAGAGGAATAAAAGAGGTTAGAAAGACTACTTTTGGTGAGGTTGACCAACGGGTGGGTAATGGTTCAAGAGTTGCACCATTAGCGGTAGGCACCTACGAGTCAAGCACTACCATTTGGAATTGTGCTTATACTCGAAACTCGTTATTATAGTTTTAGTATAACTAGGAATATCATTTCCATTTCTTGTTTGAACTAAAATGATTTTCCATTTTTATTTAACAAAAATTATTCCTTTTATAAAGATGATGTTTTATATGGAAGTACTAATGTGAATAAAGATTTATATGTTTTGAAAATAGACACATATGTATATAATATAAATGTGAAATGACTCAAAACTAATGATCTAAACAAAACATATCCGTGACATTGTCGATTTAGCTATATAAACAAAAATCGCATGTCCAAGATATATAAAAATGGATATTTAAAATTACTTGATCATGAATCTTACGTTGTCTATGAATCTTGTTTGTTAGGCAATACGACAAGATCCCTTTTTAATGGAAAAGTGAAAAAGTTATTGATTTGTTAGGCCTCGTACATACCGATGTATGTAGGCCCATATCCACTTAAGCTAAAGAAGGATATGATTATTTCATAACCTTTACCGATGTTAGATCATGTTTTGACTATGTATATCTCATGTGACACAAATCTAAAGCCTTTGAAAAGTTTAAAGAATTTAGGTTTGAAGTCGAGAAATAAACTTGCAAAAGTATTAAAACATTTAGATTAGATCAAGATGGAGAGTACTTAAGCACTAAATTTTTAGATCATTTAAAAGAGAATAGGATTCTCTCATAATGGACCCCACATGAAACGCCACAAATGAATAGTGTGTCTAAAAGGAGAAATAAGACACTATTAGATATGGTCCGATCCATGATGAGTCAAACTAATATCACAATATCATTTTGAAGATATGCGTTCCTTACTATGACATTTATTTTGAATAGGGTTCCAACAAAGTCTATTGATCGGACTCCATATGAGATATGAATGGAAAGAAAGCAAATTTGTCTTTCCTTAAGGTTTGGGGATGTGAAGCATAAGTTAAACGTTTAGACAGAGCCAAGCTTCGAGCCTAAATCAATAAAGTGTAAATTCATGAGATATAAAAAAAACATATGGATATTACTTTTACCAACCATAAGAATAAAAAATGTTTTTCACTAGGCATTTTGTATTCCTTGAGAAGTAATTCGTAGATGCTAGGACCAAGTGGAAGGAAATTTGAACTCAATGAGATTCGAGAAGACTCATAAATTGACACTTCATTAGAGGAACCTCAAGTGAAAAAGTTACAAAGCATTATAACTACTCCACAAACCTATACTCAAGAACTTCGGAGGTCTAAGAGGATTAATCAAGAGGTAAAAAGATATGGCCTTTTAATCTCAATGCATGGAGATGTGTTTGTCATACAAGACAACAAACCTAATACCTATGAAGAAGCAATGCTAGACATTGACTTCAACAAATGGCATGAGGCCATGAAATTTGAAATGGAATCCATGTACACTAACCAAGTATGAACTTTGGTTGATCCTCCGAAGGTGTTAAACCTATTGGGTGTAAGTGGGTCTTCAAAAGAAAGATCGACATGGATGGACAAGTACATACGCAGAAAGCCGATTGGTGGCTAAAGGATATCTTCAAAAGAAAGGTGTTGATTATGATGAAACTTTCTCACTTATTGCAATGATTAAATTCATTCAAATTATGCTCGTAATTACTACATATCAAAATTATGAGATATGGCAGATGGATGTCAAAACTCCTCTCTTTAATGAAAAATTAAATGAGGATGTGTACATGACACAACCCGATGGTTTTGTCACCAAAGGGCATACAAATAAGATTGGAAAATTACAAAGATCCATTATGGACTTAAGTAAGCATCCGAGAGTTGGAATCAACAATTTGATGAAACGATCAAAGAGTTTAATTTTTCACAAAACGAAGATGAACTTTGTGTTTACAAGAAGGTTAGTGGGAGCTCAATTATATTTATTGTATTATATCTAAATGACATTCTACTTATTGACAACAATACCACCATATTGCAATCTGTAAAAGATTGGCTATCTAAAAATTTCTCCATGAAAGACATGGGAGAGGTAACATACATTCTAGGAATCAAGATCTATAGAGACAGCATTATAAAAAATATTAGGTCTCTCCCAAAGTACATACATTGATAAACTACTAAAGAGGTTTAGTATAGAAGAATCCAAGAGAGGACTTATTCCAATGTCATATGGCCTAAAACTTTCTAAGTCTAAGTGTCCCAATATACAAAATGAAAGGAAAAGGATGAGTCGCATTCCCTATGCATCAGCCATAGGATCAATAATGTATGGCATGTTATGTACGTGGTTTGATGTCTCATATGCTTTGAGTATACATAGTAGATATCAAGCTGATCCGAATGAAAAACACCGAATTACCGTAAAGAGCATTCTCAAGTACTTACGGAGAACTAAGAATGCCTTCTTAGTCTATGGAGGAGATGAACTAGTCATGAAAGGGTTCATGGATGCTAGTTTTTAATTTGACCATGATGGCTTTAAATCACAGTCATGATTCATTTTCCAATTGAATAGTGAGGTCGTTAGTTGGAAAATTTCCAAGTAAGAAATAGTGACCGACTCAACAACTAAGGCTAAATATATTGCAGCTCGCAAAATCAACTAAGGAGGTCTGTTTGGATTCGTCAATTTTTTTCTGGAATACAAGTGGTTCCTAGCATTGTTAATCCAATAGTATTATACTATGACAATAACGAGCTATAGTACAAGCCAAGGAACCAAGTCTCATCAAAGGTCCAAGCATGTATTGTGATGCTATCATCCGATTAGAGACATTATCGATCGTGGTGACATAAGGATAGAAAAGGTCCACATTGATGATAACATAGAAAAATCTTTGACTAAACCTTTATCACAACTAAAACATGAAACCCTTACTCGATCATCGGGATTAAGGGACGTGGCCGGTTTGCTCTAGTGCAAGTGGCGATTGTTAGTATAGGTGCTCAAGATCCAACCATATTTGGATATGCTTGAGTTAATAGATTATTGCATTATTTTTTAAAAAATAATAAAAAATTCATTCTATTAATTCTTATGTTTTATATTTGTAAATTAAATAGAATTAGATAGAAGTCCTTATGATATGCATTTGTAATAATGATTGATAAAAGGATGTGAGACAAACACTAATATACATAAATGGTATCGTTAAACGTCTCAAGTCATAACATTGTCAAGAATGGACATTGACTATATATGAATAGACTTATGAGTGCTATGCTCATGCTATACGATAGTAGTAGGAGATCTCACACCAATTGACATGGTGATGTCAACATAAGCACTTAGGTGATTAATGTTAGAAAACATATTATTAGATATAACTTGCCATGAGAACCCATTTGGTTTTAGTCTATGGCAATCTCATATGAGATGGATACAAATGGTCTTTAGACTTGAAGACATCACGATTATCTCATTAGAGGAATTATGCACTTTGACACCCATTTCGATGGACCAATTAAAGGGTTGCACATGGGTGATTCATTAGGCGCACTAGAAATCTAATGGAGGTAGTTGTATGACTAAGATAGGACATGTCATTCCTTTTATGCTAAAGAAGCTATCACATTACACTTCAATAAATGTATGCTCAACAAATCTATAGCCATAATAGGAGTACTCCAATAAAGCATAGTTGGTTTACTCTAAGAGTTAAGACATTTGAGAAATGAAGAAAACTTGTGTGATCATAATCGAAGAAGACTAATAATCAAGTTCGAGATCACACTATGATAAGTTGATATGAGGACTAAATTGTATGGTAACCATACTCATAAAAGCTAATAATGGATTAAATAATCCTCCTAAAGAATTGGATAGCCATGATGCCTTACCGGAGGCCAATCTTGATTTATGTATCGAGAGCTTAAAGAAGCATCTTTTATTCTTGATACATTGCTAATATATCGAGAAGCCTATTGAGTCACACGCCTATGTTTAAGTATGCACATTATAAATGAGAAGTAAAGATATTAGAAAAAGTTTCCAATTATAGAAAGTTTTCTAAAATAGAAAATTTCCTTAATTATGGAAGTTTACTAAAATAGAAAGTTTTCTATTTTAGAAATTGGTTTCCTAATTTGAAAGTTAGTTTTAAATTTGAAAATAAAGAACCAAAAAGAAAAGGAGTTTCCTAATTTAGGTTAAAGGGTATTTTGAAAAATTATTTCCTATTGTGGATCCCGCCAAAATAATCTAAGATATTTATTTGGATAGTCCAAATAAATTAATTAGGCTAAAATAGTTTTGGCCCATTAGGTTTAATTAAAAAGACGTAAGATATTTTGATGGGAGGATAAATATCAACCTTATTAGATAAGGTTGAATGTTTTAAAGATAATAATCAAATAGTCCATATATAAAATAACTCCTCACTTTTAAGGATAAGGAAGTAACAACCTAGAGTCCTAAAAGGACTTGTGGCCACCCTTCTCTTTGTCCTTGAAGGACAAGGAAACTCTCCCCCTATATATAAGAGTAAAGGTGCAGCATAGAGAGTGAGAATGACCTAAAAAGAGTATTTTAAGCTAAGCAAAATCAAGAGAGCAATATTCAGCCAATAAAAAGTAAAAAGAAAAAGGGAGCAAAGTTTCAACCAACTCTAAAAATAATAGAGGGCACACGGCCAAGAGTAAAAAATAAGGAGAAAATAGTTTTCTCCTAAACTCTAGCAAGATACACTCTTTCCTTCTCCTTTAAGGTTGTCACAAAATTACATGAGATTAATTTCTAGAGAAAATACTAAATAAAAAAAGATAGAGCTAGCACCTCATTGATTTTAAGTGCTTCTTTGTGGATGCTCTGGATCGTATGGATCATCAATGTAGGTCGGACACTTGGATGACTTTGTTGAAAGGGAATTAGGATATATGCTACAAGAGGTAATCCTTTATTTATATCTTTATATTCATGTATGTATAGTTAGTAGATTCAATGGTATGATCTTGGGCCCTTAGATGGAGGAAAATTTTTATTTATTCGGCACCTTCATAGGATGCATGATCACTCACAACCCTTTTAAAAATCTCGTTCATGATGATTTCTGGCGATAAAATACCCTTCTTCTATCGGCTAATAGCTTTCTCCTCAAATATTTTCTTGACAATCTTCTACATAATTACATATATTTTAATATTAAAGACTTATGGGCCAGCTCCGATGCCACTTCTTTATGCAGTTTCGGGCACCAACCGAGATCGGGTACAAGACTCGTGTTTTGCTCATTCCTTATGCCATACATCCCATATTTTCTATGATATATATGTTGGATTAGAGTTTTCCTTTACCTAATAAAGGAAGTCAAAATATCGCTTATATGCTCAACTCTATCATGATTTCTTTATGCTTAGATCAAGCTCCCTAACCCACTTAAATGTTTTTTACAATAATGTTATAAATGTTCATTAAGTACATTTAAATAAATATTAATGTTTCTTAATTTAAATATACAAGTCTCAAAATAAATTAAGCTATAAACTACTTTAAACTTCTCCTAATAGACTCTTTAGTTTGCTCACTAATTGACTTCCACATCGATCCGGATACATCAATATACTCATGGAATATCTTATAGATCCGACGAGCATAAATATCGATGGATATAAGCTATCAAAAGACATGAATTAACGATAGAAATGAATGCATAAATATAATAATAAACAATTTGTTTTTTTTTAAAGGCTTAATATTTTAGAAAATCATGAACTATATATGCTTTATTGATTTTAGTTTGTTCTTTAAAAATTATATAGAAAGGTCACCAACTAAGCATTCGATAATAATACTAACACCGATATATTTTCCGACCAAAATTTTGATTGATACGGACATATCGTGTGATGAATCATGATACATAGACTTTAGCAAGCTATATAGGATCTACTTAAGATGATATGTGGACTTTAGCAAGTCATATAGGATTCACGTAATTGATTTTTCATATCACTACTTACATGGTCATGCTTACGTAGATTGCCATGTCGGCATTGATCAAAATCTTGGTCAAAAAAATAGATTATTGCTAGTATTATTATAGAAGGCTTAGTTGGTGACCTTTCTATATAATTTTAAAAAAATGAGCTAAAATTATTAAAAAGTGTATAGTTCATGATTTTCTCGAAACATTAAACCTTTAAAAAATATGCACAATATGTACTCCTTGCCATCAACGATAATAATTAAAATGCAATGATTGAATGTAGAATTGGCAAAGTGTAAGGCAAACCGAAAGGAGCGTTTAGTGACAAGCCATATGCAAGAACCCGACAATCATCCCGTCGAGGCAAGGGCCTTAATGATGATGAAGGTTTAGAAGGGTTAGAACTTAGAGGTCCAAAAAATAAGGCTCTAATCGAGGCATGTCAAACAATGATGGGTTTGACATGAGGATTGTGGAAGGGTGGTATGGAGACATGTTGATAGGGGGCCATCCGACCTAAGCAAAAGCAAGACTACACCAATATCCATGGTCACACTATAATTAACTCCTTTTAAAGACACTCTATTACATATTGTTGCTTTATCCAAAATATGGCCTTTGGTGTGAAACTTGTACCCATTCACAATGTATCTCGAATGTGATTTTGCTATTTGTAATGGCCTTTTTACAAAATCTTGGATGTAATGGTCGCTTATCATGTTAGGTTGTGCATTACTTAACCGTAAAGTCCAAATCCATTACTTACTATTAGTGTAAATTTTCATAATTACATCTTAATAACAAAAAAAATTTGAAATTTATGATACTCAAATATCGACAAAACCATGATGTAAAATCACTTTCAAGTCAAGTATCAACCTCGTGCTTCGATATGTCATGATTACTTTGATGAAGTTGACTCATGAAATAGATGTTAAAGGAAAAATGATTATAAGATTTTTAATGTCTTTATTATATATAATTGATGATAAATGAACTTTAGTATTAAATTTTTTTCTAATTTTAGCACTTACTTAGTGTAAGATGTTACTTCATCACAATTCAATAAAACATAGGCATAGGATGAAAGCTTTTCTTCATCTATCAACATATTTAATTTTGCTTAACCAAGAGATCAACCTTTTGGTTTGAATATAGCAAGCATCCCTTCAATGTTGTCACTTCATTCTCGAGCACACTCAAAGTTATGTGGCACTTTTCAAAGCTTGGTATGCACACGAGGCTCCAAATAATATGAATAGAACATTGACACTTCTTCAACTAAATATGCATTGATTATTAACCCTTCAACTCTCACTTTTTTCTTACATTTGTTTTTTTAGTTTCTAAAGATATATTCATTATGTACCTATGTTATTTAGCAAATATTTTTTTAAAAAATTAATCAAGTGGTTAAAAATCAATATATTTACCTTTAAAACAGATACATCCATCGATATTTTATGAGTCTTGCTATTTTTTCTTCATATGTCAAGTGGACTAGAAGATATTCCATTGAGTTAAAAAAAACTTGATGAAAATATATGCTTAAGTTTGCATAAAATTAAAGGTATCTATATCTCTACATGGCTCATATATTCAACCTTAATGATAGTAGAAGTCAATTGTTTAAAGAATAAGCTTAACAAGAGTTAGTGCTTGCCAAACTTTTCCTAGTAATAGGTATCAAAATATGACATGTTTTAATCTCTCTATAGATACATGATAGTCATGACTTTTCATGTCATGGAATCCGATATTGTTCAAATCGACACACCTAGCCAAGTTTGATACATATCCATCAAGAAACCCGAGTTGTTTAATCAATTCAAAGCAATTGTATTTTTTATTATTTGTTTAGAGTGTAACAAGTTTTAATGTATTTTTCGTAGTTCTCATCTCGTTTCTAATTCCGACCATCAATACTAAAGTTTTAAGTCTTCCTTAGAGTTTGCATTATCTTTGGCTTTTTCGACACACTCATAATTGTAATAAACACATTATCGAAGATATTTTTTTCATTATGCATTACATATAAATTTTTCCAAATTAAATTAGAACTTTAATAAGGAAGATCCCAAAATATGCTCTGTTTCTTTCAACCACAAACTCTAGATATATATTACTATTACACTCTTCGAAACCCTATTCCATGACTTTCAACAACCCTCAATTTTTTATTTCATGTAAAATATCCATTCCATACATGATCGAGGGAGTAATTTCGTGATAACTATACGCATTCTTGTTCCTATTAAAAGAATGACTTTCCTGCGTAAACTTACAATGACTATCAAACCAAGATGGTGGCGTGTCATGTCGTCAATAAATTAATTATTTATTTTTCCCATTGAATCTAATCACATGATTATTAATGTTGTCTCTAATCTTTTCTTAATGATTGGTTAATCAATGGAAGCTATTTGATTAATTTCTAATTATTGAACAACTTAGTAGATGTTATCTAGATTTAATCCAATAACAAGTATCAATTAATGGAAAGATAGGTGAAGCTAAACAACTCTCCTAGAAGAATTTAATCTAGTTTTATGTTTTTCAAGGGATCAAACAAAAACTTATTTGTAATCATTAACCCTTAGTAGCTATCGGAGGCAAGTTTAGACAAGTAATTACAGATTTGAATGCTTAGCTAACAATAGATCGTAAAGATTAAATAATTAGCATTCACTCTAATCAATTAATCATATAATCATATTCATATAACATATAAAAATACAAAATACCCGAAAGAATAAGTTTATAAATATAACCCATTAAGATCTCACAACAATTTTTACCAAAAGATTCATCTTTTCTTCAATTAAGAAAGATTTTACTAATTCATGGTTTACTTACAAAAGAGAATATCTATTTATGACTCGCTAAAATAAGAGAATGTTTAAAATAAAATCCTAACTTCACTATTTATAGTTAAAAATAAGGTTACATCACATACATAACTACCTAAAGGCATCACACAAATTGATTATTGAGACATACATTTTGCTCTTTATGTTTACATGGTTTGAAGCCTTGAATTACTAATGGCATATGGCTGGTTGTACTAAGGTACATAACTATACCACATTTACTCTTCATCCCGTGTCCCTAACCTTCGCTCGTGTGTGGTCTCTTTTTTGCTTAAGACATGTCACATTTTTTGCCTAAGACATATGGATTGCTACTACCTACTTTATTGAACATCCAAATGGCTTTCTTTTTTGTTTCATGCGACCAGTAACTTTTTCTTCTTACAACTCACATGATCGTGTGTCTCCTTTGGTTCCTTCATGGCTCGGCTTCGGCTTCTTATGCACTTTGGCTTGGGTTTACTTACTTTGATTTGTCATTTTTCTTACAAAACCCAAAATCATTATCTTGTTCTTAATTACCTTAATGTAATATAATAAGCACTAGTAAGTTCAATTGTAAAAGAAAAAGGGATAAAAGTTATTTAAATCATGTACCTATCAAATACCCTCATACTTAAACTTTACTAGTTCTTGAGCAAAACAAACAAAACAAAAGTCTAACTCACTTTTGTAGGAATCATGATTGCATTTAGCATATGCAACAAGCTTTTAAACCCCTAGGTTATCCCTAGTGGAAGAGTTGTGTTTTGTGAGGGGTTTTAAAAGATAAACCCATAAAATCTCTTAAATGAAAGTCATGCTAGTATGATTATCCTTCAAACATTGATGCTTAATTCAGAATCTAACAAAATTAAATATTAAAATCGATCATGTTTAAAAAATTATTCTCATATCCATGCATGTCTCCTAATTGATTTATGCATCTTTATAACCAAACATAATTCAACCATACAACACATATCTCGCCTTTAGATCTTTTACGTTACTACAAGCAACAATAATAAACCGAGATTTCCTTTTCTTAATTTTTTTTTTACTTTAGCATTCCAATCTTTTTTTAAAAAGCCTTTAACATTTCTTTTTAAGTAAGCACTTACCCGTTTACACGATTACTAATATTTATGATAAAGGCAATTAGTTATTCAGATGAATCATAAACTTAGAGTATTTTGCATACTCATAATTCAAATTGTCGTTTGATGTCAAAATAAACATTTGTGATGAATACTCTTAGCTGCTAAGCAACTCAAAACATTGAAGTAGAATTTCACTTAATGAAGCTACACATTTGGAATGCTTTCTTTTTGTTTTCTTTTTCAAATTCCCATAATAGTTAAAAAAAATATATATTGTTTACTTAAATCTTGCTTAGGCCTAGCTTCAAAGGGTAATTGCAAAACATGCATCACTTACTAAATCATGCTTAATCATAAAGACATATAAAGTTTTTCTTGCATGTATGCAGTCCTATAACAATAATATACAAAATAATCTTAATCATCAACCAAGAAGAATATCATACTAAACCATGACATTCATTTCTTTTTTTCTTTAGAAATAACAAAAAAAAAAAAATCAAACACAAAACATACAAACACACAAACAATACAATCAAACCTAAATTCTACCCCGAAACTTAAATTATACCTTGTCCTCAACGTAACACATAATTGATCATCGACAAAAAGAATGCAAAGAGTAAGGGTAAGAGATTAAATTTAAATGGAAGGACTCATGTAATATCCCGAACCCGTTGTTAAATGGCTCAATCCTTTTAGTAAAAGATTGGGCTAAGTTTAATTTAATTGCAATTCAAATGAATTAAAAATTTATTAAGGATGTAAGAAAACTATGATGTGAGCATAGGATAGTGGCCATGAGGATGCTAGAATATTCAAGTGTGCTTAGAATAAGTTTTCTATGCCGAGTGAATATTTTATCTCGTTTTTTATGCTCGAATAGTAACTTTTTATACAAAATAATTTTTTTGAGCATTTTAAATGTGCATGATAAATATTCTATTTTCACAGAATATTTGCTAGAGGGGTGCTAGATTATTCGATGCCATTGGATGAATTTTCTAATGTTTAGTGAATATTTTTGATGCATGAATAATGCTTTTTCATGTAAAATAATTATTTTGAGTATTTTAAATGTGTTTGAAAATTATACAATGGGCATAAAAAAATCATTAAGGAGGTGTAAGAATATTTCATGAAGTTTGGTCAATTTTTCTATACATATGGAATATTTTATATATAAATAATTGTATTTTTAGACAACATAATTAATTTGAGGGCTTAAATAAGTCTATAAAAATTATGTGAATGATAAATAAATTCTTAAAGGAGGCATTTTAGTTTATTATGGAAAGAAATTAATTTTTGGAAAGGTATGGAATAAATTTTATAGAAGTAGGGACCTAATTTCATAAAATTAAAATATGAACATTCAAATTAAATTCAGAATGAACTTTATGAAGTAAAAAATTTTTAAAAAGATATTAAAGGAAGGGCCTAAAGAAATCAATTGAATAATTTGAGGACTTAGGGAAGAGTAATTGTAGGAAAATTTACTAAATTAAGGAGATAAAATTAAATAACTTTGGGAGAGATTTTTCTCCCCTTTTTGCCACCATTCTCCT
The DNA here is from genome assembly GCA_963924115.1 of Dovyalis caffra. Taxonomy (NCBI): domain Eukaryota; kingdom Viridiplantae; phylum Streptophyta; class Magnoliopsida; order Malpighiales; family Salicaceae; genus Dovyalis; species Dovyalis caffra. The sequence continues at coordinate 34,768 of CAWUPB010000136.1, forward strand.
TCAACTATTGGGTGTATTAAATAACTTTCATAAATGGAGGAAAGCGATTCGGTTAGATGGCTTAAATGAAAAGTTAAAGTCTAAAGGTAGCATGAATGGTTAAGATTTAAAACAACTAAAAGGCTTAGATTACAAGTAAAATAAAGGGCTAGGATCAAATCAAATGAAGGTTAGAGATCAAGTTAAACATGGAGAAATTCAACCAAATCTTACCTATAAATATCGATGGAAGAGAAATCAAAACAATGTTAGAAAAATAGCAAAACACAAGGGAAACTTTTGCAAAATTTCCATAGACTTCCACCTATAATCTTACCTAAACACTTTTAATCACCAAAAAAAAAAAAAATCCTATTAAGCATACAATTCAAGTTATAAAATCAAAATTCCCAAGGAGAAAAAATTGAGGATTAGGCCAAATGTTTAAAAAAAAAAAAAAGGAAGGAAGAAAATCTCAAAGGAAACCAATCTTTCAAGGATTTAATTGGAATTTTAGAGATAATTTAATCTCACCTACACCATAACGATGTGTTAATTAAAGCTAATTATTGATTTGAAACCCTTAATTTGTGTTTAATTGAATTAATTTTGAAAATTAGGGTTAGGGTTCTTAGTGACGAAAATTTAGGAAAAATGATTTTGACTTAGAAATTCATACAATTAAAGTTAGAATATATTAATTGAGTATGAAAACATGTGTTAGATACAAGAAATTCTTAGCTTAATTCTTTGAGGAGCATTCGACCCAATTTGACAACATTAAGGTTTTTGATCCTTTGATTTATGTGATAAATTTCTATTTGATTTAGTGTTATTTAAGTATGAATAGATGATCTAGCATGAGAAATTATATAAAAATTGAAATGTTCACTTGGCTACCTTAATCCCACATTCGGCCAAATTAGGTAAAATTTAAGGTTTTAGTGCTTATGATTTCTAATGGTTTAATTAATTAATTTTAAGTTAGCATAGTATAAAAAAGATGATTTAACATGAGAGATTTCATTGATAATGAAAAATTAACCTAGTTTACCTTATGCATAGTTTTAGCCTAATTGGCCCAAATTATAGTTTTCGAGTGCATTGAATTTATGGAAGATTAATTGGTGAAATATATGTTATTAAAGTACATTTGGATGATTTAATATGAAAATTGGCTTTGAAATTGAAAATTTTACCTAGCCTAAGTTAGTGACATATTCGGCCATGTTGAGAAGAATTAGGGTTATGGCTCATTTTGTGTATTATCATTGTGCATGGTTTGCATGTTACCATTGAATGTGAATTATGTGATTAATATGTGTATGGAAGTTATGAATTTGATGATTAAAGAAGTGTGATACCTTGTGTTTGTTGCCAATATGTGGTTATGTGATTTTAAGTTAATGATTTCATGGTTTGGAATGATTTGGAATGGCATTGCAAGGTATGATTATTATAGTGCATTTATAGTATTGAGATATGCATTGTTATGACATAAATGCATAACATTCATGGCATGCATTACATGGATTCATAATAATTATGCATTTACATCAAAATGCATATCCATGCTAAGTCATGAAAATGATTTTATGGAAAGGTTTTAAGTCATGAAAAAGGATTTTCCTTTAAGGATTTTTCAATAGCAATTGAAAAATATTTCATGATTCATAAGGTTTTTCATGACTTTCATAATGATGATTTTTCATGATTTATGGAAAAGGGCTTCATGGGTTTTTCATGACTTTCATAACTTATAGTTCGTAGGTCGAGTGGGTGCAAACATGCACTTACAAAGGCTCAATAGGGCACATCTATAAACCGATATGGTTTTCCAAACAGGTCATGAAAACCTTGAAGTGAGAAGACAGGACTTGTCCAAAGATAGAAAAAAAATTTCGGACTTATCATGATAAGGATTTTATGACATAGAAAAGGATTTTACATAAACAAATTATCATATGCATTTCTCTCACATGCACATCATGCATGGATTGACTTACCGAGCAATCACTTACTAATTTTGTATAGTGTAGGTATGAAGAGTAAAGATGGCCATGTTCATTTTTTATCCGAATATTAAGGGATCAATTCACCGCGTGTATCTTAGGTGTGATCGCAAAGTGGACCTTCTTCGGACAGTAGTTATATTAGTGCTCAATATTTTCTTTTACATACCGGTTTGGCATCTTTCTTTTACATGATAATTAAGGTTGTGAACAAATGACTAGTTAGTTAGAAAGAAAATGTATGTAACAAATAAGCCATTTTTGTAGTACGTGGCATAGAACCGGTATATATAACATATAAGGTAGTTTGTATGTTGCAAAAACTAGGACATATCAGTAAAAATGTGACAACATAGCAGTGAGTAGTATTAGATTCTTTTAATCATTTATTTACATGCCAACGTCAATAATAAAATGTGATCATTAAAATAATGAGGAAAATAACAATAATAATTGACAATTAATGAGGATAAAAAAATTAAATACCAAATAACGAGTGGTAATTAAATAAATTCATACAACCTAAAAGAAAAGAAATTTGAGAAAACTTATAGTGTATTTTGGGCTAAAATTTAGGACTCGCCCATCAATGTTATGCTTTTGTAGCCGATTCCATACCTTGTAATACCGTTAAAAAGACACGATGCCTTATTGGCTTACATTTATTGCACTTTGAATATAAGTCAACGATTATAATATTCTTTACTATTAGTTCCTAGGTTAGGGGTGTTACACTCAAAAGAGAGATGGTGGATGGAAAGGTAGTCAAAGACACATGGTTGTGCCTCCGGTGTAGCATGACTTGTGTAAGGGTTTTCTCGCCTATAACTTCTTTCCTTTTCCTCTTCATTGCAATGGCTTATAATTTATATGGCCATATGGATTTTCTCTTATAAAACATGTCACTTCCTATTAAAACTATGTGCTTTTTCTTCCTTAGAAATTGAAATGCTTAGCAAAAGATACATAGGTGTGTCCGGAATTAGTGTACAACCCATTTCCGAAGCTACTGCTCATGCTTCTTCTCTTCTATCTTAAAAGTGCAACACAATACAGGGTCACACAAGCGTGCCTTTTCCGAAGGGCAATTAATGTCTATATCTTCTACCTATTCTTCCTTCCTTCTAGTTTTTAATATTCAACCATAACACATACACTCGGCATGCCTCTTCATCCTCAAAATCAAGTAAGGCATGGAGAGAATTTGGAGAAAAAAAAACTAACTTAAACACCAACTAAAAAAATAGCAAATTTAAAATAAATTCATTAGGTTACCTCCCAATAAGCATATTTTTTTAATGTCGTTAGCTCAACATTGGCATTGTTCAATCTTCATAATTGTGATTTCCAATGTAATCACTTCTACTCATTGTAGTTGGAATCCTTCATAGAAAGGTTTCAATCAATGGCCATCCACTTTGAACACCTTGTTGGTCTCCAAACTTTGAATCTCAATTGCACTATAAGGAAGCACACTAGTGCCAACAAAAGGTTCAATCCAGGTAAGAATGTAACTTTCCTAGAAAAAGCCTAAGTTTAAAATCATAAAGGAGAACTTTTTATCCCAAAACAAAAGTCTTACTAGAAATCATTTTGTCATGAAATATCTTTTTTTCTTCTTGTAAATATTCACATTTTTATAGGAATCAAGCCTTTGTTCCTCTAATTACTATCATTGCAATATCCTTTCCTCACTCGCTTTATCCATTCTCATGTTGCATTATTTGATTACCTAAAAAGTCTTGTGTTCAATTTCCCTTAGAAGATGACAAGACTTCTCATAAACCAAACGATACGGAGACATGCCAATTAGTGTCTTAAAAGTTATCTTATATGCCTAGAGAGCATCATCAAACCTATCACTCAAATCTTTAAAGTTAGGATTCATTAATTTCTCTAAAATAGACTTAATCTTTTTATTCAATACTTTAATTTTCCCATTTGTTTATGGATGAAAGGCCATGGACACCTTGTGTGTGATATGGTATTTCTTCAACAAGTTGGCTACCACATGATTGCAAAAGTGTTACCTCTACTACTAATCGAGTGCCCTTAGTATCCCAAATATAGTAAAAATGTTAGTCTTAACAAAATCTCTCGACAACTCTAGCATCATTAGTCCTAATGGCTTTAGCTTTCACCTATTTAGACACATAATCTACAACTAAAAGAATATAAACAAAGCTAAAAGAAGAAGGGAAAGGTCCTAGAAAATTAATGACCCATTTATCAAAAATCGCATAAACGAGTAAATAAGATAAAGGCATTTGATTTTTATTAGATAAATTACCTTATTTCTAATGTTTTTCACAAGCCTTTTAGAACATGTAGGAATCATGAAATAAACATGGCCAATAAAAGCCAAATTCAAGTATTGTCTTAGCCATTTTATTGGGTCCGACATGTCCACCATAAGCATATGCATGACAAAATATAAGAATAGACTCAAACTCATGCTCAAGCACACATCTCCTAATTACTTGGTCAAAAAAATAATTTCATAAATAAGGATTATCCCACAAATAATATTTGGCATCATTCTTTACTCTATCTCTATAAGTGCTACTCAAATCAATAGATATTTCATGCTTAACGAGATAGTTCACAATATCAACATACCACGATCCTTACCTTGAAGTGTTAGCAATTATTCATTTGGTAACAACCAATACAAAGGTATTGCATCCTCTTCCTTCACTATCCGACTAAGATGATCAACCATTAGATTCTTCACCCTTTTCTTATCGTTGATCTCTAAATCAAATTCTTGGAGTAGGAGAATCCACCTAACTAGCCTTATTTTTGCTTTCTTTTTGGACAAGAGATACTTAATACCGCATGGTCGGAATAGACAATAACTATTGAACCAAGTAAATAATGTTTAAACTTATCAAAAGCAAATACAATGGTCAAAAGTTCTTTCTTCATAGTAAAGTAACCGTATTATGCAAGACTAAGAATTCTTAAAGCATCGTAAATGGCATGTGCATTTTTCCAATTCTTTGACCAAGGACAACTTCTAAAGGAAAATTACTCACATCACACATGATCTCAAAAGGTCGACTCCAATTAGGTGGTTGGATGATAGGTGTTGATATTAGCATCTCTTTTAACTCATTAAAGCTTTCTTACACCCTTTGTTGAATTTGAATGGTACATCCTTTTGCAATAAATGGCATTGGGGCAAGGAATTTTTTGAGAAGTTTTTAATGAACTTTATGTAAAAATCTATATGACTAAGAAAAGAACGAATCTCTTGCACACTTATGGGGTAAGGTCGGTTTTGCATAATGTCTATCTTTTCTTTATCAACTTCAATTCCCTTAGAATGACTAAGAAAAGAACAAATCTCCCACACACTTATAGGATAAGATAATTTTTGCACAATGTTTTTTTTTTTTATCAACTTCAATTCCCTTAAATCAAATTATAGTCCTAAAACTATTCCTTGTTTGACCATAAAATGATACTTTTCAGAATGAAGAATAATGTTATTTCAATGCAACTTTTAGGTATGCAATTCGGATCGTCTAAGCATGCATCAAATGAGTCTCCATGCACAGTAAAGTCATCCATAAAAACTTCAACGCTATACTCAATATAATCTAAAAAGATAATTACCATACACCTTTGAAAGGTGGTGGGAGTATTGCAAAGACCAAAAGGCATTCATCTATATGCAAAGGTACCAAATAGGAATGTGAAAGTTGTTTTCTCTTAGTCTTCCGAAGCTATCACAATCTTATTTTATCTAAAATAACCATCAAGAAAATAATAATAGGATCTATTGACTAATTACTCTAGCATTTGACTTACGAATGAGAGAGGGAAGTAATCCTAGTGTGTTGTAGCATTTAACTTCTACTAATTCATGTAAACACGCCACTTATTTTGAACTCTTATACGGATAAGTTCACTATTTTGATTCTTAATTACTATAATCCCTATCTTCTTTAGCACTACTTGAATTGAACTCACATATTTACTATCCAAAATTAGATGGATCACATTGACATCTAGTAGTTTCAAAATTTATTTATTTACTACTTCATGGATTGGAGGGTTTAATCTTCTTTATGCTTCCCTTGTTGGTTTGGAACCCTCCTCTCGAAGTATTCTATGTATACATATAAAAGGATTAATACCTATTACATCGGTTATTGCCCACCTTATGGCTATTTTGTGGTCTTTGAGCACTCAAATGATTTTCTCTTCTTTCAATCGAAGGATCATGCATCATATAAAGACGTGAAATAAAATAAAAAAATTTCTCCATCTAAGGTTCCCAAGATCATGATGTTGAATTAAATAATCATACATTAATATGAATATAAATATGAGTGAAAGATTATCTCTTATAGCATAGAAAACAATCAAGTGAAAAGGGAACCATTCAAGTGTCCGGCCTCTATTAATAATCCATGTAGCTTAAACACCCACAAAGCCATAGGAATTACATAATACTAGCTCTAATCCTTTTATATAGTTAATCCGCTTGCTAAAGAATTTAGGTAGGGTTTTTACGATAACTTAAGCTTTTAAGGAGGGATACGGCAACTCGGGCTTTTTAAGGATTGAAATGCTTTCTCTCTATCTTTCTTTCTCACTTTTTATCGTGTGTGGGTTTTCATTTTTCCCTCCTCCTCACCTCTTTCTCTTTCTTTATATAAAGTGGCACCATCATTTTCCTCTAAGGATAAAGAGTTACAACATATGTGGGCTTGTTCAATTTTATCCTTATAAACTCTAAGCCTAGTCCAATAGGGGTCAAGTTTATTCTTCTATCAAAATATCTTCAAGACTTTTAAATTAAGTCTATTGGCCTAAACTCTTTTGACCTAATTAATTACCAATTACTTTAGACTATTCAAATAAATTAGGTTAGATATTTTAATAGAGCCCACATTAAGAAATAATTTTCCAAATTATCCTTAAAACTAAATTAGAAAATTCATTTTTTTAGGTAATCGACTTCTAAATTTGGAATTGATTTCTAAATTAGAAATTTGGTTTCTAAAATAAGAAACTTTCCAAAACATGGAACTTTTTCTAAAATAAGAAACTTTTCATTTTTAAAAACCTTTTCCAAAATAGAAAGATTTAAAAACTAGAAATGTTTTTCAAAATATTTGATTCTTTTTTATTATGTGAATGTCTAAATTTATACTTGTGACTCAATAGACTCCTAGATATATTAGCAATATATCAAAAGTATAAGAAACCTCTTTTATCTCTTGATACATAAATGAGATTGGCCTCTAGTAAGGTATCTTGACTATCAAATTCTCTAGAAGAATTAATTAATCTACAATTACCTTTCATAAGCATGGTTACTATATAATTCAGTCCTCGATTAATTTACCATAGTATGATCTCAAACTTGGTTTAAAGTCTATTGGATTATAATTACATAAGCTTTTTTTTATTTTTAAATGTCTTAGCTCTAGAGTAAAAAAAAACTATGCTTAATTAGTATACTCTATTATGGCTATAGATTTCTTGAGCGTACATTTATCAAAGTACAAAATGATAAATTCTTTAGCATATAAGAAATGATATGTACTATCTTACTTATCCACCTATCTCCATTAGATTCCTAGTGCATCCTATGAATCACCCACATGCAACTCTTGATCGAGCCTATCAAGATGAGTGTCAAAGTACATAAATCTTCTAATGAGATAATCTTGATGACTTTAAGTCAAAGGACTAGTTGTACTCATCTCGATTGAGATTCTCATAGACTATACTGAATGGGTTCTTATGACAAATCACATCCAAGTGATATGTTCTTTAAAATTAATCATCTAAGTGCTTGGTCCGACATCATCATGCTAACAGTGCATGATATCTCCTACTCGCTATCTTACAACACTTACAAGTCTTACAACATATAGTCAACGTCCATTCTTGATAATGCTATGACTTAGGATATTTACTAATATCATTTTAATTACATTAATTTTTCTCACATCTTTTGATCAAGCATTAATGCAATGCACTATAAGTCTTATCATATGCAATCAATGTCCATTCTTAATAATGCTATGACTTGGGATATTTAATGATATCATTTAAGTGTATTAATGTTTGTGTCACATCTTTCGATCAATCATTAATGCAATACATATCATATGGACTTCTATCTAATTTTATCAAAATATAAATGATAAGAAATACTAGAAAAACTTCTTTTATTAATTAAATAAAGAATGCAACATTACAACAAGTCAAACCATCCAAACAAGATTAGATCTTGGACACTTATACTAACAATCTTCCATTTACACTAGAGCTAACCAACCATGTCCCTTATGCCCAACGATCGAACAAGGATCTCATATTTCTACTATGATAAAGGCTTTACTTAAGGGGTCAGCTATATTATTGTTAGTGTGGACCTTTTTTATCCTTATATCACTATGAATGATAATCTTTTTAGTTAGGTGGTAACATTACAGTATATGCTTGGATTGTTGAAGGTCCTTAGCTTGTGCTATGGATCCTATGTAGTCAACCATCAAGCCATGTGATATTGAAAAAAATGCTTTCTTTGATTCTTCCATATTAAACACTTTTAGAGTCATGTCAATGTACCTACCTTGGGAGAGTCCTTACATTGTATGTGATCTATCTTTATATATCTCAACTTTTAGAATGTAGGTTGTTCTCTCATATCTCATATAGAGAAATTCTTGAATACCCAATCTTTTATAGATAGCAATATGATAATGTTATAGCCAAGAAGTAGTTTGTTGTCTTCATATAAAACAATCAAGACTATTAGGCTCCCACTAACCTTTTACATACACAAGGTTCATCTTTGTTTTTGTAAAAAAGTCAAATCGTTTAATTATATTATCAAAACATTGATTCTAACTTCTAAAGGCATGCTCAAGTCCATAAATGGACTTTTACAATATATAAATCTTATTTGCATGTTATTTGATGATGAAACCATGAGAGTGTGTCATCTACATATCCTTATTCATTTGCTATATTTAGGAGTCGTATCTAACATTGCATGTTTATAGGTATTAGCTTCGTTATTCTCTTTAGGATACATATCACCATATATCGAGATAAGAAGATTATATTTTTTTTGACTCTTGATGAACTTGTTTAGACCTACGAAGTTCTTATGTATCGCTTCGGAATAGTTACAATGCTTTATAATATATTTACTTGGGGTTTCACTAGTAGAGTGTCAATATATGATCTACCGATATCTCATTAAGTTCAACTTTCCTCCTACTAGTTCTAGCATCTATAAATTTCTTCCTAAGGAATATATCATGCCTAGTCATGAACAACACATTGTTCTAGTGGTAAGAAGAATAATATCCATTTGTTTGTTTTAGATATCTCATAAATTTGTACTTTGCTAATTTAGGCTCGAGCTTACCTTTGTTCAACTATTTGACATATGCTTTACAACCTCAAATCTTAAGGAAAGACAAATTCACTTTCTTTCCTCTTCATATCTCATATGGAGTTTGATCAACATAATTTATTGGAACCCCGCTCAAAATAAATGTTGTAATAACGATCGCATATCCTAAAATAAAATGGAGATATCATTTTGATTCGTCAAGGACTAGACCATATCTAATACGTGGGGTCCATTGATAGAAAATCTCATTCTCTTCTAAGTGATCGAAAATTCATTGCTTAAGTATTCGTCATCTTAATCCGATCAAAATGGTTTAATACTTTTGCTAGTTTATTTCTTGACTTTAAATATAAATTCTTTGAACTATTCAAATATTTCGTGTTTGTGTCTCATTTACATAACCGTAACATAATGTGCCATTAATAAAGATTATGAAACAATCTTTTCCTCCTCTTACATGGTTAACATGAACCTAAATACATCTCTATGTGTAAGGCCTAACTAATCAGTAGCTCTTTCTTCTTCTCCACTAAAAAGGGATTCATGTCATTTTGCCAAGCAAACAAGATTCATAGACATCACCAAATCATTCCGTGTATCCATCTATGATTAGTTTGGATATATTATTCTTGTTTATATAGCTAAATTAAAAATGCTACAAATATATATTTATTTAAATTATTTGAGTCTTTTAGCATTTATATTACATATAAGAGAGTTACATTATGTTCAACATATACAAACTATTATCAATCAAAATATTTACATATTATAATTTATTTTTAAAAAGAACAATCATTATTCTTAAATAAAATGAAAATATCTTGTTCCAAACAAGAAATGAAAATAATAGTTATAGTTAACACTAGGAACATAATAATAGTTATCGAGTCTTAGCATAAGCCCACATGGTAATGCTAACTCATAGGCGCCTACAACTAATGGTCCAATTCTTCATCCATTGCCGACATGTAGGTCAACCTCCATTGAAGAAATCTTCCTTCTCTTTCTAAGCTCCCGTACATTTCTCTAAATGTGAGCACTACATCTAGTATCATATACCTATGAGGTGAGATTAGAAGTATAAAGATTAGCTTTAATAACATAAATACCTAAGGTAGTTATAGAACTCTTTTTTTCACCTTTTCTAGGTACTTATAGTTATGCTTCTAATGCCCTTTCTTTTTGCAATGAAAGCGGACTATAGCTATTCCGAGCCTCAAGCTTTTTCTTCCCTCCGTAGGTGCAAGTAGAAGATTTCTTCTTTTGGTGCTTCGTGTTTTTTCTTACCCTTCATAACAAATTTTCTCTTGTTAACAAGAAGTACAAAACTCTTGTTCTTCTTATTAATCTTAGGCCAAGCATCCCTCAAAGCATAGATAATAACTCTCTAATAGTCTTTTCGATGTGCATCATGTTAAAGTTCATGATGAACTATCCAAAGCTATTAGGCAACAATTATAATACTAGGTCAATGGATAATTTTGCATATTCCAACTTCAAGCTCGACTAGTCTATTGATATAGCCTATCATCTTAGTAACATACTTTTTGATGTTGGATCTTTTATCTATTCTGGCTCTAAAGAGCTTCATAGGTATCTCATAGTGATTATGTATAGTATTCTCGCAAATAAACTCTTAAGCTTTGCTACAATATCAAAAGTGCCCGTGCCTTTATGTTAGCGCCTATGATCCAATGTCGTAGCTACTAGCATGATGCTTTGAGGGATGATTGCATCATCCTTATATTTGACCCATGTTGAATAAGTTTTAGGTTGATCTTTAGGAGGCTCGCCTAGGAGAAGTGTCTCTATCGTATAGAGAATCTTCTCAAGTTAGAGAATTATCATTAGATTAATTTTCCAAGTCGAGAAAGTTTATGCCATCGAAGGCATGAATTCCACCAATTATCGATCATATCGATGTGTTTCTAGTCATACTATACAACTCGATAAGATAGAAAAGCATATGGTTTGATTAATTGAATTACATTAATAAAAAAATATAAAAATTAAGAAGTAAAATCTATATTCGCTCTAAGTATTTTTTTCAAGTTCTATAACCTTCATTATAAGACTCAAGAAAAATTTCGATTTGTTTTCTTTAGTGAGTTAGGATCTCATCCTCTAACATTCATTAACCTTGAGTTATTACAACAAGTCATACATGAAAGATTAAATAGGTAACTCCTAAGCCATCGCATCCAATGCAATTCCTAATCTCAATGGTATGACAACTCCTTATCATCTCATATCTTATATGAATATCAATTTTTGCCTACAAATTTAATGGGCTTTAAGTTATCTCAACATGCCCAATAATTCATGTCAAATTGGACCCAAACAATTGGGGATATTGCATGGCCCATAATTTCATTCCCTCGAGAAAAAAATGACCTCGAGTTATCTCAATAAGCCAATAACGACTAAAAGAGTTCTCTCCTCACGCTAGAAAGCAATTAACTTGATATTAATTTGAAGGATTTAATATGTTGTGTTCTAATCAATTTGATTCTAGCATGCATATTATGGTTTAATCACATTAACATCATCCTACCATGCATACCAAATATCAATTGCATCATAATTACATGCATCTCATGCATGACTCAAGGACCAATGAATGATAGTGGATCTTTATTACTAGTCCCCTCGAGCCACAAAGAGACTAGTGGGTTACATACTTAGGTAAAAAATTATTATAAATTCTTTGATATTGTCATCTCTTCCTAACTTCTTCTCTTTGCATCTATTCTAATATCATATCTTCTACTTTTGTATTTCTTTGAATAAGAAACCTCGCATTATATTCAAAGGGAGTAAGGTGAGAAGAGAAATACATCGAATAATAGTGAAGCCAAGACAAGCATAAAAAAATTACAAACATACATTCTCAAAAACTAGATCAACATATTCGTATCGTTCATCCATGCTTCAATCACATTGATGCATGGTAAACAAATGAAACACATTTCATTTTAATCATAATTATAAAACTATAGTTTTGGTCATTTTATAAATAATATTAAAATTTATCTAAATTTAAATTTTCATACTTTTTGAGCCTTAGGCACATAGGCTTTTGGGCCTAGGAAGCTCATGGGCTGCCATGACCTAGCTAGTTAGTGCCTAGCACCGACCGAGCAGTGCCACGAGCTTAGCACACTTGTATGTGCACTTAGCCTAGGGTTGACCATTGGCTAGTGCCTACCTTTAGCCTTAGCATGCTATGACTAGTGCCTAGCACTTGCTTGGTGCCAATAGGTCCGGTGTGCTCTCCTACACCTAGCCTCGCACCGTGCATGTTCGCACGCACTCGCCCACTTACCTAGTACACTTGCATGGGCTTCACACTATCGCTTTAAGCACTCGCATGTGCCCGGACTAGTACCTAGCATGCTTGTACGTGTTTGATGGGCATGAGACATGCTTCGCTTTGCCCTAAGCTTAGTGTGTGCCCAACGTATGCTTGGCTTTACCACAAGCTTGATGTGCTCTCAGCACGTACCTAGCTTTGCTTCAAGCCTAAGCATACACCAAACGAGCACCTAGCCCGGCCTCGCACATCCCCGACCGTGCAATTGGTTTGTGCTTGGCACACCTAGAGTGTGCACCTGGCCTAGGTGTTACCATGTGTGTGCCCACCCTTTTTTGGCTCAAAAATCAATTTAAATAAATTTATAATTTAAAAACATCAATATATACAATTAATCATAATTAATACAACTATGCTCCGATGTTAATTAAAGGATCACATCCCATGGCTGGGTAGAATAAAACAAAAATTTTCCTCCATCCAAGGCTCCAAAGATCAAGCCATTGAATCAACTAATCATATATTAACATGAATATAAATATGAGTGAAAGATTACCTTTTTTAGCATAAAAAAAATCAAGCAAAAAGGAAACCATCTAAGTGTCCAATCTCTATTGATAATCCATGCAGCCTTGAACACCCACAAAGGAAGCTAAAGAAATCATAGAGTACTAGCTCCAATCCTTTTGTATAGTTAATTTTGCTTTCTAAAGAATTCAATTAGGCTTATGGCAACTCAAGCTTTTAATGAGAGATACGACAACTTAAGCTTTTTAGAAAGTGAAATGTTTTCTTTCTCTATTTTTTTTCTTTTGCCGTGTGTGTGATTTTCTTTTTCCCTCCTTGTCGCTTCTCTCCCTTTATTTATATAAAGGGGGCGACATCCTTGTCCTCCAAGGAGAAAGAGCTACAATATGTGTTGGCTTGTTTGATCTTATCCTTGTAAACCCTAAAACTTATCTAATAGGACTCAAGTTTATCCTCCTACAAAAATATCTTACGAGCTTTTAAATTAAACCTATCGGTCCAAAATCTTTTAGCCTAATTAATTACAAATTAATTTAGACCATCTAAATAAATTGAATTAGATATTTTAGTGGAGCCCACATTAGGAAATAATTTCCTAAATTATCCTCAAGCCAAAATTAGAAAACTAATTTCTTTTTTTGGCAAATAACTTCCAAATTAGGAAATTGATTTCTAAAATAGAAAAATTTCCACTTCGAAATTTTTTTCCAAAATATGAAACTTTCCAAAACATGAAACTTTTTTCCAAAACAAGAAATTTTTCACCTTTTCCAAAATAGAAAAATTTCAAAACTCGGAAAGGATTTTCCAAAATCTTTGCTTCTATTTTATTATATAAAAGTTTAAATTTAGACATGTGACTCAATAGGCTCCTAAATATGTTGGTAATGTATCAAGAATAAAAGACACCTCTTTTATCTATTGATACATAAATCAAGATTGACCTCTAGCAAAACATCATAACCACCCAATTCTCTAGTAGGGATTAATTAATCCATAATTACTTTTCATGAGCGTGGTTATCATATAATTCAGTTTTCATGTTAATTTACTACGAGTGTGGTCTCAAACTTGTTTTAAAGTATATTTGATTATGATCACACAAATTTTGTTCAATTCCTAAATGTCTTAGCTCTAAAGTAAACCAATTATGCTCTATTAGTATATTCCTACTATGGTCATAGATTTCTTGATTAAACATGTATGGAAATGTAATATGATAATGAAGGATCATGCATCCTATGAAGGTGCGTAATAAACAAAAAATTTTCTCCATTTAAGGGCCCAAGATTAAGCCATTGAATCTACTAACCATATATGCATGAATTTAAAGCAAGGATCAAGGATTACTCTTATAAGCATAGACCTAAATTCCTTTTTAGAAAAGTCATCCAAGTGTCCGACCTCTAATAATGATCAACACAATCCAAGTATCCATAATGAAGCACTTAAAATCAATGAGATGCTAGCTCCATCATTTTTTATTTAGTATTTCCAATAGAAATCATCCTAAGCAATTTTTGTGACAACCTTAGAGGATAAGAAAAGAGTATATCTTGCTAGGGTTTAGGAGATACCTATTTTCTCATTTTTCTCTCTTGGTCATGTGCCCTATTTTATTTTTAAGGCTAGCCAAAATTATTCTTTCCTCCTTTTTCTTTTTGGCTGAATACTCTCTCTTTCTCTCTTCATCACACTTTATATAGCACCTCTCCTCTAATATATATGGGAAGTGTTTCCTTGCCCTCCAAGGATAAAGAGAGGGCGAGCATTAAGTCCCTTCTAGGACTCTAGGTTGTTGTTTCATTATCCTCCAAGGATGATGAGTTATTTTACATATGAACTATTTAATTATTATCTTTAAAATATTCAATCTTATCCAATATGTTTAATGTTTATCTTTAAAACATTCATCCATGTCCAATAAGGTTGATATTTATCCTCCCACCAAAATATCTTAAAGATTTTAATTAAACCTAATAGGCCAAAACTATTTTAGCACAATTAATATATTTACACTATCCAAATAAATATTCTTAGATTATTTTAAGCAAGGTCTAAATTAGGAATTAATTTTTCAAAATACCCTTTAACCTAAATTCAAAAACTCATTTCCTTTTAGGTTCCTTATTTCCAAATTTGAAACTAACTTCCAAATTAGGAAAGCAATTTCTAAAATAGAAAACTTTCTATTTTAGAAAACTTCTCATTTAAGGAAACTTTTCATTTTGAAAACCCATTCCAAAACAAGAAACTTTTATACTTGGAAACTTTTTCCAATATCATTGCTTCTCATTTATAATATGAATACTTAAACTTATGCATTTGGCATAGGCTCCTAGATATGTTGATAATGTATCAAGAACAAAAGACTCCTCTTTTATCTCTTGATATATAAATCAAGATTGGCCTCTAGTAAGGTATCATGACTATCTAATTCTCTATGAGGATTATTTAATCCATTATTACCTTTCACAAGCATGGTTACTATACGATTCAGTCCTCATATCAACTTATCATAATGTGATCTTAAACTTAGTTATAAGTCTTATTCAATTATTAACATAAAATTTTTTTTCGATTCCCAAATATCTTAGCTCTTAGAGTAAACCAACTATGCTCTATTGGTGTACTACTACTATGGCCATAGATTTCTTGAGCGTACATTTATCGAAGTGCAATGTGATAACTCCTTTAGCATATAAGGAATGACATATCCTATCTTAGTCATACACCTACCTCCATTAGATTCATAGTGCATCCAATGAATCGCCCATATGCAACCCTTTAATGGGCTCATCGAAACGAGTGTCAAAGTGCATAAGTCCTCTAATAAGACAATTATGATGGCTTCAAGTCTAAGAACCATTTGCATTCATCTCGTTGGATATTCTCATAAACTAAAATGAAATGGGTTCTCATGGCGAGTCATGTTCAGTGATATGTTCTCTAACATGAATCACCTAAGTGCTTGCTTTGGCATTACCATGCCAATAGGTGTGAGATCTCATTATCGCTATCATATAGCATGAGCATAGCATCCACAAGTCTATCCGTATATAGCCAATGTCCATTCCTTACAATGCTATGAATTGGGGACATTTAATGATACCATTTATGTGCATTAGTATTTTTCTCAAATCTTTTTATCAATCACTATTGCAAAATGCGTATCATAAGGACTTATATTTAATTCTACCGAATTTACAAATGACTTCTTTATTATTATTAAAATAAATAATGCAATAACTCAAGCTCATCCAAACATAGTTGGATCTTGGGCACCTACACTAATAGATAACCCCTTGAGAATACAAGGAATGACATGTAATATCTTAGTCATTCACCTATCTCCATTAGATTTCTAGTGCACTCAATAAATCACTCACATGCAGCTATTGACTAAGCCTATCAAAACAAGTGTCAAAGTATATAAATTCTTTAAAGAGACAATCATGATGACTTCAAGTCGAGGGACTAGTTATACCATATCTATGAGATTCCCATAGACTAAACCAAATGGGTTCTCATTATGAGTCACGTCCAAGTGATATGTTCTCTAACATTAATCACGTGCGTACTTGCTTTGGCATCATCATGGCAATAGGCATGAGATCTCTTACTACTATCTTATAGCATGAGCATAGCACTCACAAGTCTTACCGTATGTAGTCAATATCTATTATTAACAATACTACGACTTGAAACATGTTGATGATATCATTTAAGTGCATTAATATTTGTCTCACATCCTTTGATCAATCATTAATACAATGCATATCATATGAACTTCTATTTAATTCTATTAAAATATAAACAATAAGAATTACCAAATAGATTCTTTTATTAATTAATTAAAGAATGAAATATTACAATAAGTCAAGTCATCCAATAAGATTGGATCTTAGAGACCTACACTAACAACAACTTAGTCAAGTTGCTTGCTATGATTATCAAAAGTGTTTCCCCTCTCCCAAGAATCAATACTATAAGTGTGCTAATAATGGTTTGAGTTCAATAAATGATGCCTACATAACAGAAGGTAGTAATTTTAAATGGGATAAAGGTAAATCAATTTTAGCAACTTCAAATCTATTAAAGATTAAAGGCAAGTAATTCAAAACCAACACCATCTCTTTTGTCTCATTATCAAGATCAAACTTAGAAGTCTATAAGGTATCCTATTCTAAACTCATACTAATTGTAGCTTCTAACTTATCTTGATTCTCTAAATCAAACATAGCTTATAATAAGAAATCAATAATATTAATAGATATAATAGAATGTATATCACTAGGATACCTTAATGCTTCAAAAATATTAAAATGAACTATTTCACCATCAAATTCCATGGTTAATATTCCCTCAAGCACATCTATTTTCATCCTTGCTATTTTCAAAAAGGTTCTATCCAATAAAAGTGGTGTTGAAGTTGGTGAATTTCCTCCCTCCATCCTCGTAACATAGAAATCTATTAGAAAAAACTAACTCATTAACTTACACCAAAACATCCTTAACTATCCCTTTAGTGGTAAACAACTAATATATCTCGCTAGTTGAATTATAATGCAAATTTCTTTTAAAGGCTCTAACTTTAAAATCATATAAGTGGAATATAGCATGACATTAATCAAAGTTCTTAAATCTAGCATGGCCTTTAAATCTAGTGTTATCTATCACACAGGAGATTACAAACATACCTAGAACTTTGCATTTTAAAGGAAGTTTTCTTTGAATGATTAAAACACATTTTCTTTCATACGTACCTTCTCATTTCCCTTTAACTTTGTTTTTGAAGAGCATAACTCCTTCAAGAATTTGGCATATCTTAGAACTTGTTTAATTGCATCAATGAGAGGTATGTTCACCTCTATCTTTCTAAACATCTTCAATATCTCTTTATCCGTATCTTCTTTCTTTGCTTTAATGAACACATTTGGAAAAATGAGGTAAAGAATTAACCGAATCTTTATTCATAAGAGTTGGACAATTTACCTTAGAATCTATTAGGAGCACTTTAAGTTTTATTTATGTCTCTTCTTCATCATCTACTAGAAGAGCCTTACATTGTGCCTCTATCTCTTTCCCACTTCGTAATGTTATGGCACTTATGTTTTCTCTTTAATTCATAAGTGTTTGAAAAGAAAGTTTGATTGAACTTTGGGCCTCTAATATGCCCATAATGGTAGCAATCCAACTCATCGAGTCTCTCTAAGTTCTAGATGTTTATTCTTATTTACTATTAGAATTGCATGATGTTATTTTGAAGCTAAGTAGTATTCTAAATTAACGTTTTCACCATATGTTCCAAGGATGAGTTAGAATCGAAAGTTGAAGCTTGTTGTTTCTAGAATAGTAATTAGTAGGGCCTTTGCTGTTATGCACCACCTTCATTATTCTAGTGGATCAAGTATGGATTATCTTTCCATCCATGAAGAACATATACCTTCTTTGTTGTGATGACTCTAGAAAACTACCTACAATATTGGCTTGTTCAATAAAATCATTTTACAAAGCAGTAACACATATTAGTGGAGTGTTTTATAGCTGAATAGATATCACAAGCTTTCACTTGATGTATGCCATTTGCTGCCATTTGTCTCATTAGGGAGGTTGATATCTTAATTTGCTACTCAAGCATAAAGGTGCTAATTTCATTTACCTTTTTTTTTGAAGGTCGGTTAGATTGAGTATCAAACTATCGAGAGTTAGCCATTATGCTAGAAATCAAAATTCTAGTCGCTTTTAGTGTTTTATCCATCAAGGCACCACCATTAGCTGTATCTAGCATGCCTCTATTTTATAAGAAGGGTCCCTCACGAAGTACTAGATCAAGAGTTGCTTACCGATCTAATGGTAAGGGCAACTAGCATATAGTTTCTTGAATCTCTCCCAATACTTATGTAATTTCTCCTTCATGTACTACCTAATCTTACATATCTCCTTATGGATGTTTGTAGCTTTAGATGTAAAAAAATTTCTCTAGAAACAATCTCTTCATTTTATTCCGTGTATTAATTGATCTTGATTACAAGTAGTAAAACCAATCCTCGGCCGAGTCATTTAATGAAAAAGAAAAAGCTCTTAGCTTAATCTACTTTTTGGATATCCCAACCGGTTTTATGCTAGACTAGACTACATGAAATACCTTGAGATGCTTATAAAGGTCTTCCTTAGCAAGCCACAAAAGCTAGACAAGAGATTGATTAAACCGCATTTAAGCTCAAAAGCTACCTCAATATTAGGGTATTCAATATATAAAGGTTTAAAATTCAAATCTAGAGTAGCCAATCCTTTGAAATTATGATTGTTATTTGGATTGGCCAACACTTTATCTTCATAATCACTAGAGGAATAAACACTCGTAGTATTTTTAAATAATCAAATTGAACTCAACTCTCCAAGCAATGATGCCAAAATTTGATGATGTGACATGCCACTAACAAAATAATTATATATTTTCCCTACCGAAATTAATTACAAGACTATAGTTAAGGAAAAAAAGGGTTGATCCCATAGAGAATTGATTCAATCAATGTTATATATCTTTTGATTGTTCTAAGGTGCAAGGAATAGTAAAAAATGGTTTGGTTTGTTAAGCTTAATAGAGGTAATCAAAAGTAAAGAAAGATAACAATAATAATGAAAGCCATGGTTAAGATTGGTTTCCACTTTTGGTTCAATTATTAATCATTGATTCAGACATTAACATACTCTTAACATGAATATTCAAGATAGAACAATAACGTGTATTTTATATCCAGTCTTTTCTTAATGATTTGTTAATTAATAGATATTATTTGATTTATTCCTAATATTGAATAACCTAGTAGATGCTATTTATATTTAATCTAATAACATCATTAATTAATAAAAAATAGATGAAGCTAAACAACTCTCCCGGACACTAGAAGAATTTAATCTATTTTTATATTTTCCAAGAAATTAAATGAAAACTTATTTATAATCGTTAACCCTTAGTTGCTACCATAGACAAGTTTAGACAAGCAATTAGGGATTTGAATGCTTAGCTAGCAATAGATTGTAAAGATTAACTAACTAGCGTGTACTCTAATTAATTAATCATACAACCATATTTTATAGCATAGAAAAACTCAAAATACCCCAAAAGAATAAGTTTAGAAATAGAACCCGTTAAGATCTCCTAGTGATTTTTACCAAAAACTTTAACTTTTCTTCAACCAAGAAAATTTTAGAGTGATTCATGGTTTACTTACAAAAGAGAACTTCTATCTATGATCGTTAGAATAAGAGAATGTTTAAAATAAAACCTTAACTTCACTATTTATAATTAAAAATAGAGTTACATCAAAGAGTTTGGGCTTGTTAAAGGCCTAAAAACTATGCTTTAAAATCTCCAAAAACATTAAGTGCTATTCAAGATGTCCTCCATGATATAGAGAAGAACCAATAGAAGAATGAGGTTGTGAATAATTGGCTAAGAAAGCTCAAGGATATAGATTATTATGTAGAGGATATGGTTGATGGGTTTGCAATGAAGCTCAAAGGTGTGGGTAGCTGAGGGGTTTAAGAAGCCTAGAAAGATGCTTTTTCTTTTTTAATAAAAATCCATTTATTTTTGGAGTAAAAATCACACATAAGTCGAAGAATGTTAAAGACAAATTAAATGCCATTGCCAAAGAGAGATGATTCCACCTAATAGAGAGAGTCGGAGATGTCGATGTAGATAGATTTGATTGGCATCAAACTTAGTTATTGGTGAATTAATAAAAAATTTATGAAAGAGATTAGGAGAAAGAAAAGCTAATGGTAAACAATTCGTGTGATCTCTCTATTTATGCTATATGCGAAATGAGGGCTTAGAAAAACAACACTTATTCAATCGATCTACAATACTAGAAGGGTTAAAATGCATTTTGACCTCACAATATGGATATGCATCTCCGATGATTCTACAACACAAAGGTTAACAAGAGCCATGATAGAGTCTATCGAAAATAGCTCTTATAAGATACAAGAGTTAGATAACTTGTAGCGACGTATATATACAAGAGTTATATATAACATGTCAAATTTTTTTATAAAAAAAAATCCAAATGTCTCATCATTAACACAATACAAAAACAAATAGTCTAGATAAAAATTTATTTTTAATGTCAAAATTAATTTAAGTTAGTTAAAGAGGTATGAAAAAGTTTTTTTTTTCAAAAAAGAAAAAAAGAACCTAATCTAAGCATAACTTGATTGAAAGAATAATCGTCAATGTAGGAAAAAAAACTCCTTCGAGTTATATTTTTTATGCTTGATAATTATTGTATTTTAAAGCCTATACAATGAAGAAAATAAGGGAGTATATAATTTCATGTCATCACATTTAAGTTTAGAAGAATTTTTTGGAACATTAAACAAATAATGCAATAGAAATCATGCTTGAAAGTTGGAAAAATTATAATTGTTCATGAAAATACATGTATGTTAAGTTTTAAGTGAACTTGTTACCTATAAGTTGTTCATCATATATGTAGCTCGTCACAATTGTTTTTTTATATATATACTTATACATGACATTGTCACAATTTATAATATTCAATTGATTTGAAATTTGACATCATAAGATATATAAATATTTGATTGTATTCAATGGTTGTTAGGTTAAAATCAAAATAGATAAAAAAAAAATAGTTATGTAGCTATTTAATAATTTACGTAACTTAAAGTAAATGAATTTTTTAAATATATAGCAATTCAAAAACCATGGATCAAATCTTTCTTAAGCTTTGTTACGATTTCAAAAAGGTTGGGACATGTAACTATATGAAAGGATAGTTGTCAATGGGAAGAAAAATATATAAAAGGTTTCATAGTAAATGTTTCATAGTAAATTTCTTTACCATTTAGAATAAGTAAATTCTAAATCTAAATTTAATGCCAATTTTTTTTTTAGATTTTTAAATGTTATATTTATTAGAAATAATAATAATAATAATTTTTGTTCAAATTATTACTAAACCAAATTGAAATAGATCCATATTTGACGAGTTTAATAAATAGATCAATGGACTTAGATCATATAAATTATATATCAAGCACATTTATTTACATAAGAGTTGAATTAAATTCGGATCAAGATCAAATCCATTGATAGCCCTATCTTTAGTTGAATAATTGATGACACTTCCTACTAGGTTACCAAATACAAATCCTAGAGAAAGTATAAATTGTTGGTGTCATTTCACGTAAATAAATTAGGATGCAAGTGCAAACACAAAATAAAATAAAACTTTAACTTATGCTTAGTAATATTATTCTATAATAATAAACAAAAGGTGTCTTACCTACTTAGCCAATCTAACTCTTAATTCTAGAGTGAAACAACCAACAAGAATAGGAAACTAGTGGTAGAAGCTCCACTAATAACAACCTCAATATAAAAATTTAAAAAAAAAAAAAAAACTAAGGGTACAACAAACATCGAGCTTCTACAATCGAATTTTCTTACTATTGAAAAAGTAAAGACTACAACAATCAAGCCAGTAATGCCTAGTAAAGATGAGAACACCATCGGCTTTTGGTCTTTATATTTGCAATAGGCTTCCTTAAAGGATCATGTGTCCTATGGAGGTGCAAAATATATAAAAATTTTACTCCATCTATAGGCCCAAGATCAACCCGTTGAATCTACTAACTATACATACATGAATTTAAAGTAATGAATAAAGAATTACCTCATGTAATGCAAATATAAATTCTTTTATTAGAAAATTCATCCAAAAGTCCGACCTCTATTGATGATCCACGCAATCTAAGTACCCATAAAACAAAAACACTCAAAATCAATAAGGTGCTAGCTCTACCTTCTTATTTATGTAGTGTTTCCAATAAAAATCTACTCTTGGTAATTTTTACGACAACCTTAAAAGAGAAGGAAAGAGTATGGCATGCTAGGGTTTCAAAGAAAACTATTTTATAATTTTTTCCTCTTTTTGTCATATGCCCTAGTGGTTTTTAAGGTCGGCTAAATTTCTCTTTTCCTCCTTTTTCGTGTTATTGCCACACCTCTCTCTCCCTCATATATTTATAGAAAAGTTTCCTTATCCTCCAAGGACAAGGAAAGGGGCAGCATTGAGTCCTTTTAAGGACTCTAGGTTGTTGCTTCCTTATCCTCTAATGATCATGAGTTAATTTACATGTGGACTTTTTTTATTATTATCTTTAAAACATTCATCCTTATCTAATAAGATTCATGTTTATCCTTCCACCAAAATATCTTAAGGCTTTTAATTAAACCTAATAAGCAAAAACCATTCTAGCCCAATTAATTTATTTGGACTATTCAAATAAATAATCTTATATTATTTTAGGCGGATCCACATTAAGAATCAATTTCTCAAAATACCCTTTGATCTAAATTAGGAAACTCATTTTTATTTTAGGCTATTTATTTTTGAATTTGAAACTATCTTTCAAATTAGGAAACTTTTCATTTTAGGAAAATTTTTAATTGAGGAAACTTTTCATTTTAGGAAACTTCCTATTAAGAAAACTTTTCATTTTGGAAACCCTTTCCAAAATAGAAAATTTTCAAAATTAAAAACTTTTTCTAATATCTTTGCTTCTTATTCATCATATGAATATTTAAACTTATGCATGTGACTCAATAGGCTCCTAGATATGTTGGTAATGTATCAAGCATAAACGACTCTTTTTTATCATTTGATACATAAATCAAAATTGGCTTCTAGCAAGGAATCATGATTACTCAATTCTCTAGGAGGATTACTTAATCCATTCTTACCTTTCACGAGTATGGTTACCACATAATTCAGTTCTTATGTCAACTTATCACAGGTGTGATCTCGAACTTGGTTATAAGTCTTGTTCGATTATGATCACAAAAGTTCTCTTTGATTCCCAATTGTCTTAGCTCTTAGAGTAAACCAACTATGCTCCATTGGTGTACTCCTGTTGTGGCCATAGATTTCTTAAGCGGACATTTATCGAAGTACAATGTGATAACTCTTTTAGCATGCAAGGAATGACATGTTCTATCTTAGTCAAACACCCACCTCTATTAGATTCCTAGTGCACCCAATGAATCACCCACGTGCAAACCTTTAATGGGTCCATCGAAATGAGTGTCAAAGTCCATAAATCCTCTAATAAGACAACCATGATGACTTCAAACCTAAGGATCATTTATACCCATCTCATATGAGATTCCCATAAACTAAAACCAAATGGGTTCTTATAGCGAGTCCAACTCAGTTGATGTGTTCTCTAACATAAATCATCTAAGTGCTTACTTTAGCATCACCATGCCAATAGGTTTAAGATCTCCTACTACTATCATATAGCATTAGCATAGCACTCACAAGTTTATCCGTATATAGTCAAGTCCATTCTTGATAATGCTATGACTTGGGATATTTAATGATACCATTTATATCCATTAGTGTTTGTCTCACATCGTTTGATCAATCACTATTACAAATGCATATCATAAGGACTTCTATCTAATATACTTAATTTACCAACATGAAACACAGGAATTAATAAAATGATTTTTTTATTATTATTAAAATAAATGATGCAATAATACATTAGCTCAAGCCCATCCAAACATGGTTGCATCTTTGGCCACCTACACTAACATTCTTCACTATATCTTATTTGATTTATGTTGTATATTGATTACAAAATTTTTTTATAAAAGGAACCCGATGAATTTAACTCTTGTAAGATTTTAAGATAAATTATAAGGCCTTAGTAATTCATGATAATCTATGTTAATACAATAAGAATGGAAAGTCATGCCCTTTGGACTTAAAAATGCACCTTCTAAATTTCAAAAGATCATGAATGAGATTTTCCAACAATATTAAAAATTATGAATTGTTTACCTAGATGTTGTTTTGATATTTTCAAATTCCATTGAACAACATTTCAAGCATTTGAAAAGATTTTTCTATGTTACAAAAAAGAATGGATTAGTAGTTTCTAAATCCAAGATTTCTCTTTTTCAAATCAGAATTCGATTTCTAGATCATTACATTACCCAAGGAACAATCACTCCAATAGAGAGATCTTTACACTTCGTAAATAAGTTCCCCGATAGGATTCCCGAAAAAACCCAATTACAAAGATTTTTTAGAGGTCTAAATTATGCTCTATATTTTTTTCCAAATATCAACCATATTGCAAAACCTTTACATGATAGGTTAGAGAAAACCTCGGTTCCCTAATTTGATAAACATACTAGGATAGTTCAACAAATTAAGCAACAAGTCCTAGAAATCCCATGTCTTCATCTCGCGGATCCATCTTTACCAAAAATTATAGAGACTAATGCCTCTAATTTAGGTTATGGTGGGATTCTAAGATAAGTTTCTTTAGGAAAAGAGAAAATTTTCCAAAAGTCATCTGCACATTAGAATGATTGTCAAAATAACTACTCCACTATCAAAAAAGAAGTTCTAAGCATAGTCATGTGCATTCAAACATTTCAAAGCGATTTATTAAATCAAAAATTCTTTTTATGAATTGATTGTAAATCTCAAAAGAAGTTTTACAAAAAGATGTTTAAAATATTATATCAAAATAGATTTTTGCCCGATGGCAAGCTATCCTTAGTATTTTTTATTTTGAAATTGAACCTATTAAAAGAGAATAAAATTCCATTCTCAATTTCCTAACTCATGAATTTTTATAAAACAGGACATGATGCCTAAGAAAAACAAAGGTAAAAAGCCCCTACAAAATCCGGAAATAGATAGCCCTATCATAAAACAAGCCTAGACACAGAGCCAACTCTTCAAAACCTATATCGACAACCCGGACTATCATCCCATGGGCGAGATGTTGTTACAAACCCAAAAGAAACTCCTAAAAAGGCCCAAATGGTTGAAACTTAGGTCCAAAATCTTTCAAGTCAACTAGAACTCCCTTTGGACTTATAAAAAATCTCATATATGTCTCCTTAACTTGTTTTAAAACCAGAGAAATGATCTTCCTCCTCAAACCCCTTTCTCAAAATTCAAATGAAGCTTTACAAATTTCTTCACAAAACACTCAAGTTATTTCTTCTCAAAACAAGTTCACGAAATCGGACTATGAGTGTTTTCTAAAAAAACATTTTTAAAACATAATTACCATAGAAGAGGGATTTTACAGTCAAAACCCTTCTATGGAAATGCTAAGGATTTTCCCTTCTAGATAGAACTTCAAACCTTTGGACTTAGAAAAATCACAATCCTACTATATGGCAATCCTTGAACATTCCGGCTCGATAAATTTTAAACATTTTTGGCTTGATAAAAGCCATTACAAACCAGCCTATTGTACTTACCATATTCTCAAAATCATCCATCCAAAAGATTGGATTTCAAAACCAAAATTGACCATTGCCTAACCTATACCTACTGGAACTACCAACGTGCATGGCTCAACACCTTCCTCTTACAAAATAAAAAAAGTAGTCATTCTTGGCTTTTCTATGTTGACACAAAAATCAGTACCTCAAACCTACCCTTTTGGTTTCTCTAATGGTGGAATTTCTATGGTTCTGTTTTTGATATACTCACACCAAATGTATCCGAAAGTTATAACCTTTTTAAAACTAGTTACAAACCTTCGAATAAAAAAGAAAGAAAAAGATTTACCTCTCTTTTCCTTTTCCGTACAAAATTCCTTTTACCTTGGGTTTGTCTTGATTTTATGAATACAATTATC
Source organism: Dovyalis caffra (assembly GCA_963924115.1). Classification (NCBI taxonomy): domain Eukaryota; kingdom Viridiplantae; phylum Streptophyta; class Magnoliopsida; order Malpighiales; family Salicaceae; genus Dovyalis; species Dovyalis caffra. Next base: position 61,706 of record CAWUPB010000136.1, read on the forward strand.
AAGATAGCATCCTAGTCCTAACTAGAAGATTTAAAATCAAATGGTGAGGCTCTTTTAAGGTTCCAAACACACTCGTCCGAGCCTCGGTTGAACAATGGCTCACAAAACGGGGCCTAGTCGGACCAAGCCCACCATCTATAAGTTTCCCGAGCCAAAGAGCCTTTGCTAATGCTAGGTTAGCAGCTACAAAAACTCAAGAAGATTATTTTGCAATAATGGCCCAAATGTTGCAAAATAAATCGGATCCATCACAAATAGCAAACTCGGACTTAGAGCCCGCTATAGACTTGGGAAATGACAATGAAGATGACTATTTTGGGATTCTTCCTCTTGTTCCTCATAATTAAGGGACCAACAAAACTTCTTTCGGTGACTCATTACAAGACAAAAATTATATTTTCTAGGTAATTTTTCAGTACAAGACAGCTTATCCTACAAGACGGAGATTATACTTTCCAGGTAACTTCCCACTACAAGATAGGTATCCTACAAGACGGAGATTGCACTTTTCGGAAAATTTCTCACTACAAGATAGCTATCCTACAAGATAGAGATGGAAATTTCCAAGCAATTTTCCATTACAAAATAGTCATCCTCCATCTATTTAAGGAAGGGTCTTTTTCTTTTGTAAGGATCGAAGTGAGTTCGGGCAATTACTTAAAACATAGTTTTCTTCTCCGTAAGCTTGTTCTTTGTAATCTTTTAGAGTAAATTTCCTCATCTATAACTCATAAAACCTCATAGAAGGCATCAAACTCGCTTCGTTTTATGTAATTTTTAAGTTTTTTTTAATATAAATTTTATATTTTATTTCATATTATGTCTTTATTTAATTTATATTTGTGGTTTAAGGTATATCGACTGAAAACCAATAACCAAACCTTTAAGGTTTAATCTTTGGTGTCGTTACCCAATATCGGACAAGACTCCTAAAATTAAATGCCGATGCGATTAATATATAAAATTTTATTTACAGAGTTTTGGAGTCGCCACCTAGTATTAAGGAACTAGGAACCTAAAAATAACACTCGGTCTAGATATTCTATGGTAAGCGAGTTGGTTACACTTTTAGGAAGACAATTATTCACCCTAAAAATACCATTTCCGAAGAAAGGTACCATATCTTGGTTTAGTCCTAAATTTATCTCCTACATTGTTCATTATGTCAATTTGTTTTCTAATTTTTAAACAATTATTTTAGCAAAATTTTATTTTTATTTTTGAGCATGGCATCGTATTGAAATAATCGTCGGTCCCCTTCGTCGGGTGACACGTCGGTTCAAACATCGGATCCACTTCAAACCTCGATGCAATCGGCGCATCGAAGGATATCTGGATTAAATGATGATTTAGTGATGATCGCCCCTATCAAATAGGAGACCTCATCATGAAATGACGAACTCTTATCAAAAGGAGACTTCGTTGAGAATTTTATTATTTTTGTATATTTTCTTTAAGAGAGGTCTAATAACATGCATGAAATAAATAAAAATTAAAAATTACTTTAATCACAATAATTATAGACAATTCTAAAATATATAAGTCGGCGGACAATCAATCCATTTACCATGGTAATCATGTTAATTAAACAATATTGAAGACAATAATAATAATAATAATAATAATTGAAGATAATTAAATATCCGAATTAAAGATAAACACTAAGCATGCCTAAAATCTACAATAACATTCAAACAATTTTCTCTTTCATTTTTTATTTATATTGTTTTTTTTTTTTTGGGCGCTTGGACTGCAATCAGCCTGACCTTTTTTGTTTTTTTTTTTCGGGCGTGAATGGGCTATGCTAGATCGAGAATGGCCAAGCTTTTTTTTTTGTTGGTTGCGGGGAGTGGGCTAGGCTAAGAATGGCCCAGCCTCCCTTTTTGTTAGTTGCAGGAGCGCCGGTTGGGCTGGACTGATTTTTTATTATTTTTTTTATTGGGCTCAACCCAAAGAACAAGCCCAAACACGAAAAAAATCAAAGAAGTACATCTAAACATCCCTCGGACACTTTCTCTCTCATGTTCATGTTGCCTCTCTCTCATGTTCTTCATGTTTCTCTCTCTCGCTCTCTACTTCCCTATTTTCCTAGAATTGAACCCCGTTTTATACATGCATTTTTGCAAAACATATCGTTTTCGATTATGAACCAGACCATAGAAACTCCAACCAGTAACTAACAACGTTTAAGTGATCAATAATCGATTCCGGATTGAAAAGAAAGAAAATAGAAAGAAAAGAAAAAAAGCTATCGACTTCGATGAATTTGATGATGGTTGTTCGGGGATGATTTTGAAGGAATTAGAGGTTGTTAGGCTTTTTAGGATGGTTGGATTATGTTTAGAAACCATGAATTTAAAGCTGAAAGTCACTTAGGTGAAGGAATGAAGCCGGGCGATCTTGATGAACACGAAGAACACGAACCCGAATTTCTAGGAAAACCAAGCAAACCCAAAAGCTACCACTACTCGTCACCTTGCGAATTTTGTTTGAAATTTCACTCTCAATTTTTTCTTACACCTTAATGAACCAAAATCTCCCTCAAATCAACATTAACAATCCTTCAACCAATATCATGGTTAAAGAACACGAACCCGTAAACAAGAACACATTTAAACCAAACCCATAAAAAACACGAGAAAAATATAAGGCAACTACTTGATTTAAAAGCTTTCGATCCTTTCTCTCCAACCGAATTCTCTCCCCTTTATTTTTCTCTCGGAATCTACTTTCTTCCCCTTTTCTCTTTTTTTTTCGGTACCTCAAATTCTTACCTCTTTTATAGGCACTCACATTTGAATTTCACTTCAACTCGGACACCTTCAAACTTAGATTTTTACCTATCCTACTTGAACTCAAAATTATGTTATTGATTTCGAATTTGACTAGCTAAATAATCGAGATATATTGAATTCGAAGAAATCCAAAAAACGAGTTAGAGGATTGGGATAAATTTTGATCAAATTTTGGAGGTAATTAGGAGTGAAATTTTGAGCTAAAGTGAACGACATGTCATTCGCTCAACTTTAGTCCCGTCGTTCGCTCTAAGCTTCTACTTTGGTCCTCGCGAGTCTTAATCATTTGCAATCATGCCTATTTTTGCACAATTTCAATCCTATAAAGAATAATTTATCTCGATTTGGTCCCTATAAATAGTAATTCAAGTACTGAATTTCTTTAATTGATGCAATTTCTTTTTTTTCTTTTCTTTTTTTCTTTTTTTAAATAATTCAACTAAAATAAATAATAATAATAATAATAATAAAATAAATAAAAATAAAAAAATAAAAGCTATTATTATCATTTTTCATTCTTTTTTTTTTTGTTATGACAGTTCCTCTTTCTTTACAATGCTTATGGTGCAAAGTCGAGTGAAAAAGATGCCTTTTCAATGACTTTGTTTAATAAGCTTGTAAAGATTTTCTTTTTGCCTTTTTTTTAGGTTTTTTTTTTTAAACCGAAAGTAAAATATAAATGTGATGGCCAAATTGGAGGGCGGCCCGCCACGACAATTAAATAAGTGATGCGAGGCCAAATTGAAGGGTGGCACTGTCCCGAAAATTGAAAATGTAGTTCATGGCCAAATTAGAGGGCGACCGCCACGAAAATTAAGCATGCAATGCGTGGCCACATTGAAGGGCGGCTTGCCCCGAAAATTAAATATGCAATGCGTGGTCAAATTAAAAAGCAGACTTGTCTTGAGAATTAAACATGCAATGCGTGGCCAACTTGGAGGGTGGCATCGCCCTAAAAATTAAATATGCAATGCATCGCCAAATTGGAGGGCGACTGTCCCGAAAATTAAATATGCAATATGTGACCAAATTGGAGGGTGGCACATGCCCGAAATTTAAATATGCAATGCATGGCCAACTTGGAGGGTAAAATTTAAATATGCAATGCATGGCCAACTTGGAGGACGGCCTACCCCGAAATTTAAATATGCAATGCGTGGCCAACTTGGAGGGCGGCACGCCACGAAAATTAAATATGCAATGCATGGCCAAATTGAAGGCGACTCGCCTTGAGAATTAAATATGCAATGCGTGGCCAAATTGGAGGGTGGTCTCGCCCTAAAAATTAAATATGCAATGTGGGGCCACTTTACCCGTTGTGATGATTTGAATTAATTGACCTTTCCCGAAAGCGAAGTTTGACTTTGGGTTTCACCCTTGGGCGATGGTCCGTTGTGAGATGACCTTACTTGACGAGCATTTATGGAAAGCCTAGTTCTTTCACTTTCCTAATATTTCATTATTCGGGATTTGCTATGGATTCCACACCCTCTTTAAGACTCGCGATGTACCCGAAATACAACTTAGCGAGGATGATTAGTTGAAGTGCCGATAAGAAATGTAGGCCACTCCACCTGAAGTTCTCCTTTTGACTTTTCTCTTTCGGGTTATCCGAGTTCTTTTCGAACTACTTGGTTATTTGTGATTTAAGTACTGCAGTCTTACCCCCTGCCCGTGTCTCATCTTCCTTGTAACCTTGGATTTATCAATCACTTCGAGAGGTTTATTTTGAGTAAAACAAATGTATTTATCCATTGATGACAATGGTCATTCCCAAATATAAGCGTTTGTCGATTAACTGCTCGCCTTTGATGATATGTGCTAGAAACTTTTTGTTTCATTAATCTCCGTACAATTTGGAGCACCATATACCTTTTGAAACATTCAATGATTTCATAAATTTCTTCCTTCATAGGAAAGCTAGGTAGATTTCAATAAGAGCTTTTTGATTTAAGGTTTGGAAAAAACTTGTCGACCTCTCGTGGACTCGTCATGTAAACATTAAAAGTTTTTTTTTTTTTGCACTAATGCGATGTTTAAATGATACACCAAATCGGGGTTCGAGGATAAAAGGTATTTTTTACCCCCAAGTATCCTTTGGCAACAACCATGATTCCGAATGGCTTATGTTTTCCTTTTGACTATCCGTTTTCAATATAATTCCTTCATAGATGCTCGTGAATATGATACTTATCCGATTGATAATTCGGCTCGAGTTAGAAAGGACTTTTATTGGTACATAATGCAAGCTAGGGCATGGTTTTCTGAAAAAATGACAAAAATAGGCTCAAAAGGTGTTTCGGGGTTCTCTCGACGTAGGATCACTTTTGAAGATTTTTTTTTTTACTCGGATTTTGATTGAAGGCGCATTTCACGATGATTTCATCGACTTAATCTTGAAATTTATGCTTGTGAGGTGAGTCACTTTTTCTCTAATATAGAAAGGATTGTCCGTAATAACCTTTTTTTTTAATGCCATAATCAAATTCCTATGGTGGCGACTCCTTTTTGAGCTTGAGATCTTAAAAAAATAAGCTATTTGGTGATATGCCTTTCAAATCCTATTTCAATTCTTCTTCTTCTTCTTCTTTTTTTTTTGTTTGCCCCCAATGTGAGGGGTGATCCTAGTCCCGGTTTTATGAAAGGAGTAGAAAGCTTAATATTGGTTTTCAAAGGATAAGTTTGATTTGAGTAAGATAAAATTTAAAAGAAGACCTTTCCTCGTTCTATTGACAATAATACCTATCTTGACAAGTTTTCTTTCTTAAGCTTCTTTTATTAGAATGATATTCAAATAGAACTTACAAATTAAAGCACTTGCTATGTCATTATCATGGGAGGTGCCCCTAGAACAACTTAGGATATGGATGAGTGAGAAGAATGCTTTGGATCAATTCTGTTTTACTTTTGTGTTTTTGGATTTAAATGTAACCTTTGCATGACAAGTCCCGAGCGTCAACAAGATACATCTCGTTCCTTTTTACCAAGTTCTAACTAAAATCTTAGTTGCTTAGCCTAATCAAGAGTAATTTTGGACATGTGCAAAGTGATCAAACTGTTTTCGAAAGGCATATGGAAACCAAATTCTTATCGGACTCATCGGTATTTTTTTTTAGCTGCTCGCCTATTAAGTAAAATACTATCATAACATTTTAATTGACTTGCATGTCATGGTATTAATAGAGATCATGAACTATTAGAAGAGGTGATGTGTTTATAGGGTCAAAGAAATAGAGATATCGAAAGATAATGCAATATGCATATTTGGCCCGAATTTCATTCTTTATTTCATGGAGAAGAAAAACTAGAATCCTCAAGCATAGTATTTCTTGATCGCATCGAGTTTACGGGTTTGGCTATATTATCCCCATCCATACTAGCCAAAAGGAGTGCTCCCTTGAAAATACATTTTTCACTACATAGGGACCCTCATAGTTAGGTGACCATTTGCTTCGTTCTCTCTAGGCATCGTCGAGATTTTTCTCGGCACTGCGATCTCCCTCATAGAATTCTCTTGGTCGAACCTTCTTGTTATAAGCATTAGCCATTCTTTTCGATACATTCTTGCATGATAAATAGCGGTTAGCCTCTTTTCACCGATCAAGTTCAACTCGTTCATATCCGATACGAGCCCATTCTACTTCTTCCAACTATGTCTCTATGAGTATCCCGAGGGAAGGAATTTCAACCTCTAAAGGCATTACCGCCTCTATCCCATAAACTAATGAATATGGTGTAGCCCCTGTGGATGTTCTTATAGTTGTACGATATACATGTAAGGCATATGAGAGCATTTCATGCTAATCTCTATATGTGACCACCATTTTCCGTACAATCTTCTTAATATTCTTGTTCGTAGCTTCCATTGCCCCGTTTATCTTGGATCGATAAGGTGTCGAGTTCGGATGCTTAATTTTTCACCGTTTGCATAACTCCGTGATCATCCTCTCATTGAAATTCCGAGCATTATCGGTGATTATAGTGTCGGGTAAACCATATCGACAAATTTAACTCTTCTCAATAAGCTGCTAGACCACTCTTTGAGTGACATGAGCATACAAAGCGACTTCCACCCACTTGGTAAAATAATCGATCGCCACCAAAATGAATCGATGACCATTACTTGCTTTTGGATTAATAGGCCCAATAACATCCAAACCCCACATGGTGAATGGCCAAGGTGATACCTCGTTATTAAGTGGAACCGGAGGAGCATTGATCCAATCTCCATAGACTTGACATTTGTGACATCTGCGAACATACTCCATGTAATCTCTTTCCATTGTCAACCGAAGTATCCGTATCCTTGTATCTAACGAGTCATAGTGTGACCATTTGCATGAGTTATACAAATTCCTTCATGAACCTCCTCAATTGCTTTCTTAGCCTCAACCGCACTCAAACACCAAAGTAATGTCCCATCGAAACTCTGCTTGTACAACACCCCACCATCCAAGTAAAAGTCCATAGCTAATTTTCTCGAGCCTTCGATCTATCTTGGAAGCACATGAGGGATACTCTTGATTCTTGATGAACATCCGGATATCATGGTACCACGACTTACCATCCGTTTCTTCTTCAATAGCACAACGGTGAGTCGGTGAATTTCCGGTTTTAATACAAATAGGTTGTATCCTATCTCCGGGATCAAGTCGAGTCATTGAAGCTAGGGTTGCCAACGCATCGACAAACCGATTTTTATCTCTCCCCAAATGAGCGAACTCAATCTTATCGAACTCTTTTGTTAGCTTAGTGAGATAAACCCGATAAGGTTTCAGCTTCTTATCCTTGGTTTGCCATTCTCCTTTGACTTGACAAATTATTAGTGTTGAATCACCATATACCTCAAGCTTGGAAAACCCTCTCTCTCTAGCTGTCTCTAAACCATGTATGCATGCTTCATACTCGGCTATATTATTAGTGCAATCAAATCGAAGTCGGATGGCTATCGGGTATTGCTTGCCACTGGAGAAACCAAAGCGCCCCTATGCCATTGCACGACACATTCATCGCCCCATCAAAATACATAGTCCATTTCTCATCATCCGACTTGACCACTCCAACTTTAATTATCATTATATCCTCATCAAGAAAATCAAAGTTTAATGGTTCATAATCATCGATAGCATTATCGGCCAAATGGTCCGCAATTGCACTCCCCTTCACCGATTTTCTAGTCATGTATACGATATCGTATTCTGCTAACAATACTTGTCATCTTGCAATTCTACTTGATAAATATGACTTCTCAAAGATATAGTTAAGTCAATAGGTGGCATATCCTCTAAGGCATTGTCGACTGGTAGCATAATTATTTGAGGAACGACCATCACATCTCCGGACAAATGACCTCTCCTTGCTTCGACTCACCCTCAAGATGATTGATGGATAAATCAACCATTTTTGCTCCCAAGCTCACTATCTCTTGATTTTGGTTGATGACACGAGCGGGATAAGAGAACGTAGCTCGAATGTGAGGAATAAAGATACTCTCTTCAATGGGCTCCCGGTCTTCAATTTTAGCCAATTGCTTCTCTTTCTTCTCGCTCCATAATCCTCGGATAATCTTTCCGAGTAGGCTTAAAACCTAGTCCAAAATGATGATCCGAGTTTGCAACTTTCAATACGCTCACCGCACCCATTATTCCTTCAAATAGCCCATGGTTCAATGGGAACCCATACTTCATCAAACACCTTGCCGCCATCTTTGCGGCACCGGAGACTTTTGGTTTTCCGAAAAAATTATTCTCGGGCACTAACTCGGAATTCACAATCTCACAAGCATGAAGATTGTCATCGCTACTCCCTTCGACCTCGATGTAGGGTACGGACACATTTTTGAATAAGGGTAAAGCCTCTTTTGTCGTTATCGTGACTAATTTACCATTAGCTATGTACTTTAATCTTTAATCTAGTGATGATGCCATAGCCTCGGCTAAGTGAATCCACGGTCTCCCTAACAACATACCGTACGATGGTTGTATATCGATAACTTGCATGGTGACTTAGAATTGGTTGGGTCCAATATCTAAGTTGATATCGGTGTCTCCTATTACTCGTCTTGGAGACCCATCATAAGCTCTAGCCATCATACTACTAGGACGCACATGGGATGCATCAACCGATAATCGATCTAATACCATTTTAGGCAAAACATTCAAAGCAGATCCATTATCGATCAGCACCTTAGTAATCACATGGTCTTTGCATTTAACCGTGATATGCAACGACTTATTGTGTCCAGTACCTTCGGGACCCGAGTTCATCTTTAGAGAAGGATAAATAATTAATAGCTTGAATTCTTCCTACCAAATGCTCTACATTATCTAAGGTAACATCTTGAAGAAAATAGCCTCATTTAAAACCTTCGTAATGCTTTTCAATGCAATTCTAAATTCATGATTAGTGACGGTAGAGATATCTTGGCGGGTGTCCTTTTCAGTCGATCTACCACACTATAATCATCGTTCTTCATTACCACGAGGAACTCAATGGCTTCTTCATCATCAACGGGTTTATTCACCTCTCTCATCTTGCTAAGGTCTATTACTTCTTTCCCTTTCTCTCTTCTCAAATCCTCCGGGATATAACACCTTCCACTTCGAATGAGACCGACGATACTAGTATTAAACGATGCATTAATTACTTGGATATGTATGGCATATTGCGTTGTAAGGTGGGGCTAGATGATTCTTTGGTCTTGATAAGATTATTCTTGGATGCCTATTGCTTGTAGATTGATACTTACATACCTTCGAATAATCTGCTTCTAATGGCAAGACCATTCCCACTATCGGTCCTTCTTGGACCCTCTCAAACCGCAAAGTTCATAGAACTAACATAGTTTTCACTTTTTCATGAAACATCTTGCAACTATCAATGTCATGCCCCTCCACTCGATGGTATCTACGGAACCGATCTTTGCAATCTACGTTATGGTTACTCACGGATCTTCTAAGACAACTAGTTTGCACAAGCATGAAATATAGATCATCCATGGATATTCTTATCTCATTTTTCTTCTTTTTTATCACCTACTCTTTAAAATTTATCATGCTCACGTCATTTCCTCCAGGAGCATGATTTGCTAGTGAATTAGTATTGACGTTGGGTGTTGTCGAATCATCAAAACTAATCTAGTTGTGTTTGATAAGAATACTCACCTTCTTCTTAAAAGCCCAACACTCCTCGATAGAGTGCCTAACAACACCACCGTGGTATTCACATCGCTCATTTTCTTTGTACCATGATAGGAAAGGAGGTCGTATGGCTTCTACGGGAATGGGACTATTTATCCTATGTTGACTAATCGGTGGAATAGTTCTTTCAAAGAGATAGGAAGTGGTGGTAAGGGTTCATGATCCTCTCGATTATAGTGATTGTTATGAGAGAATTGGTTTTTTGGTGTTTGGTTATAGTTTAGAGGACCATGGGGTGGTCTGACCGATCGAGGAAATGGGTTATTTTGGTAGGTAGTCATGGTGGGATTATATGGATATGGTGGACTTGGTTGGTAAGTTTGGCTTGGCATAGGCGGTCTTGCTTGAGTGGCGGATGAGGTTATAGCTATATAAGGTGTTTAGTAAGGTATTTGAGAGTAAGACGATGGTTGTACTTGGTATTAGCTTAAAGAGGTATACTTGTCTTGGGTTGTTCCACTTATTTTTAGGTCTATAAGGGGTCACTTGGTGAACCTCTCCTTCTCTCCTCCTTATCCCCACACTTGTCTTCTTCTCTACCCCATTAGAGATCTTTCCAACCTTAATTGCCAACTCGACTCTTTCAGCGAATGACTACTATATCGGTAAAGTTTATCAACGTATTACCGATCAAGTATTCAAAATATGGTGCTTTGTATGTATTTGAGAAGATTGAAATCAACTCGGACTCGACAATGGTGGATGAATCCGAACGACCACCTCGTGCCACCTTTGCGCTTACTCTTTCACTCGTCTCCTTAGCTCCCTTTTTCCATTCCTTATAGATCCGAATGATTCGGAGCGACCTCCATGTTGAACTTATACTACTTTAGGAAGGCATCAGCTAAATCCTTCCACTTTCCGATCTTCGAACCTTTCAACCTCATATACCAGCTTAGAGCCGAGCCACCCAAGCTCTCATGAAAAAAATGGATCAACAGCTTTTCATCATGTACCACTTTAGCCATTTTGCTATAATAGACCCCCAAATGAGTCATGGGACACTCGAATTCTAGTGTATTTAGGAAAATCTAGCACTTTAAACTTCCTTGGGATTACTACATCCGGCACCAAACACATCTCAAAAGCCTTGATAGGATCATAGGGGTCTTTCCCCTCCATTGCTCTTAAGCGTTCTTCGAGGGCCATCAATCTGTCCATATTTGGTCCTTCGACTATCTTATGACAATAAGTTACTTCTTCGTGGGATCCACGAGTAGGCATAAATGGCATTAGCGAAACTCGAGGGTCCATCGGATAGGCATATACTCTAGTTGGATGTAAGGCTTCGGCATGGAAAGCCGTCCGAGGGGTCGTTGGTTCGAATTGATTACGCAATGGAACATCGTGTGGCATTTCAAACTCGTTCTCATCCCACATTCAAGCTACCTCTCCTTATTTCCTACAGTAAAGCTTTGATTTGAGCCATCTCTTCTCTCAATGACTCAAACTCTTGTTGTCGAATTTCTTCCTATCGTGCTCTCTTATCATTCTCCATTTGGCAAGTCCTTAATCCGGTACTATGGACTCGCGGAGGGGATTAGGTGGAGCGGCCTATGTTTAGTTCCTGTAAATAGGAAAAAATATATACAATAAATATAAGATGCAAATGCATGACTTGAACTAGTTTGGGTACCTTTCTTTATTTGTTGCACATTAAATCATGACGAGTTCTTGTCAAGGACGAGTCGGATCAAGCTAGTACTCGTTGAGGGTGATAATTACCCCATAGATAATTAGGCAATTAGAGAGATATATATGCCCCCAACTTCAATCGTGACATGTTCATTCATGAGTTAAGACTTTGATTGTAACACCGAGACTTGGAATCGTTTTTCTTGAAAACATATTAAAGCTAACTCATACTTTATTGAAAAACAAAAATATTCTTATTACAATTTCTGAAAAATTGAAATCCTAAACTTTAACACATTCTAAATGTGACTTTCAAGGAAATTATAATAAAGAAAAAGAACTTAGTATATATGAGACCCTATTCTAAGTTTTGCCACAGACCCCAAGCCTTCATAGGAGACCATGCCATTGATGAGCCTTCGGAGTTTCTCATAGAAAAGCTGAACTTGTTCATCTCTTGGACGTATACCATCAACTAAGAGCCCTATGGTGTTTTACATCCCCAAAGCATAATCCTTGGCATTCCGAGCTTGTAAATGGTACTTCATGGTCCTACTCTCCCACTCGATCACTTCTTTTCTCAAAGCATTTATCTCCTTTATCATTGTTCGCCTAGCCACGATGTGTTCTTCTATAGATCCGGCGAGTCGATCCCGATTGATCCTATCCTTTCCTTTCAATTCTTCCACATGAATATTCAAATTACGTATTATGTGTGATTGATTTGTAATTTGCTCTCGTGCGGTATCTTTGAATTCCTCGAGGCTATCTTTCTCATCTCTAAGTCTATCAACAACTCCTTTTGTCGATTGGAGTTGACTATAAAGCTTTTTATTTTCTTCCACCAAAGCTTTCATCGTATGATCTTTAGTGTTCAAAATTTTTTCCAACTTCCTCTTCTTTTGAGTTAGTTCAACCACTTGAGCATTTAGGCCCTCGTTGAGTCTCTCATGTTGGGCATTCACTTCCTAACGAACATCCTCCATTGTCTTATTAATCAATCGAGATGTGCCTTCGAATGGTGGTACACGATATCCTTTTTGTCTAGTGCTTTGCCATTTTGGATATCCGAGTGAAGTCTTTCCATCCACTCTTCTTTCGGGAGTGACTATCCCTCTATTTCTCCAAGCAACCTTAGCTTTCTCTAATAAATTCTTAGAAACCCTCAAGTCTTCGTAATACTCATTTAAACTAGTTGTTCTTGGGATGAACTCGCTTAAACCCTGACTGTCTTAAAAACATATTTCGACGATGAGTCGATGCAACAACGAGCTCCCAATAGCGACACCAAAGCAAAGTTACCATAAAAGGCTGTATAGCTCCGGAAAAAGCATACCGTGCTCTCCAGTGGAATCCGACTTCTCTAAGCCGAAGAATAACTCGGCCCATATCGTCTTACCCAACTCATTGAGGGCGTGACAAGCAAAATTTTCTAACTTAAAATGCGGATGCCATGGGGTACGAAAAATGCCGGAGGCTTCATTAGTCATTACATGGCTTACGAGTCCATACAAACAATAGCTGGACGCAACACCTCAAATGTCCACCTCCTTTATTTTAATAAAAGTTTAATAACGAGAGTGTTTCGTAAGAATTGCTACGGTAGGGTTAACTTTGAGAGACACCACACTCATAAATACATTGACGGTCTCGACGTCTATCATGCCTTCGGTCGATGGCAACAATACTAGCCCATATACTACTAATGCCAAAAGTTAAAGTCTAAATCGGTTATCAAGATCATGCCAGTTCTTCATGAACTCTTCTTGGAGAATGTCCCAAAACCAACCTTGAGATTTACCCCTCGTGGTTAGTCGATTCTTGGCTAAGGTGGGATTGATTCCGATCAACCATGCAAAATTTGATGGACCATGATCGGGCGACTCGTAGAAGTAGACGACTTTTGTTTCGGAAATGCTAGCGAGCCTCATATTCCTCGAGCGTAGGTGATAAGTCTACACTTTCAAAAGTGAAACAACGATAATCTAGGTCCCAATGTTCTATCATAGCTTGGAAACACGCGATCCGAGCCTTGATCTTGATCGGATAACTATGTCACCATATGCTTTTTGAAAATCGGATCTGTCTTTAGGAGTGAGCAATTCCCAACAACCGAGAAGTGGACTAGTGTTGATCATCTTGTCAAGCAATTTGACCATTTCGGTAGTTTTGATACGAAATTCGAGGGCGGACAATCTTCTTCATCACTTTGGGCCCATTCAAATCGACCCTAAAATCCTCAACCTCGTTTCGATTTCTTCTATCATGATTTAATATGAAGGATAACTTGCAAAATCAAAGGTTAGCATCGACATCGTTTGATAATGATTCGTGTCTTAATTGGGTCAACCTAATGGACAAGATCTAGCTTTTCTATGATTGGGTACAAAGCTCGATTAGTCCTAAATATTTTTCAAGTTTTTGGACTCGCCTAAATTATTAGTGGGGTAATCGAGCCTTTAACCTTATACACCGGAGATAGGGGAAGGTTATTCCACCATTTCCAATATATAGGGTGAGTTTCAATCCAATCGAGAGTCCGGAAGAGCATCGGTAGACTTCATCATACTTGCCTCCAAATCCCTCTATCTAAGTCCTGTTAGGGTTTAGCTCGAGTCTAAAGCTTTTATAAGTTTCCTTCGTGATGTGTGCAATAATTTACGGAAAAATACACAACCCGAGTTTGAAAAATAAACGTGCGGTACTAAAATAAATTAAAAAAATTAAATATATACAAAAAAATTTAGAAAATAAATCGACAAAAATAAATATAGGCGATAGATTAAAAAGCTAATCCTATGGCCTAACTCTTGTTCCCTAATGGAGTTGTCATTCCGTTGTTACCCGACATCGAACGAGACTCCTAAAATTAATGCTGATGTGATTACTATATACAAGTTTATTTACGAGTTTTTGAGTCGCCACCTAATATTAAGGAACTATGAACCAAAGAACAAGCCCAAACATGAAAAAAATCAAAGAAGTAGATCTAAACGAGTCCTCGGACCCTTTCTCTCTCATGTTCATGTTGCCTCTCTCTCCCGTTCTTCATGTTTCTCTCTCTCTCTCTACTTCCTTGTTTTCCCGAATTGAACCCCGTTTTATACATGTAATTTAGCCAAACGAGATCATTTTTTATTATGAACCAGCCATAGAAACTCCAACTGGTAACTAATAATGTTTAAGTGATCAATAATCGATTCTAGATTGAAAAGAAAGAAAACGAAAGAAAAGAAAAAAAAGCTACCGACCTAATGAATTTGATGATGGTTGTTCGGGGATGATTTCGAGGGAATTAGAGGTTGTTAGGTTTTTCGGGACGGTTGGATTACGTTTAGAGACCACGAATTTAAAGTCAAAAGTCGCTTGGGTGAAGGAATGAAACTGTGCGAGTGTTGATGAACACAAAGAACACGAACCCGAATTTCCAAGAAAACCAACGAAACCTGAAGCTACCACTACTCGTCACCTTGCGAATTTTGTTTGAAATTTCACTCTCAATTTTTTCTTACACCCCAATGAACCAAAATCTCCCTCAAATCAACATTAACAATCCTTCAACTAGTATCGTGGTTAAAGAACACGAACCCGAAACAAGAACACCTTCAAACCAAACCCGGAAAAATATAAGGCAACTACTTGATCTAAAAGCTTTCGATCCTTTCTCTCCAACCAGAATTCTCTCCCCTTTATTTTTCTCTCGGAATCTACTTTCTTCCCCTTTTCTCTTTTTTTTTTCGATACCTCAAATTCTTACCTCTTTTATAGGCATCGACATTTGAATTTCACTTCAACTCAAACACCTTCAAACTTAGATTTTTACCTATCCTACTTGAACTTAAAATTTTTTTATTGATTTCGAATTTGACTAGCTAAATAATCGAGATAGATTGAATTCAAAGAAATCTAAAAGCTGTTTAGAGGATTGGGATAAATTTTGATCAAATTTTGGAGGGAATCAAGAGTGAAATTATGGGCTAAAGCGAACGACATGTCATTCGCTCAACTTTAGTCCTCCAAGCTTCTACTTTGGTCCCTGCGAGTCTTAATCATTTGCAATCATGCCTATTTTTATGCAATTTCAGTCCGGTAAAGAATAATTTATCTCGATTTGGTCCCTATAAATAGTAATTCAAATACTCGAATTTCTTTAATTGATGCAATTATACCCTTGAAGATTTTGTATATATATTTTTTCTTTTTTTGTTTTCTTTTCTTTTCTTTTCTTTTTTTAAATAATTCAACTAAAATAAATAATAATAATAATAAAATTAAAAAATAATGATAATAATAAAATAAAATTAGAATAAAATTAAAAAAGATTAAAAAAATTAAAAAAAATATAAGCTATTATTATCATTTTTCATTCTTTTTTTTTTTTTTTTGGTTGTGACATTTGATATAACAATGCCACGTATCATTTTGTTTAATTCCCACATTTTTTTTTGATATAACGTTTGCTTTTCATTGCATATTCATATTCCCGCATTTTCTTTGCATTTTCTTTTCATTCCATATTCATAGGTATCCGGTATCAAAGCCAAGTTGATCACGAAGGTTGTATGTTTATGTTTTCTTATTCACTCTATATTCCTAAGTATCCGGGTATCCCGACTTCATATCAAACTTAGAGAAGACAAAAACAGAATTCAATTTTGTAACAAATCTTTCTTATTGGGAATAGGGTACCTAATCCATTTTGAGGCTTTGTTCAAGGGTTTGTAATTGATCATTAATTTAGGTGTTCTTTTTTCTATTTTAGAATTCTTATTCATATAGAAAGATGCAAAAGATGAATGTGATCTAGATTTTTAGATAAGACCTTTAGACTCCAAGTCTTGAATTTCTAACCTACAATGTTGTTCAAGGTCGGCATTCATTGGATAGGTCCGGCTTTGGTAGAAATTTGTTTCTCATCAAATTCTATTTCATATGGTAGGTCAACACTATGTTGCTTCCTATTCCAAAAAGCATTTGGCAAATCGGAACAAATTTTTTTTTCAATAAGTTTTTGAAAATAAAAAATCCTTTCTTTTATCAAATTATTTTATACCTAACGTTGTATTTTTTGTAAAGAAACATCTTGAAATAGATGTAAAAGATGTTGTTGTTTTCCTTTGATTAAAGCATTTATCTTAAAATTATAAATAGAACGAGCTTTTATAATATTGACATTTCTAGTTCTTTGTTTTTCAATAAAAGGAAAAACAAGTTTTGTATTTTTAGATTTGAAAGAGATGCCATCCTCATTGACCTTATAAGGGGTTATAAGACTAATGAAGGGTATACCTAATATCACCATATGATGCATATTTTCAATAAGAAGAAAATGATTTTTTATCACAGCTTGTTTCTTTGACCACGGAGGCTTATGTTTTTCCTTTTATGGCCATTTTGGAATTTTTCGTTATAGAAAGTCTTTCATGGGTTTTTATGTGAAAACGTTTTGGAACTATGCCTTCTTTTATACAATTCAAATCAGCACTAGTGTCAAACAAAGAAATAGTATTAATTTTAAAATCATTTTGGAAAATAAGAGTTATTTTGATCAAGTATTTTCGAGAAGTTACTTCTCTTAAAACAAAAAGAAAATCTTCTAGAACTCGTTCTAGGTTTTCTAGGTTTTGTATGTCTTGGTTTTCATCATGGTCTTCCGAATCAAACTCTTTATCTACGTGTTTTTCGAAAAAGAGTTTCAAAAGTCCCGAGTCATGATTTTATTTCTCCTTGAACTCTTTAAGCTCTATTTTGATGGTTTTGATTTTAGCTTCGTAGGTCTTGGATATTGGTCATAGGTTTTTTGGTTTTCTTCTTTCTATCTAGGATAGTAGTAAGATCATATGTATTGGTACTAGTAGAAGGTAAAATTAAGGGTTTTGGTCTCTCTACTTGTTTTTCATCAAGAGTTTTTAAGAGCTTGTCTAAGTACTCCTTTTGTAGTTGGGGGTCATCAATACATTTAATAATATCAAGTATAAGATCCCGATCCTTAGTTAACATATTGACTTGTTTTGTATTAGTGTTAGGTTCCGTGTCCGAACTAAGGTTTGAACTAGAGGAGTAATAAGTTCATCAACTTGTAAAGTTTCTTCACAATTAGAAAAATCTAAGTGATCGGACATTTCAATGAGAAGGGTAGGGGTTTTTCTAATGGTTTCTTCTTCTAGTTGGAGTTCATGTAGTCTATAGTTTATCCTATAGTATTTTGAGATGTGGTCGTTCGATCGTATTTGTAGCAAGTAAAGTCTTTTAGGTTGGTTTTAGAGCCGAGCCTAAACTCGGGGTTTTCTAAAAGGCATCTTGGATTTCTTGTGGGAAAGCCTATTGTAATAGGTCTTTAGGTGTGGTGGCGATAAGGCTTTTTGTATGGTTTTCTATGAGCCTTGTCATTGTAATTGTTTTTTGTAATCGAAGATAAAGGTTTTGAGGTGGTGATATCAAATTGTTTATAAAAACTACAAAGTTCCTATTTGGTTTTCTTCATTTCCCATTTTATGTGTTTATAAAGTTTTAGGTCTTAGCAAATATTTAGTCCTTCCTTTTAGGTTAGACTAATTAATTCCCTATATGTTAACCGGTCATAAGGGATTTGGTCTCCAAAAGCATCTTTAATTTCGGTTCTAACCTTTTCTCCTAAAAGGATTGGAAGACCTAGAAGAAATTTTTCCTTTCAAAAAGGTTGGTTAGAATCTTCCCTTAACATGACTCTAATGAGAAAAGTAGTTTTGTAGTATTGGAAGTCACTAAGGTTTTTGCACCTTAGGTTATTTACGAGTTCGAGCATTTTTGTCTTTAAGGTGAAAGGATCTCCTATGAAATGTAGGAAAATGGTCAAGATCAATGTTGAAATTGCATCTTGAATGGTATCTCCTAAGTCATCTAGAATAGGTAATCCATCCTCATGGGTTTGTATGGAATTAAGGATTTCGAGTTGTTGTTAGACGAGTGAGATGGTAATCCCACCATCCTTTCGGTTGGCCAAAGAAGCTAGCTATAAGGAGTTCGGCTATAGCTCGATCGTGGGTTCTAGTTTAGGTTTTACAGGCGTTAGCTGCCATAGTCATTTGTTAAAGCAAGCTCAAAATGTTATATTTGATAATCCAGCTATTTTCCATTCATAGATAGAAAAGGCATTAAATCTTGGTTGGGCAAGCTTGTCTAGCATTTCGCCTATGTCGTGGGCAAGTGATTATAGGTAAGAAATTTTTTCAATAAAGTTTATTAACTTTAAGGAAAACTTCTTCATCGAGTTTTGATCTAGCACATTGACACTATGGGATTGGGGTGTCTCAAGTACATCTTGTCTAGAGGTTCCTATATCGGAAGATATTTCTATCTTGCTAAGTTGGTCTCAATAGCTTTCATAAATTTAGGTTTATTGTTTTATATTTGCTATTTACTTATTCTAGAAACCTAGAAAGGTTTAAAAATTGGATTTTTGAGTTTCTTGTCTATAGTTTCGTTCTAACAAGAAAAACAAGCTGCTTTTCGGATAGGTGAAACAACTAATTTTTGTATATGATTTTCTATCCTAAATAATTATTTTCCTATGGTTTGGAGGTTGGTGTTTGTAAAATTTTTTTGTTGAGCAATATTTTGGATGTTGATAGAATCATCATCCTTAACTATCTTATAAGGGCATGCTTGTATCTTACCTTCTCCATAGGAAAATGTAAGTTTTCTAGAAGGAGGATGTTCACACCGTATGGTCTTTCCTTCTACTTTTCATACCGAGGTTTTATTCCTAGTAGTAATAGGATTCGCAGTTTTTATGAAAGGATAAGAAATATTGGTTTCAAAAACATATAATTCAAACTAATCAAAGAACAAAATATGAACTTCATACGAGTTCACAAATTCATAAAATTCATTTTGTATTTCTTTCCTGTTATCTATAAAATTTTTAAAAAACCAAATTCTTTTCTCCGAATTATGTTTTGCATAAAAATCATCACATAGGTATTTTTTGTCTACTTTAAAATCATCCTTTTTAATAACATTACACTCATTAGCAATGTTTTCGGTAATGATCGAAGTAGTAGAAGATTCGAGTGGAGAATCTTCCTAGTTCGAATACTCGGGTTTAGGAATGTTTGTATAATAATCAACATTTTGTAGAACGGGGTTAGGTATATCGAAGTAGAATACCGATGATGCATATTAAGAGATGGTAGACTCGTTCTAAGTTTGTATCTCTTCTACCATTCGGTTTGTGAAAGGGTAGGTTAATGACGAGAGGGAATCTTTGAAATTCTACCTAAGTCAAAGGTTTCGAGCTTGGAGGCTACATTAGAGAATCTACGATCGGTAAATCTTCCGTCTAAAGAAAGTCTCACACTCCCATCTACTTGTTGGGTGATATACCTAATTTGTGTATTTAGTTTTGGAATTTTTAGAATGGACAAAGATCTCGGTTTACTTATTCCCTCTAAGATCCATTCTTCTGGTAAGATAATGTCTTTCCACTCGATAGGTCTTGGAATGACGAGTATTGGATTTGGTCAAATTTGTTTGTAAAAAGAGTGTTTCTCCTTTGGTAGACTATCTTTTGTGTTTTACGACAAAGGCAGAGGTTATAGCTTTATAATGGATTTTTGAGATTAATGTGATCTGGGATTGATCCTTCCATTATATTGTAGTTATGAGTTTTGATTTGTAAAACTAAGGATTCCGGGAATGTTTTTATCGTCCAAGGAAATTGTGAAGTTTGGGTAATAGTCAAAAGATATTAGTGCACTACATAGATTGGATTCTATAGAGCTAAGCAAAGAATCCTAGAAGCTAGTAAACTTGTTATCTCTAAGCACGTAAAGGATTAAAGTATTTAATCCTTCTTTTGTAAGTGGTTTAATTCCCACTTGGACTAAACCTATATGAATGTACTTAAAATTGTTCTATCCGTGCTTTTCTAAAGGTTTTGAAGAAAAGAGATGGATGATCTTAAAAGATTTTGAAAGCTCGAATATCCATTTCTTCGGCTTTGATAGTAAAATCAGCTTTAAATAGGTTATACTTGGAGGTTTTATAAATCTCATCCTTATGTATTTTGAGATTTTCCCAGTTATCAATTTGATCTTTAAAATCTTCTATAACATACTCCACACTATTTATAATTTTTTGAGATTCCGATGTTTCGAAGTAAAAGAGTTTGAGAAGGAGGTAGATTTATAGAATATGGAGTCCATCTCTAGAATATGTTTTGTAATAGAGATATGTAGGTTATGAAGGTGATAAAAAATAGCTTTACTACCTCTCTTAGGACTTACTACTGGGATTACCAACTCAATTATCTATACCTTTGTTACTAGCAAGATCTAAGTATGAACAAGAAAACATAAACATACAACCTTCCTAATAAAAGCCCCTACAAAAGGTAGGTACATATATATATAATCTTACATATTAAACTACAAACCAAAGATTATCATTTATGTTTTACATTTCATCTTGCTCGATTATGTCAAGAACCATGTCCTCTAGTTTGCTCGATAAGATATAAATATTTGATTGCATTTAGTGATTGTTAGGTCAAAATCAAAAAAGATAAAAATAGTTATGTAGTTATGTAATAATTTATGTAACTTATAGCAAATGAATTTCTTAAAATATAGGGATTCAAGAATCCGTTAGTGTATGCCCTAGCCCAATACATTGTATTTTAACTCCTTTACTATATATATACATATGAGGCATTGTTTTATCTTATTATCATTCTTGTGCATGTTTAAAATAGATAAAATATCCATGAATATAATAATTTCGCTTAAGTTATCAAATACGTAATTTGATAGTAAAACCTTGAAGCATAAAAGAATACTATTCTAAATGTCCCTAGTCGATTATTGTCATGGGAATGGCAATAAACTAAGACTAGTATGTACTTTATGAGATTATCATGTTTTACCTGGTCATGGATATGGGATATCAATTAGGGAACATAGATACATGTTAGGGAACAAGTGTATTTGGATCAATCCGCTCATGAGAACACTACATGGTTGAAAGTCATAAGTGATTCTCATGCAAATGCTTATACTTGAATCCCTCGACTCGAAATCGTTATGGATTCTTAGATGAATCCTTGCACACTTTGACATACGCCTAACGTCATTTGTAACTAAATGACAAGTATGGGTATGATTGGGTATCCCACGATTCATGCTAAGAAACATGAATGAAGTGAAGGGATTGCCACTCTCTTTATTGAGAGAAGATATCACCAGCCACTTGATTAGTGAAACCGAGTAGTGCATGGTCATGCCCAAATCAAATGGTAAGTGTTATCATTTATTTGATTTAGTCGGTGTCACTAATAGATTAAGAAATGATTTAGCAATAAATAAGGATGACATGTTCCATGCCTTATGCCGATCATGATATCGAGAGGCAAAGGGTTGTATAAGGTTGCAACTAGGTTACGTTAATTTATATTGACATTCATTCAATTTGGGTAGTCATAATGTCTTGCTAGAGACCGCTTATGATTTATGGTCCATAAATTGGATTTAGGCCCATTGCCAACATTGAATGGACCTACGGGATCGCACACTTTAAAAATCTAGATTTGGATTTAAACTATCTCACTTATCGGGTCATTAAATTATTTTATTAATTAAAACATAATTGAGTGGACTTAAGTTGATTTTCAATTGGGGCTTATTTAAATATTAAATTCGACCCTAATAGTATTTTAATTAAATGATTATAAATTATTTAATTAAAAGGAGATAAAGAGTCCTTATTCTTATAGAATAATTAAAGAGGAATTTGATTAGGAATGTGATCCCTATTTTTTAGGAAGTAGATTGCCATCCAAATTGGAAACAAATCTATTCCTAATAAAAAATAAAAATAAAAGAGGAGAGAAAAAGTTTCTCACTCTAAGACAAAATTCGGCACACATATAAAAGAGAGAAAATAGGTTTTGCTCTCCTCCTAACTCTTGGAAAAAATCAGCACACATAAAAAAAGAGAGAAAATAGATTTTGCTCTCCTCCTAACTCAAGGCCGCCCCCCCCCCCCCATTTTTCTTTCTTCAAAACCGAAATCATCAATTAATAAAAGTGAGATTGTTTGAGTGCTAGCACACATAATCTTAATCCCATAGGTTTTTGTGTGTGAGACGGTAGAGGGCATTCGCATTAAGGCGGTGTCTCCCATTATTCAAATCAATAGAAAAAGGAGCAAGGAAGAGAAATTGATTCGAGCTCACCTTATTGAATAAAGATTTGGCATCTAACTCAAGGTAAAAGTCTCAACCTTTATTGATTATTTTAACATACATGTGATCTTGGCATGTTTCTATGGTAAAGTTTATGATTTTCGCTGCGCGTAAACTTGATTAAGTCCATAAGAAACCTTATAGAATCGTGGATCAAACCTTTCTCAACCTTTTTTAGGATTCAAAAAAATTGGTTAATGTAACTATTTGAAAGGATAGCTATCAATACGGAAAAAAAGAACAAAAATATAAGATGTTTTATAGAACATTTCTTTATCGTTTAGAATAAATATACTCTAAATCTAAATCCAATGCCATATTTTTTAGATATAAATATTTTTATATTTTTAAAATATTATATTTATTAGAAATACTATTAATATTAAGTCGATTATTATTAAACTACATTGAAGTAGATTTATATTTAATATATTGAATAAAAAAATTAATGAATTCGGATCATATAAATTGTATACAAAATAAATTTATTTACATTAGTGTTGGATCAAATTTGGATCAAGATTGAATTCATTGACAATCCTATATATAGCTGAATAACCGATGACACTTCTATTGGGTCACTAATTGCAAATGCTAAAGAAAGTGTCGAGTCCAAGTATCCTCAAATCTCTACTAGTGTCATGTTAAAAGATAAATTAGGATGCAATGTAAACACAAAACAAAGTATGACTTTAAACTAATATTTAACGAGTATTATTCTATAATAAGAAACAAAAACTATCTTACTTTCTTAGCTAATTTGACTCCCGGACCTAGATTCAAACAACCAATAAGAAGTTAGACAATAGTGGTAGAAGCTCTAACAAAAAAAAAAACTACAAAAAACATCGAGCTCTTACGATAGAAATTTATTGCTATTAAAGAACTAAATAAGGGTAAGCAAACAATTAAATGGTTCTTTTTTTACAAATTTATTTTAGTTTTTGATTAATCAAATTAAGAAAAACCAAAACCAAAATCAAACTAAAATAAATTCATTAAGTTTGATTTGAAATCGAATTATTTCGGTTTGATTTCGTAAAAATTTAGTTTAACCAAAACAATTTTTCTATGACATTTATAAATATTGTTATTGTGATTCCTCATTGCCACCACAATAATGAAACGATAAATATCTAGGTCATAGTTGACAATTGCATTAGGTATATATAAAATATATGCTCTAACAAACAATTTATATGATTGTAATTAGATGTGAAACACCGAGATGTCTACAATATGATGATAAATCCAAATATTTTTCTTAATTCAATGGTTAAAATCATGTAAATCACTAGAATCTATACTTTATTAGGTTCCTAAATAGTGGTCAGTTTAAGACGGTATTGCCTCGGTTCATTTGAAACTTCCCACTATTTGTGTGTTGTAGAGACATATCTCCTAGCTGAATTTTTTGAACATCCTCGAGTCTCGGTTTTGCTCATAATGTTCTTGAAATCAAAATTAGAATTGTAATTATCACCACTCAAGAGTTGGGAAATCGAACCTAGGTATTCCAATTCCAAAAGATGAGAAAGCAAACATGCCCTTGGAAATTTCATCGTTTGTTGCTCACTAGCATCATTAAGAGGGGTAACATCTAAATGGGCATGTATTGTATTTTCTATTTTCTCCTCAAAATGTCTTATTACTTGCCTCTTCTTATAAATTCTACATAGGATCAAATCATCTAACCGAAACACAAAATACAAAAGTCATGGTGAAATTTTAAAAAAAAATTCTAGGAAATTATAAAGTAATTAATTACTATTAGATTATAAGAAGAAGAAAAAAAAAAAAGAAACAAAAGAAGCTTACTCTCATGGATCCTTTTGGATTGTTGGCTTGTTTTCTTGATTCATTTAAGCCATACTCATGCATAATACAATCGGTGTCGGTACCACTTTGGTGGCTTGCCCTTGTAAAAAACTAGAGCTTTCTTGACACCAATATATTTAGACCACTATGGATTGCCTTATTTGTGCCCATGGCATTCCAATACCCAAACACGATTGCTCTATTAGGCCTCACTCTATTTGGGTACTTATGGTAATGAGAGGTAAAAAAAAAGATAGAAAGATGGGTGGTGATCGAGCGATTAGCGAGGATTGGGTGGTTTGGTGGTGACTATGTTACTTGTGATGTTGAGGCGAAGGCCAGAAAAGAAGAAGGAATGAAGGATAGGGAGGTGCGGTTGAAAAGTGAAGTTAGGATTAGGGAGTTAGGAACTTGTTTTTTTACTTTCAATAATTTCATTTTTTTTAAAATCAATTTTTTTAAAAAAAAAAAACCAAGTAGAAATAATTTTAATATTTTTCTTTGGTTTTTAATTTTATAAATTTAAATTCAAAATCAAACGAGAAAAATACATTATTTGGTTCGATACGGTTTGATATTTTGGTTAACCGAAATTATGCTCACCCCTAGAAGTAAACACTACAAGAATCAAACTAGCAATGCCTAGTGAAGATGAGAACACCTTACGTCTTCATATTTGCAATAGACTTCATCATTGTATCTTATTTGGTTTATGATGTATATAGATGAGAAGAGTTTATATATATATATATATATATATATATATATATAGAAGAAGCTTGATAAATTAACCCTCTTCTAAAAATTTAAGATAAATTATAAGTTCTTAGTATTTTATCATAATCTAAGTTAATACAGTAAGATAAAATATCTTTATTAATTACTAGATGCCATTTACATGACCAAATAATATCCCTTCTATTATGCAAGTCAAACCATTAATGACTACTAGGGCATAAACATAGTATGCAATTCCTCTCTTGTAAAAATAACAAAAGTCAACATATGTTTTTCTTTAAAATTTTCAACCAATAAATACATATATTATCTTACGTATTAAAATACCAACCAAACATTATCATTAATGTCTCACAATTCATCTTACTTGTAAAACTTCTTTAGTTTGCTTGATTATGTCAAGAACCATGTCTTCTTGTTTGCTCAATAGAATATATAAATATTTGATTGCATTTAATGGTTTTTAGGTCAAAAGAAAAATAGATAATAATAATAATAATAATAATGTAGTTATGTAATTATTTACATAACTTATAATAAATAAATATCTTAAATATATAGCGATTCAAGGATCGTGAATCAAATCTTTCCTAAGCTTTCTTAGGATTCAAAATGGGTTGAAACATGTAACTAGGTCATGATATTGATTTGGTGCGCAAATAACATCTTTACGTAAAGTTGTCATAAATAAAACATAAGCAACTTTAAATTAAACCCATTCTCTTTATTTAAAATTCAAAGAATACTAGTCCAACTAGTGTAATATAAATTAACGAAAGATTATGCATGTAAGAAGTCATGAATTAAAATGAAAGAAAGTGCACGTCCCCTAATTCTAATCCACAACTTTGTATCTCGTGAATTTTCAATCGAAAAGTCATACAAAATCAAATTGTCAAGAAGGTGCTATTCTTCCCTATAGCTTCGACATCATTCTAAATTCCTAAAGGGTGACAACCATTGCAATGCTTCCCAATTATGAATAACTTTTTCCATGAATTATCATTCTATAGTACCCGAAATCAAAGTTCCAATTGACCAAATGATAGTACTTACGTAAGAACATAACAAGTGAATCTTTGTACTCCATCATTTTACAAAATTTAAAACCAACACTATTTTATAATTGTTAAGATCTTGATGGAAGCCAAAGCTAAAAACTATATTAGGATATGTTGTTGGAGATATTGTACGATCAATAGGGAATAATCAATAATGACTTCTTACTCGGATTCCATAAAATTACTTGCATGTGGCCACCATAAAGTAGACGTGCTAAGACAAACCAAACCATTAATAGAATCCACGAGTTTTTGCTATGGAATCCAAACAACTATATGTTTCTTCGTCATGGAGGTTTGCTTCATTACCAAGCAATGATACTTTATATTTTTTTATTATTTTCTTTGTGATGCAACCTAAGGAGGAGAGAAAGATTCACTTTTGACACGTGATGAGGATGGGTGGTAATAGAATTAGGCCTTGAGATTAGAGCTAGCTAGTGTTTTGATACATATTTGCATTGAAACAAAGATTTTATTGGTGTGATTTGATAGAATTTCTATGATGATATCTTTTTGTAAAGAAAAGTATTTTATTTTATTTCCTTTTCTTGCGGAAAAATAATTCGAGTTTGGAGGAATCGAAGGCAAAATTATCGTTATGATTTAGTTTTTACAAGTTCATTATATATATATATATATATATATATATATATATATATATATATATATATATATATATATATAAGCTTAATCCAACCTAATTTTAAACCCTAATTGAAGTTGAGAATAATTAGGGGATGGGCTGCCTTGAAAAGGACTCTAAATATAGAATAGGACTTCTTATGTAAGTCTAAGCGATAGGCCCAAGAATAAAGAGAGCTTTGCCATGACGGCCCATGACAACGAAGCTCTCGGCTACGTTGTTTAAATTTCCAGCGGTTACGACTATTAGTTTTCATTAGAATGGGCCAAACAAGAAAATGATGAAGCATAAAACTAGAAAGGAACTTTTTTATTACAACTTATAAATTGCTAAAATATATATTTTGGTGTATTTGGGGTGTTTATTTTTCCTTTTCCGTCGTAAATCTTCTCTATACTTTTCTTTATTTTTTTAAAAAATTATTTTAGAAATTAGAAATTGAGATTTTAAATAGAAAATATCAAAGTAATTCTTTTAAAGTCCAAAAAGATGTCTTCATGGTTAAAAGTTTGAAACTTTACTAGAATGTCCGGAGTCAAATCTTGGGAGGAGTGAAGGAAGTATTGAAACTAATGAGAAGAAAAAAAATTACAATTTTACTTTAAAAATTAGAAATTAAGATTTTAAATAGAAAATATTACAGTGTTTCTTTTAAAGTTTAAAAAAAAATGTCTTAGTTAAAAATTTGAAACTTTACTAGAATGTCTCAATTCAAATCTTGAGAGAAGTGATGGAAGTATTAAAACTAACGAGAAGAAAAAAAATAATTTAAAAATTAGAAATTAAGATTTTAAATAGAAAATATTACAGCATTTCTTTTAAAGTCCGAAAAAAATGTCTATGTTTGGTAAAGAGTCCATATCACCTGACCTTTTAAATCCCTTTAGGCCTCTAGCGAACGTACTATATTAATATCATGTATATTATTGGCACCAGAGAGATTTCCTAACAACACGATACGCTGTCAAGATTTGCTCATCCAAAATAAATTATACACTCTTTAGCCGCCAGCTAATCTATTCGTAGAGAAGTACTTGCAACCAGAATCGAAGATTTTGTTCATCTATTCTTTTGACTGACAAAAGCTGGTTCCTCAAGAATAAGATCACGATGATCATATAATAAGGATTTGTGAGATTATAGTTCCAGTCCTTCTTTACCTAATGTGTCTCCTCCTTTGATCTTTGCGGACTATCAGTCATGTCCACAGTGCTGGTACAGTTTCAATTAGCGGTTGCATCCAGCTTACTACATGTATCATATCATGTGGGTTGGAAAAAAAAAAAAGAAAGAAAAAAAGAGAGCCATTACTCCATTTGCAGCTCCTACCTCAGTAGACTGCAACGACTATGATGTCCATTAAAAACTTTCTACGTACTACGTGTAAAGGATGGGACTCTTAGTCTCCCACTTGGGAAACTAACCCTTCTCTACAAAGTTAATAGAGGAAGAGTTCAAAGAGACCTCATTATTATTCTTATTAGCTAGTTTTCGCTACCACAAAAAGAGCTCAGCTATAAAGAGAAGAGTTTAGTTTTCTCCTTAATTTCTGTTCATCGGTTCTCCAAAGATTCACACACTGTAAGTCACGAGCACTACTGTTTTCATGACTTCTTCTTCTATCAATGTAGTCTCTTTCATTGATCAAGCTTTTTACTGTTTGATTTTTACGTTACAGTTGTTTTTTTGTGCTCATTTAACTGTTACTGTTTGCATTGCTTTGTCCATTTTCTTTTGATAAATTGGAAGATTGAAGTAAGCGAAGCCAAAGGGCAAAAGGCAATCAATGGCAAGCAGATACAAGGTATCAGATGCAGAGTTTCAGCTACAAAAGAAGTAGCAAGAGAAAATGGAAATAAAACAGAAAAATATAACGGAACCAACCATATAGACACATCACAATTTAGCAAGATACCTCCGTCAAATGGAAACGTGATGCCCATAGAGTGACAAGGTAATGATTGGTTACTGGGAAATTAATTAGTGAGAAAGGAAAGGATAATAAAACAAGAGAAAAGAAGTTATCAAAAGTAATTTTCTTTTAAATTTTCGAATCAAGCTCTGATATACTTTTTCCTTTTCAGCAACATGAATTTGAATGGAAGTTTCAGAATTATATGTCAAAACACAAAAAAGAAATATAGGTGTGCGTATTATTCTTTAATTAGTTATATTTTTCTTTGCTTGCAAACTGAATTGTACGGTTATTGTTAGGACTGAAAATAAAGGTGTGCGTATTATTCCTTACTTAGTTATATTTTCTCACTTCTTCACTGTTTTAATGACATTCTCATGCATTAATTTCCCAGTGGTAACGAATCCAGCAGTGGACATTGAAGATGGAAGTGAATGTTATTTTAGGTAAGAGAGAAACCATGCCATTTCTGTTGGGCAAAGAAACACAAATAACACAACGGAACTCCTTTGCCCTTGCTTGAATAATTAACCACAGAGCTACAATCAAATACCCAAGCCAAACAAGTAACTAATAATCGGAAAAATAAGCAACCAATCACAATCACACAAGCACACATAAATTTTTACGTGGAAAACCTCCTCAATTTGAGAAGAGAAAAACCACGGGACCGGAGTCCACTATAACTTCCACTATCAATAATAATGGGTACAATGAGTCCTCTCTAGATTAAACTAGATGAATAATTAGCCACAAACATCAAAGGTTACACACCCTTGGCAAACCACATCAAAAGATGATACACAAAGAAAGTAGAAGAAATTAAGTTCAGATTTTATCGGAAAACAATACTGTTATGAGCATAATATCTCCCTCTCCAGGACTCAGAACTTGATCTCCACCGTCCAGAATGTGCGCCTGCCTCTCCTTAACGTGTTCACAACATTTGAGCTCGATCCAATGGTTAACGAATCCAGAAACTCAATTTTAGCATTATTGATCTGTGCTGAAACTCTTTTTCCTCTTTCTCTCCAAAGTTGCGGCTCTCACTCCTTTTCTCTTCTTTTTCTCTCTTGCTTCTTCCCTAATCTGATTTCAGAATAAAAGAGAAGATAGGGTTTATTTGGAAATACCAAAATTACCTTTTAAGTGATTAATAAAAATCCTTCTCTATATGGGCTCGAAAATTGAGCTCATGTAGGCAAACCTTTGGGCCATCCTCCAACTAGGAGGGAAACCCAACAAATCTCCCCCTCACGACTAGGTGGAGGTATTCGCCATCCCGGCGACCGAACGACAAGCCTCAAGTTTCTCCCTTGATAATGCTTTAATCAACATATCGAACCATTATCATCAATGTGGATTTTCTCAAGTTTCAACAACTTGCAATTCAAAACATATCTAATCCAATGGTATCGAACATCAATATGCTTCGATCTAGCATAAAATGTAGAATTTTTACCAAGGTGGATAGCACTCGACTATCACAAAACAAGCACATATTTATCTTGCTTGAAGCCAAGTTCCCGAACATATTTCTTCATCATAGCAACTTTTTACAAGCTTCCGTTGCAGCGAATGAATTCCGCCTCGGTAGTGGAAAGAGCAACACACTTCGCAGTCTAGATTGCCAAGCCACGACTCCTCCTCCAAAAGTAATCAAATATCCGAATGTTGACTTACGAGAATCAATGTCTCCCGCCATGTTTGAATCTGTATAGCCAATCAAATCTGATTTTCTAGCACCATAAGATAACTTTAAATTGCTTGTGCCTCTAAGATATCTCATTATCCACTTAACTCGCATTCCAATGCTCCTTTCCCGGATTTGACAAAAATCGCTAACTACCCCAACAGACATGAGCAATATCGGGCCTTGTACATACCATGTCATACATCAAACTCCCAACAATTGAAGCATATAGGACTCTCTGCATCTCCTCCTTCTCCTCATCCGTAGAAGGACTCGTTGGATGCTTCGCTTAAAGTGGGTTGCAAGAGGAGAGCTAACCACTTTAGCTTTGTCCATCTTAAATCTCCGAAGTACTTTCTCAATATACTTCTCTTGAGATAAGTATAATCTTTTAGCTGCTTCTGTCATGTTCAATGCGTATGCCTAAAATTTACTTTGCTAGCCCTTAGTTCTTCATGTCAAAGAACTTGTTCAACTACTTCTTCGAGTCGACTATCCTTGAAGCATTCCCGCCAACAATTAAGACATCATCTACATAAATCAACAATATAATAAAGTCATCATCATAAAATTTTTACACATAAACACAATGATCCGATGTGGTTCTCGTATAGCCTTACTCCCTCATAACCGAGTCAAACTTCTTGTACCATCTGTCTAGAAGCTTGCTTCAAACCATAAAAACTCTTCTTCAATTTACACACGAGTTTTCCTTGCCTTTCAACCGAAACCCCTCCGGTTGCTCCATGTAGATTGCCTCTTATAAGTCACCATATAAAAAGGTCGTCTTGACATCCATCTCGTTCAACTTCCAAGTCAAGACTTGCTGCTAGACCGAGAACAACCCGAATAGATGACATCTTTACCACTTGGAGAAAATATCTTCTCAAAATCAATACCTATTTTCCGACCGAAACCCTTCACCACTAATCTTGTTTTGAATCTAGGATGTGTGGCGTGTTCTTCATACTTGATTCTAAACACCCATTTGTTTTTCAAAGCTCTTCTACCATTGGGTACTCTTACCAATTCAAAGGTATTGTTCTCATGTAAAGGCTTCATCTCATCATTCATGGCTTCAATCCACTTCTTTTTATTCTCATCTTCTATTGCTTCTTTGTAGGATTCGGGTTCTCCACTCGTTAGTCAACAACACATAATCATCGGTAGAGTACCTAGTAGAAGGTCTTTGATCTCCGTTAGATCGTCCGAAGGTTTCGATGGAACATGTTCATCACCATGTTCAACTATTTAATCATGTTCATCACTCGATGTATCATCATGAATCCGATCGTTGTCTTGCGGATCATTATCATTCCGTACTCCCCGGTCCGTTTGTGAACCATTTTGCACATCATGTTCAATTGGCTCAACTACTAGAGCGGAATGAACCGGCTCAATCGGCTCTATATCTATCGGATCATCATAAGACTCGATCCATCGTCCGCTCTTTCTTCTCAATATCTTGTATAGTCTAATCCTTCGTAAATACAACATCACGACTTCGACTATCTTCTTTTCAATCGGATCATATAGTTTGTAGCCAAACTCATCTTGATCATACCCTAAGAAGATACACCGTCTTGTCTTCACATCAAGCTTAGATCTCTCATCTTTAGGAACATAGACAAATGCCTTACACCTAAAAACTTTTAAGTGATCATAGGATACATCTTTGCCACTCCAAACCCCGTCCGGAACATCAAATGACAAAGGCACACAAGGTGAAAGATTTATTAAATAAACAACGAGTATTTAATGCCTTACCCCAAAATGACTTAGGCGAGTCGTGCATGAGAAGCAAGCATCCGACTCTCTCAACTAGAGTCCTATTCATCCTTTCGACCAATCCGTTCAACCGAGGTGTCTTTGATGGAGTCTTTTGATGCTTAATGCCTTGAGTCCTGCAAGTACTCATCCAAAGGGCTCGAATATTCACCACCATTATCAATTCGGATACATTTAAGCTTCCTCCCTGTTTGTCTTTCTACCAAAGCCCGAAACCGCTTGAAAACACTAAGAACTTGATTTTTTGATCTCAATGTATAAACCCATACCTTCTTTGAACAATCATCTATAAATGTCACAAAGTAGTAAGAACCTCCTTTTGACATTGTTTTCATAGGACCACACACATCCGAATGTACGAACTTAAGGGGATTTTGTTTCCTTGTAGGTGGACGGCTCCTAAAGGAAACTCTATTCGTTTTCCGACCAAGCAGTGCGGACACTTCTTCAAGTGATTATACCGCATATCGGATAACAAATTTTTCTTTTTCAACACTACCATACCTTTCTCGATCATATGAGCCAATCTCTTGTGTCATAGTTCGGTAGCTTCCTCACCTCCGACAACATTCACATCGTCATTCAATAATTTAGCATCCATGACATATAAAGAGGAACACTTCTCTCCTTTTGCCACTACCATAGAACCTTTGGACAACTTTCACATATCAGTTTTGAATGTGTTACAAAACCCTTCATCATCAAGTCTTTCAACTAAGATTAAATTCAAGCGAAAGTCGGAACATGCTTCATATTTTTCGGAACCAGCTTTACTTCGGTATGTGTTTCGAGCACACATCTCCAATACCGGTAATTTTGGATAACCCATTATTGTCAACCCTCATCGCCCCAAAATCACCGAGTGTGTATGAGCTAAAAAACTCCCCGTAAGATGTAGCATGTATCAAAGCTTCAATGTCAACCACCTAACTATGCTCATCCGATGCTATGTTGACTTCATCGACATCATATGCAATTAGGAACTCATCGGTTGCATTTACTCGATCTTCATCAGCATCACTGCCATTCCGCTTGGTTTTGTTCTTCTTGTTGTCTTTCTTTCATTTTCGGCAATATTTCTTGATGTGACCCATATCACCACAATGATAACACTCCACATTTACAAACTTGCCCCTAGACTTGCTTCTGCTATTGCCTCTGCCTTTTGGACCCTTACTCTTACTCCTCCCCCTTTCTACGATAACTAACACATCGACCGGGAAGAAGAATTTTGAGTCTTCCTTCTAACCTCTTCATTGAGAACCCCATTTCTAGCATAGGTCAAGGTCATCTTTCCATCGGGAGCGAATTATAATGTGATGTACGAAATGTCTCCCAAGAATCCGATAATGAGCCAAGCAAATATAACCCAAGGACCTCATCATCAATTTCTATTTTCATGGCATTCATTTGCTGAACAATTCCCACATACTCATTAATGTGATCAGCTATCGAAGTTCTCTCCTTGTACCCGCAATTCATCCACTCGCTTAATCAAGTATATCTTGTTATTCCCTATTTCTTTAGCAAAAAGATCTTCTAAATTTTTTCATAAAGTTTTAGCATTCACCTCTTTTGCAACATGATTAGAAACATTATCATCAATGTACTCGATGAATAAAGGCACAAACTTGTTCATTCTCAAACTTTCAATCCTCATATGTTTTTGTCTTAGGTTTATCCGAAGCAAAATAGGTAGATGCCAACTTTTTACATATAAGAGATCTTTCATTTTTCTCTTCCACATGTGATAATTGGTTCCATTCGGACTTATCATTTTAATGTTACTCTCCATGTTGTTCAAGATGAAAGTAAACAACCAAGCTCGATACCACTTATTGGGCAAAGAAACACAAATAACACAACGGAACCCTTTTGCCCTTGCTTGAACAATTAACCACAGGCTACAACCAAATACCCAAACTAAACAAGTAACTAATAATTTGAAAAATAAGCAACCAACACAATCACACAAAGCACACATAAATTTTTAAGTGGAAAACCTCCTCAATTTGAGAAGGGAAAACCACGAGACCGAAGTCCATTATAACTTCCACTATCAACAATAATGGGTACAAGGAGTCCTCTCTATATTAAACTAGATGAATAATCAGCCACAAACATCAAAGGTTACACACCCTTGGCAAACCACATCAAAAGATGATTCACAAAGAAAGTAGAAGAAACCAAGTTCGCATTTCATCAAAAAATAGCACCGTTACGAGCACAATATCTCCCTCTCCAGGACTCGAACCCGATCTCCACCACCTAGAAGGTGCGCCTGCCTCTCCTTAACGTGCTCACAAAATTTGAGCTTGATCAAACGGTTAACGAACCTAGAAACTCAATTTTAGCGTGACCGATCTATGGTGAAACTCTCTTTCCTCTTTCTCTCCAAAGTTGTGGCTCTCACTCCTTTTCTCTTCTTTTTCTCTCTTGCTTCTTCCCTAATCTGATTTCAGAATAAAAAAGAAGATAGGGTTTATTTAATAATACCAAAATTACCCTTTAAGTGATTAATAAAATCTTCCTCTACATGGGCTTCAAAATTGAGCTCATGTAGACAAACTTTTGGGTCATCCTCCAACTAGGAGGGAAACCCAACAAACCCCCTCTTATTTTGCACAATCCGTGTGTTTTTCATATCGATATACCACCATGAAGCACTCTAGACGTTGGGCTAACACAACATATATACATTCCTACACGAATATTGGATTCTGGAACCGAGATTATTTGTTTTTGTGAGACTTCTTTAATGGTAAACATGCATGGAAATGGTTTAAGCAAATTGTGTCATTGTGTGATTATCCATGTACCATTCCCAACAAGAGTATCATAGTTGATGTTGCAGCAGTAGTAATTGTTGTTGGTGGTTTTTTTTTTTTGAAAAAGCGAAAAGAACTAAGAATCAAAAAGGAAAATGTAGGTCAAAAGTGTTCGATTATAGTTTATTGGAGCGGAAAGCCAAAAACCGAATCTCGTTTAAAGGAGACAAAGTTAACTATTCTCAATCAAAAACCCAGGAAAGCAAACCACAAATAATAATAATAAAATAAATCTGTTTTAAATTAAAAGTGTTTTCTTCTCAAAAATCTATTTTGGGCTTATAATTTTTTTTTTCCATTTAATGATCTGTCCGTGTTTGATTAGAGGTTATAGTAAAAGATCAGCTTAAAAATGGACTCCAAAGTTTTATTAAAAAAAAAAAACCATTATCATAAACAACTATATATATATATATATATATATATATATATATATATATATATATATATATATATATATATATATATAGATTCATTGGCAATCTGATGCACTAAAAAAAAAAAAGTTATAAATCAGTCCTTTTTTTATTTTTATTTTTTATAAAAACAAGCATTAGATACTAGCTTGGAGAAATGAATTAATTAGCTCTTTTATTTTAAAAAAACTAATTATTTTATTATTGTATTATTTTTTAATTTATTTTGATTTTTAAAAAAAATAGAAAAAAATAAAAAATATGAAAAGATTAATGTGAAAAGAATTTATTTTATAAAATAAAAAAATTAAATTAGTCACGTGTTGAACTAATTTACAATTACTCCTAAAAAACAGAGCAATTAGTATTTGGGAAATAAAGTTCTGGATTATGAGCTTGATAGCTTCGATCAGAGCTAGTACGAGCCCAACAATGGGCTAAACAGCCTATACCTTAAAAGCCCAACAATGAGCAAACTAATATATAACGGAAGTTCCAGCCATACCAATAGACATAAATTTTTGGACAAACTATACTTTACCCCCATAGATTCATCAACGTCGCGTCCCACTTCTATCCGCTTGTTTAAAATTACCCAAAGTTACCTGCTAGGTTCTAAAAAGTTTCAATTTCACCTTTCGCTATGAAATAATTATAAGAAATAACTGACTTTTTATATTTTTTGTATCTCTCATTTTTTTTCTTCTTAAATCCCCTTTATATATATATTTTTTACCCCTCATAAGTTCATTAATGTTTCATTTGTTCCTTTCCGGTATAAATTTCACAATATCATCCTTCTCATTATCCTGTGACCCTTAATCAATTTGTTCTTTAGCTTTTTTAAAAAATGTTACTAATTGTTTATATATATAAACAATTAATAACATTTTTGAAAAAAGCTAAAGAAGAAGTTGATTAAGGGTCACAGGATAATGAGAAGGATGATATTGTGAAATTTATACCGGAAAGGAACAAATGAAACATTAATGAACTTATGAGGGGTAAAAATGAAGTTTACTTACCCTATAATTTTCTTTTGGTATAAAGTTTAAAACCCCAAAGCATAGATAGACAAATACTTGGTTTATAGCCGAAGTTCTCATATTCGAACTCCAAAAGGGAAAGGGACCCGAAAAAGGAGACAGTAACGTCCTTATGGAGTCCCAGTACCTGTTGATCCTTTAATGGGGGAAAAAAAGCATGCAAAGGACTAATAAGAAAAAGAACTACCATTTTAGCAGAAGAGAGATGCTATGAAAATAAAATAAAAAAATTACGATCAATAAACAAGAAAGTGAAGAAAAAAGTACATTGTCTGTCCCAAATAGATTATCTGTCTCAAAATATTTGTCACATCAACATTTAAAATAATATATTTTTCTAAAATACTACTAATTACTAAAAAAAATCAATTTTTTCTTCAATTTTCTATTATTTACTAAAAAAATCAATTTCTTTATATTTTTCTTTTATACATACAAATACATTTAACATAAATATTTCAATATTTTTTTTACATGAAAAATATTTATTTTTAAAAATACTTTACTGCATGTAGAAATTTTGAATGTAAACTATTTTTATTAGTATACTGTTTTTTCATAATTTTTTTAATGTAATTGTGAATTAACTTAATGATTTTTTTTATTTACAGCCTTATTTTTTGATAGATTTTCTTTTTAAATTAATAATTATTTCATTTAATGCATTATTCAATTTGATAACTAATAATTTTAACAAAAAGAGTATTATAGAAAAATATAAACAAAAAATATTGATATAATATAATAATTAATAATTTTCTTAAATTGTATGAAAAGCTAGAGGAAACAAATGATGTTTTTGATAGATTGCTCAAGCAACGACAAGACTTTCCTTCTATTAATACTCATTTGAGTTGGTGTGCATATTTTCTTAGCTCGCTTTAATTTTAATGGTAGTCAACTTGTAATATAAATTACTTGATAAATTAGCATTTCCTAAGATTCGAAAGTTTGGATGATAAAATATGAAGCAATTAATCCTTCTTGCTATCTTAGCTTAGTCTTCGAAAAAATGTGATAATGTGATACTTGACAACTAAAAAAACATGTATTAAACTAGTTTGGAACTAGATAATGAAGAGTACAAATTGAAGGTTTTGATTTCAATCTTTTCATGCACAAAAAACAAAGATAATATTATTTTTATTGTACTTCTTCCGTGCTAAGAAGATAAATTCATTCTCGAAGAAAGAAAAACAAGCTACGATAATTCTCCACCTAATGGCTAGTGATTGAGACCTAAGCAGATTTTGAGGGTTAGAAAGGGTTTCTACGAGGACCTAAAACACCTACTTGGCTCCTTTTGACACTCTTGCCACTTGCTACCCGGTTTTGTTTTTACTCGGCGTAACATAAGATTCTATAAATCTATAATTCTATAACATGCTAAGGTGTTATCTAATGATTAAATTTCATTAAATTGGCTGAAAAATCCAATAAAACGGCTATTTAATTAGTACAACTTAGCACAACTAGCTACAACCGGATGTGAAATTTGTCTAACATGTGGTACGATAATTTGGCAAGAAAATACCATTTTCCTTCAAAATGCAATAATGGAGTGATAACAAGTATCCTTAATTTTTATGTCGTAAACGGACAAGCACAAAGCCATGCATTCCAAAAGATGACAAGAAAAGGCTTTCTAGACGAGGCACAACATTAGACCTAAATGGAATGGAAAAGGACTTGTTTGATGAACCCTAAATGATCCAAACAATGACGAATGAAGAAAGTATTAGGTATAATAGGAGTTGTATTCCATTCTTTCACAAAAAATAAATAAATATGAGACCTATTATAATAGCAATTCATAAGTCTTATATTTTTATGAGAAAGACTTATCAACTAATGAGCTTCATTTTCTAAATTAACTATATTTTCCACAAGAAATCCTTCTCTTTTTTTTTTTTTAACACTTTTTTTCTTGAAGAAGAAATCTCTAAGTAGTTCATTTGAAGATCCTTTGTATTACACATAACTAACATTCTTTAATTAATTTCCCTTAAAAACCAATTCCTAGATTTTTATATTTTAAGTAAAAAAAATTCTGCAAATATTTAAAAAATTAACTATTTGTGCTTGTTAAAAAATTAAATAATAAGTTCACTATTTGCATGTTGTTTCATATATTCAACTTCGGGTAGGAACTTCATCTCGGTAGATAAACAGGTATAGATGGAAGGGAAGTGAGAAGGCTAAGGACAATGCTGAGAAAAATTAAAGATGAACCTAAAGCATGAAGGGTACAAATTAAGAAACTAGTCATTTAAGCTCTGGTAGTTTAATATGAGCTGTGTCCTTAATTTCTTCGAAAACATTTGAAAAAACTTTAATTGTTTCAAGGATCTATTTAAATATTTATCAAAAGAAGAAAATATAAGAATAGTTAGTTATTAAGGTTGATGGTTACACAATTAATATGGAACAGCACTATAACAATGAGTAACTTTACAATGAGTAACTTTGACGACAAGAGGGTCTTTACAAAAATATCTCACAAGTCAATTACCCAAAAAAAAAATTAATACTTTGTGCATAATATTTTTTTTCTTTTTTTGAAATAGAAATTATTATAGAGTAATAAAAAAGTATTTCTAAAGCCTCACTTAACATTCCTAGAGCTTATTCTAGGTTAGACCTTTAAATTGTTTGATTTTTAAACATAAAATTAGAACCTTGATGACCAAGTGGTCACGAATTTAAATCTCATCATCTGTACTTTTTTTTTTTATTATGCACAAAATGTATTATTTCTAGAGTCTCACTTAATAGTATAACATCAATCAACAATTTAAGTTTGAGTTGACATGATTTTTTTAATAGAAATTGTGTCCAACTATTAAACTAATTCCAATATTCTTAATAAAATTAATTAAATTAAATTTTAAAAAATGACATTACCTATGTGGTATCACATCATAACAAAAAGAAAAAAGAAAAAAAATCTTCAAAATTCTACCCAAAAAAAAAAAAAATTACTTAAACCTTACCCAAATACTTACGATTTATATATTTTTGGTTTTTTCTCGAGTCATATAACTAATATGTGCAGGTCACTCAACTTATTAATTATAAGCATGATATGAATATATACCAAATACAATCCATAAGCTTGAAGCATTAAACAATATACATGAAGAAAACATGTATTTATTTATTATTATTATTATTTGCAGAATTTTTGGGATCAAACTTGGAAGGTTCAGAGTTTGGAGTAGAATTGAAATTTAGGATATATGCCCTAATTAAACTCAAGCCTCTCTGTCTAAAGATAAACTTCAACCTTTCAATCACAAAGATGGACTTCAACCTGGGCTTCTGTCAAGTGGTAGGAAGACGCGATAATGTTGCATTAATGAAGATTTTGTAGAAATGCTATATATGTTGGTTAAGCATCTATTCTCATTTCTCATAGTACTTGATAATAAGAAGAGACACATGAACTTTCAACGCCAAAGGCAAATGTACTTTGCTATATATAATGCTTTTCATGTCCTCCTAAAGTATATGTTGTTTGATAACTAAGAAGAAAAATGTCACAAGCATCTTTTAAGACAAATGACAGGAAATATCCATAACCTACTCTCATTTTTGTATCAATTTATTTAAGCCACGACAATGACACATCACAAAAATTTCTTCTTCTCAACGTATGAAATTCAAGAAAAAAGGGAAAAGAACAAAGCATCCTCTAAAGCTGATCACTGGTTGTAAGTTCCATATACAGCTTGAAAAATTCTCTCTTTCCTTTTATTTTATTGGTTTCATTCTTGTTTATAATGCTTTGACCAATACTTCTAGCAATGAAAAGAGTCCTGCTTGATAAAAGGGAATCACCACTGTCAATATTTCATTCTTCCAATATGTGATTTCTGTGAAATTAACTTCTGCTAATGTTCAACATAAAAAAGAAGCCTTCGTTTTGGGTAAATTTATGCGGTTAATTTTGAGAAAACTTTTTAGTAATAGCAACCAAAAAAAAAACATATATAAAGCATTGTTTTCGCTAAATTCTGTGTAATTTGAGTAGTATAAAATTTCTCTCGTAGGGTAATTAGCATTCTTTCTTTCTTCTTCACGAATTGAAAAAAAAAAAAAAAAAAAAAGGAAACAAAAAATTGTTTCTTTAGATCCCTAAATAAATAAATAATTATAAAACCATACAATTGAGGAAGACAAACACACATAGATAAGAGATAAATATATTCGTACATTAAAGGTACTATATTTCTGGGATACCAAAAGATACAGCAAAAGAACTGAAGCTTACATCTTTTATTAGTACTGGTCATACACCATCTTATATATTGCTGGCATCAATTGTTCTCAGTCCCCCAAAGTTTGCCATGGAGTTGTAGTTCTGCAAAAATTGAGGAAATTATATCAATTGTGACTTGAATTTGAGAAAGTGTTATGTTTTCATAACAAACCTGTAGACTGATTCATGTTGGTAATAGCACAGAAGTTGTAGTTGCACCTTGCATCTTTTAACATTAGAAGGTTTTGCTGATAACCCATTGTTGCAGATGGCCTAAACTTCCTCCTGATCACTATCGATTCTTCGATGATGTTTCCTTTAGGCGATTGATTGGCAAATGAGTAGTGAGAGCTTGGACCTTCAACTTGATCATGACTGTCGATTTGTTGGTTCAAGGACCATAGCTGGTTCAAGCAACTAGGGCTAGAGTCAGGAAATTTTTTTGGCGCATGGAGCCTTCTAGTGCTCATTTTCACTCTAGTCCTTTCCCTTGCTCTTTCTCTAGCCTTTTCCCTTGACTCTTTAGCAAGAAGATTGACTGCTGTGTTTTGCAACTTCTTCATCCTAATTTTCTCATCAGAAAGACCGGTTAGTGGCTCACTCTTTGAAGGTACTCTCTCCTCTAGGTCACCAGTTTCAGAAACAACTTCACAATATTGTGAAGTAGAAGATAAACTTTTCACACCTCCATTCTGTGATAGTTCTTTAATGGCTTTTTTGATTTAGTGAGCAGCCAGTCTAAGGTCTTACTTGCTTTATCAAACCCTAACATGTCTTGGAGATCAAAGAACTTACGGGCGATTTCAATAGATAATCTCACTCTCCTATCTCTCAAGCCTTGAGATGTGTAGATTTTACTTTGCCTATCTTTTTTCACAGATCCTTTTCCACCAAGAATATGAGAAGGGGTGTGTTGTTCTGCGTTGAGAGCATGAACATCTAGTTTAGACATCATGGCGTTGCTTGAAGCTGCCATGTTCAGCTCGGTCTCAGTGGCTGGTATTGGGATAGTTGGGATTAAAGGAATTGTGAGTGGGTCTTGGTGGCGGTAAAAGAAAATATCACTAGTTTCATGGTCAGTAATGTAAGGCGAGGGGTTGTAAGGAGAAGAGGAAAGGTTTGGAAAAGGATTGGTAGCACTATTGATGGAAGAGTACATTTGCTTACAAAGGAAAAAAGTTTGATATCAAAAAAGGAAACTGCTTGTGGTTGCCGTCCAGAAAACCTCTACGCATTTAATCTTTTTCAGATTCACTTCTCTGCAAACAAGGACAGAATATAACTTGTTGAAAGACGTTCATTGTTATAAGACTGAGAATGAAAGAGTAATTAATTGCTAAATATTAGGGATAAAAGGGTTTAAGGCGTCTCTCTCTCTCTCTTCTCAAACTTTAGGGCAAAAGCAAAGAGAGAAACAATCCGTGCAGAACTGGATGACAAACACATAGTTTTGTGGCTCTTAATGTGGGGGCAGCAAATGATGGCAGGGACTGATGGCAATCTTTTCAACTTTTGTAGCCTAGTAATTTAGATAGATGACTAGGGTTTGGCTTATTGCTAGGTTAGCTAGGTTTCCTAATATATGTAGAGAAAGTGAAAATGAGTCCAGGGCTGTTAGTCTTCAGATGCAAATATAGTAATAGTTAGCTGCTAGGTTGCTTTTCGTGCATTGCGTTGCAGCGAAATGAGTTGCATAGTCTTCTCATTGTTTAACAATATACGATAAAGAGTTTTAACAATTTAATAATAAGACGGTTTAAAACTTATAAAAAAAATTATTTGAAAGCTTTTATATAAATTTGTTTTATAAGGATGAAAAGTAAATGATATTACTTTTTATAGATAATAACTAATTAGATAATTATACTAAATTATGATCGAACAACTCGTTATATATGTAAAGTTAATGATTAATATAATGTAGTGTAGGTAATAATCTTATTTTTCGTAATTAATGTAAATCAAATTTATTTATTGAGTAAAATTATTTGATTTACATATATTTATTAAAAAATAATCAATAATAGTAGTATAAAAAGTTGTATTTGAATAATTGAAAGGTTCTTTCAAAATATTATTTCATTTAAAAAAATGCTGATTTTAGAACATAAAAAAGAATAACTAAAAAATAAATTATTTATTTTTTTAATCGAGTGTTACCCATGAATAATTTATTTTTTATTTTAAAAATATCTCTTTTCATATTTTTACTTAATTTATAATGAAAAAAATTATTGAATTGTAAATTAAATTATAAATTTTTATATTTTAAAAATTTTCTATTGTTAAAAAAAAAGATTCATTTTTTTATTCATTCGTTCTTAAATAAAAACCTATAATAATATAAATATAAGTTTTTTAAAATATCTTAATATTTTTTTTATAAGACTACATCGGAGAAATATATCAACAATCAATATAAAACTTTGTATAAAAATTAACTAATGAATTTTTTAAAATTCTTTCAAAATATGTACATTTGATATATAGACACACAAAACAATCAATAATATTAGGTATAAAAATATATATTTAAATTATTAGATGGTTCTTTTAAAATATTATTTTGTTTAAAATAAATTAAGTTTAGAATATT
Organism: Dovyalis caffra; assembly: GCA_963924115.1. Lineage (NCBI taxonomy): Eukaryota > Viridiplantae > Streptophyta > Magnoliopsida > Malpighiales > Salicaceae > Dovyalis > Dovyalis caffra. The sequence goes on from CAWUPB010000136.1 coordinate 105,362, forward strand.
AAAAATAATTAATAGGAAATAGTTGGTGTTATATGTATAGATGTATAATTAATTTTTAATAAAATCAATTATCTTAATATTTTTTTTGTATACATCATTACCATGCTATGCACAAATGAAAAAAATATGTTTTAATACATTTAAGTTGTAAAAAATATATTAAAGTTAATAGAGTACAATAAAAATAATTTAAAATTTTATTCCTAAAAGATTGATTATATCAAGAATAAGGTAAAGAAATACATAAATTTTATTATTTATTAAAAGCATATTAAAAATTCATATATAGTGTCGCTACACGACATCGGACGGGACTCCCGAAAGATTAAATCTAAGCGTTAAGTGTTAAAAAAATTATTTATAGAATTTTAGAGTCGTCACCTAGTATTTAAGGAACTAGGAACATAAAATTAGTATTGGTTCAAAGATTTTTCCTAAGGTAAGGAGTTGGTTACACTTTTAGGAAGATATTTAATCGCCTAAAAGTGTCCTTTTAAAAAAAGGTACCATGTATGGTTTAGTTCTAAAATCATCTCCTAAAACTCCATGTCAAACTATTTTCTAATTTTTAAACTCCTATTTTTTTTTAAGACAAATTGAATTGTTTTAGTTTTGGGCGTGACATCATATTGAAATGATCGTTGGTCCCTTTCGTCGAGTTACATGTCGATTCAATCATTGGATCTACTAAAAGCCTTGAAACAATTGACGTTTCGGAAGACATCTTAATTAAAAAGTAATTTTTAGTGACGTCAATCCCTATCAAATAGGAGACTTCGTCGAAAATCTTGAATATTCTTTTTTGTGACGTCGATCCCTATTAAATAGGAAACTTCGTTGACTTCATTTATTTATTTTTTTTTTTGTGACGTCGGTCCCTACCAAGTAGGAGGCTTTGCCAAATTTTCTAGGCATTTTTTTTGTGTGACGTCGGTCTTTATTCGATATGAGACTTCGTCAAGATTTTTATAATTTTTTTCTAATAATACATGTTAAAGAAAAAAAAATTGAAGTAACAATTCTAAATTAATATAAAACAAAAAGGAATAAAAATAAACAAGCTAAAAAAAATAAAAATAAAATAAGAGAGATAGATGAATAAAAAAAAATCAACCTTTTTATTTTTTCTTCCCTAATTCTATTTTTTATTTCTTTTATTACCCTTTTTCATTTATTATTATTATTAAATTTTTTTTTTTTTTGGAGAAGGCTGGAATGGAATCAACCTTTTCGTTTTATTTTTTTATTTTTTGAAGAGGTCTGGAACCTCTTGCATTTTTTCTTCTTCCTTTTTTTTTTTTTTTTTTTGGTAAAGTGGCATAGAGTCGGAATGAACCTAGTCCGGCCCCTCTTTTTTAATTTCGTGGGTCTGGTCAGGCTGGACTGATTTGTTCAATGGGGTGTTGGGCTTGTCCTAGCCCACGCTTCTCTTTATTAACTAGGTCGAAAACCCAAAATCAAACCCAACGACAGAAACCTCCCTCATTTTCGATCAAATGAGTTTTCTCGACCCTCTCTCTCTAGTTCTTAGTTTGTTCTTCAGTTTCTCTCTCTAGTTCTTTAAATTTTTTAGGAAATAAAAACTCATCTTTGATCAAAAGATTCAATTACGCAAAATCGGATCATGAACGAAATAACAAATAAAAGATTAAAAAAATGAACAAACAAAAACGGGAGGATCAAACCCTAAGTGCTAACCGGAAACGTTCAAAGAACTTTTACCGTAAAACCCAAAAAAATCTAGGAAACAAAGAACCCAAAGTGATGATTACTCACGATTTTTGAATCCTTATCCTTGACTCTTCGTTTGCCGCACCCAACCATCGATATTCTCCCTTAAACCAAAACCCAAATGCCTTTTCAATAGACCCAAGGAATGATGAATCCAACCCAACAATAAAGAACAAACCTTACAAAGCTAAGAACGACGGTAATCTACCCGAAACTCGAGGAATAGAAAATGGAAGAATTGAGCCACGAAATTTGGACAAAGAAGTGGAGAAGAACGTGAGGATGGGTATTTAGCCCCGGAAACCCAAAACAACGAGTCGAAAGGGACCGATACCCTATGAACTAGAATCAAGAACACCAAGAAACCCAAGAACACGAACCCGTAAACCTAACAATTGTCACCCTAATTTTTGGATTTTTAGCTCTCGATTTTCACTCTCTTTTAATCGAATTTCTCGCCAATTTTTCCTTTTTTTTGTTCTGTAAAATCAAACATGTTTTATAGCCAAAACTTCCTAGAATTTCTCCTAGAATCAAATCTCAATCCCGAATTTTTTTATCAAAATATTTCCTCTTTAATTCATAATTAATGTGACATCAAAACGAGAAAATTTGGTCATTGCTTTCGTTGGTATTGATTTTGGCCAAGAATCCATGATTAATGCACAATCAAAACAGAAAATTTGATGGAAGATTTGGTAGATTCTCCCAAGGATTTTCGAAAAGAATCTAGATTTGGAGTGGACGACAAGTCGTTCTCCAAATTTCGATCCCGTTGTCCGCTCCAACATTCCAATTTGATCCCTATGCATTTCGATTTTAGCAATTACGCCCTTTTGTGGTATAATTTCAACACAATCCTATCAATTGGGTTCTTGTGAGGTTCAATTTAGGGTCTAAATTTTTAATTAATTCGATTATACCATTAATTATCTCAATCATGCATTCCTTGAAATGTGATTATGCCCTAAAATAATGTTTTTATGTTTTTCATTATTTTTTTTGATAAACTTCAATTGAAATAAAACAAAACATACATAAAATAACAAAATAAAATAAATAAAAATAAAAAGGGGTAAATTTTGAGTTATTACAGCTTGCCCCTCTTTACAATGCTTATGGTGCACGTGAAAATAATGTTTTTCAATGACTTTGTTTAATAAGCTTATAAAGAAAAAAAAATTTTAAGTAAAGTTGTGATGGGATGACTTTGTTATGAAGGATGACATACTTTAAAAGTTAAATATGCAATGCATGACCTTGTTGTAAAGGGCGACCTACCCTAGAAATTAAACATGCAATGCGTGACCTTTTTGTAAAGGTTAGCCTACACTAGAAATTAAACATGTGATGCGTGGCCTTATTATAAAGGACATCCTATTCTAGAAATTAAACGTGCGATGCGTGACCTTGTTGTAAACAGCAGACTTACCCTTGAAATTAAACGTGCTCGAAATTAAACGTGCAATGTGTGGCCTTGTTGTAAAGGGCGACTCGCCCTAAAAATTAAATGTGCGATGCGTGGCCTTATTGTAACGGATAGCCTACCCTAGAAATTAAACATACGGTGATCACTTGCCAATTTTACCTAATGAATTGAGTTAATCATCCTTACCCGAAAGTGGTCGTTCAACTTTGGATTTCGTACTTGGGCGATGGTCTATTATGAGGTGACCATACCGATGTGGATTTGTAGGGATATTGCTTTCCCATTTCATTTGTATCCGTTGGGATTACGATATACCTAAAAATAAACTTAGCATACTGGTTAGTTGAGATACCTATAAGAAACGTAGGCCGCCCTCGCTCGAATCCTTTGTTTGACTTCTCTCTTTCAGTCGTTAAAAGTCGATCGATTATCCGTGCTCCGAGCTCCATGGCCCTACCCTCTCGATCGTGTTTTTACTTTCTTGTGAACTTGGTTGATCTACCCTTCGAAGTTTATTAGGAGTGTAATAATCCTATCGGTCCGTTGATGGTAATGGTCGCTCCCTAGCTTGATGAGCCGTCCACCGACTCGCTTACGTTTGATGAGAATGATGATGGATTGGTTCGTCGCTTTGGTGACCTTCCTTGTAACTTGAAGTTCCATATGCTTTTTGAAATGTTCGAAACTTATCCCTTTCGTGAATTTTCTCCTTCATAAGGAAGGCTAAATAGATTTCATTCGGAGATTTTGGATTCAAAACTCGAAAAAAAACTCATCGATTACTCGCGGACTTGTCATGCTAATGTTTTAAAGATGGCAATTATGGGTTTTTTTTATGTGAATATTGAACTTCAACGGTAGGCAAACTACAAGTTCGATGATAGAAGATATTGTTTACCCCCAAGTATTAGCACCAACCATGATTTTGATTAGCCTATACTTCGATTTTGATTATCTCGTTTAATAAAAATTCTTTTTGTAGGGGCTCATGAATCTAACACTCGTTTGATCGATTACTTGTCTCTAATTAGAAAGGACTTTTATTGGTACGTAATGTAAGCTAGGGTATGTTTCCTGAAAAATGAGTAAAATAGGCTCAAATAGTGTTTCGGGGTTTACTTGACGTAGGGTCACTTTTTTTTTTTGAATCGGATTTGATTAGAGGAATGTTTGATGGTGATTTTGCCAACCTAACTTAGGATCGATGTTTGTGAGGTGATTCACTCTTTTTCTAATGAAGTAGAAACCATTATATAAACTTTGGTCTTCTTCTTCTTCGTTTTTTTATGTGAGTGGAAAGATCATGACCTCATTCCTCTTTCATTCCGAATCCTCTTTAATAGTGACTCCTTTTTTAGTTTCAAATCATAAGTTGTTTGGTGACATGCCTCTCAAATCCCGGTCGATTTTTTTACCCCCGGTGTGAGGGGTGATCCTAGTCCGGGTTTCACGAAAAAAAATAAAAGGCTCAAACTTGGTTTCCAATGGATACATTTCACATAAGTATGATAAAATTCCCAATAAGGCCTTTCCTCATCCTATCAACAATAGTATCTATCCATACGAGCTTTATTTTTTTGAACTCGTTTTATTAAAATAATATCAAAATAGAACTTATAAATCTAAACAATCGCTATGACATTTTCATGGGTGGTGCCATAGGAGCAATTTGGGACATGGACCAATGAAAAAGATCTTAGCTCGATCTTTTTTTTTTTGGTTTTTTTAGCGTGTAACCTTTGCATGACGAGCCTTGAGTGTCAACAAGATGTAATCGTTCCTTCTCACCGAGTTCAGCATTTTATTTGTCTATTATTAGACAAATATAACGTTGAGCGATTACCTTTATCTTGAAATCTTGGTTGTTTTCCCTAGTCCGGAGTAATTTTGATATGTTTGAAGTGGCTAAAATTTAAAAGACATATAGATCCTAAGTTCTTTTAGGGTTCAATGAGCTTTTTTTTAGGAGAGAAGATTGAGCCTACCGTACATTAAGTAAAACATTACTATAATATCTTAATTGACTTGCATGTCATTTATAAATAATATTAATAAAGATCATGAAATGACAAAAGAGGTGACGTGTTTATAGAGTCGAGGAAACGAGAGATGGAAAAAAAATACAATGTACATGTTTGGCTCGAATTTCAATCTAGAAAACAACAACCCTCAAGCATAGTACTTCTTAAACGTATCGGAATTTACAGGTTTGACTATGTTATCCCCATCCATACTAGTCAAAAGGCGTGATCCCCCTAAAAATATTTTTCTCATCACATAAGGGCCTTCATAGTTGGGTAACCACTTGCTTTTATTCTCTCCGGTATAGACCAAACTTTCCTAAGCACCAAATCTCATTAACGAAATTCTCATGTTCGAACCTTCTTGTTGTATGCGTTGTCCATCCTTTTCCGATACATTCTTGCATGACAAATAGCGACTAGCCTCTTTTCACCGATCATGTTCAACTCGTTCATATCCGATTCAAGCCCATTCCGTTTCTTTCAACTCGTCTCCATGAGTAACCTAAGGGAAGGGATTTCCACTTCCAAAGGCATCATTGCCTCCATCCCGTAAATCAAAGAATATGGTGTTGCCCTCGTTGATGTTCTTACGATTGTACGATATACGTATAGAGCATATGAGTGCTTTTCATGCTAGTCTCTATATGTGACAACCATTTTCCGTACAATCTTCTTGATATTATTGTTTGCGGCTTCAACCGCTCCATTCATCTTAGGTCGATAGGGTGTCGAGTTCGGATGTTTAATTTTCACCTTCCGCATAATTCTTTGATCATCTTTCCATTGAATTTTTGAGCATTATCGATGATTATCATATCCGATAAACCATACGAACAAACGAAACTCTTCCCTATGAACCGCTGGATCACTTTCCGAGTGACATAAGTATAAGAAGCGACTTCAACCCATTTGGTAAAATAGTCAATTGCCACGAAGATAAAATGATGATCGTTGCTTGCTTTGGGATTAATAGGCCCAATGAGATCCAAACCTTACATGGTGAAAGACCAAGGTGATAATCAAAACAAAGCTCGGATGGCTAATGGATACTCGCTTTCCATTTGGTGAGATCGAACGACCCTTATATCATTATTCGATACATTCACCGGCCTATCAAAGTACATGATCCATTTCTCATCATCGGACTCGAGCACTCGTAACTTCGGATGCCGGGATATCTTCATCGGGAAAGTCAAAATCTAACGATTCATAATCATCAATCGCATACTCAATAGTGTATGTAGGTAAAATCTCTTTCTCCTCCCAATTGTGGAGCCCCTCACCCGGTGCTCCTTTCTTGATCGACAAGTCAATATGTAGCATATCCTCTATGACATTAGTAGTTAGTTGTGGCAGCATCATTGCTTGAGGAACGACCACTAACATCTCAAGGCTAATGACCTCTTCGTCTTTAGCTCTTTGTCCGAGTAATTGATGGATAGATCAACCATTCTTGCCCCCAAGTTCACCATTTCTTGACTCGATTGATGACACAAGCGGGGTAAGGGAAGGTAGCTCAAATATGAGGAATAAGTATCCTCTCTTCATTGGGCTCTCAACCCTCGATTCTAGCCAATCGTTTTTCCTTTTTCAACTCTAAATCTTTTAGATAATCATTTCTAGTGGGTTTGAACCCTAACCCAAAATGATGCTACAAATTGGCTCCACCTATCGCTCCCCATGTTACATCACTAAGATCTCTCGCTCATTGAGAATTCACACTTTATAAAGTATTTCATCGTCATTTTTACGGCATTAGATACTTTTGGTTGTTTCAACATAGCATGCTAGGGTACCTAATCTGTGTTCATGATTTCAAAAGCATGTAAATCACCATCTTAACTCCCTTCGACCTTAATATAAGGTACTCGACACATTTTTAAATAAAAGCAATGCTTCTTCCGCCATTACCGTGACTAACTTACCATTCGCCACATACTTCAACCTTTGGTGTAACGATGATGCCACAACACTAGTTGAGTGGATCCATGGTCTCCCTAAAGCATGTTGTATGACGGTTGTATGTCAATAACTTGCATAGTGACTCGAAATTGGTTGGGTCCGATGTCCAAGTTAATGTCGATGTCTCCTATCACCTACTTTAGAGACCCATCATACTGCTAGGATGCATATGAGATGCATCTATAGGCAACCAATCTAAAACCATCTTAGGCAAGACATTCAAAGTAAACCCATTATCAATTAGCACCTTAGCAATCATGTGGTCCTTGCATTTGATCGTGATATATAATGGCTTATTATGTCATGTACCGTCGGGGCCCAATTTATCTTCGGAGAATGATAAATAGTTGGTTGCTTAAATCCTTCCCATCGAATGCTTCATGTTATCCGCGGTAACATCCCGAGGGACATGCTTCGTTCAAAACCTTTTACGAGCACCTTCCGATAAGGTTCGAACTCAAGATCGATGACAATAGAGAGATCTTAGCATATGTCTTTTTCGGTTGATCTACCACACTATAATCATTGTTTTTCATCACCTTAAGGAATTCAATGGCTTCTTCATCATTGATAGGTTGTTCACTTCCCCTATCTTAGTGAGTTCTATTACTTATTTTTCCTTCTTAACTCTTCTCAACTCTTCTAGGGTATAACATCTCTCACTTCGGGTGAGGTCGGCAATACCGGTATTAAATAATATATTTAATATTGGATAAGTATGGCTTGTAGTATTGTAGGGTGGGGCTAGACGGTTTTTGGCTTGGATAAAATCATTCTAGGAGGCCCATTACCCGTTAGTTGATGCGTACAAACCTCCGAATAACCTTCTTCCGTTAGCGAGACCATCTTTACCGAGTGGTTCTTCTCCACCTTTCTTGAATTACAAAGTCCCTAAAATTACCATGGTCTTCACCTCTTCGTAGAACTCCTTACAATTATCGATATCATGCCCTTCCATCCGATGATATCTACGGTACTAACCTTTATCCTTCTCATTTTGATTACTAATCGACCTTCTAAAATAACCGAGTTTGGGCTAGCATTAAAAATAAGCTATCCATCGATACTTTAACTTTTTTCTCTTCTCTATCAAATTTTGTCTCCTCGAGGGCTACCATGCTTATATTTCCTCCTCCAATAGCATGGTTTTGAAGTGGATTAGTGTTGACGTTGAGTGTGTTCGAGTCATCAAAACTTATCTAATTATGCTTGATAAGGAACCTCACCTTCTTCTTAAAAGCCGGATAGTCTTCGATGGAATGGCCGGTGATACCACTATGCTACTCACATTGTTCATTGTATTTATACCAAGATGGAAAAGGAGGTCGTACAAGCTTAGTAGGAATAGGGACCACCCGACCAATATTGACGAGATGATGGAACAATTCTTTCAAAGAGAATGAAAGAGGTGGTAATGGTTCGTAGTCTTCTATGTTATAGCTATTTTTACGGATGGACTGATTTCATAGTGTTTGGCTATAGTTTGGAGGACCTTAAGGTGGTCCGACCAAGCGAAGGAAGTGGTTATTTTTATAGGTGGGCATGGTTGGATTGTATTGGAGTGATGGGTTTGGTTGATAAGGTGAGTGAGTTTGGTTTGGTATGGGTGGTCTTGTTTGAGTCGCAGGAAAGGTAGTGGCTATAGGATATATTTGGTAAGATATTTAGGGGTAGGGTATTGGTCTGTACTTAATATGAGCTTTGCTTGGGTGTACGACTTTGAATTGTTCCAACTCCTTATAAGCCTATGTGAGCCAACTTGATGAACTTCCCTTCTCGTCTTCTTACTCTCATACTTGCTCCCTTCTCCGTCCCTCCGGAGATATTTCCAGCCTTGATAGCTAGTTCAACTCTCTCAGCAATGACCACTACATCGGTAAAGTTGGTTGAGGCATTCCTAATCGAGTATTTAAAGTATGGTGCTTTGAATGTATTTGAAAAAAATTGAGATCAATTCGGATTCGAGCAACAGTGGGTGAATCTAAACAACCATCTTGTACTACCTTTATGCATATTCTTTAATCGTTTCTCTTGGCCCCTTCTTCATTCCTTGGAGATCCGATCTATTTGGTGTTACCTCCATGTTGAACTTATACTCGTTTGAGAAAAGCATCAACTAGATCCTTTCACCTTCCGATCTTCAATCCTTTTAACCTCATGTACCGGTTCAAAGTCAAACCTCCTAGGCTCTCATAAAAGAAATATATTAGCGAGCTTTTCATCGTGCACCACTTCGCCATCTTGCTACGGTAAACCCTCGGGTGAGTCATGGGACACCGAGTTCCGGTGTTCTTGGGAAAATTTGGCACCTTGAACTTTCTTGGAATCACTACATCATGCACCAAACACATTTCGAAGGCCCTAATTGGATCGTAGCCGTCCTCCCCCTCTACTGCTCTTAGACGTTCTTTTAGTGCCATGAGTTTATCCATACTTGGGCCTTCAATCGCCCTAGGACCATGAACTTTCTTTTCGCAGGATCTACCGGAGGCATATGTCGAACTTGTGGGTTCATGGGATAAGCAAATGTCCCAATAGGATGTGAGCCTTCGACATGAAAAGTTGCTTGATTGGAAGGCCCCAACTGATAGGATGATGGAATAACATGCGGTACTTTGGGTTATCCTTGATTCAAGCTACCTCCTCCTCTTAATGCTTGCTCTAATAGGAATTTCATCCAAGCTGCACTTTCTTCAACGAGTCAAACTCTTACCGACTAATTGGCTCTTGTCGTGATCTTTCTTCATTCTTCATTTGACGAGCTCGAAGTTGAGTGTTGTAGATGCGTAGAAGGGATTGAACAGAGCGACCTATGTTTAATTCCCGATAGAAATGAATACAAAAAATATATATAAATAAGTACTAAATGTAAATGCATGATTTTGAATTGGGTTGAATACCTTTCTTTTATTTATTGCATGTTAAATCATGATACAATCTTGTCGAGGATGGATCGGATCAAGCTAGTACTCGGCGAGAGCAAACTTTCTCCACGGATACTTAGGCGATTAGGAAGATATGTATTCTCCTAATTTCAGTCGTAACTTGATCTTGGAATAATGACACCATCTCATTGACAACACACAAAAGGCGAAAACGAAATAGCATTTTTATTACAATCCAAATTTTTATCACATTTTAAATATGATTTAAAGACAAATTACAATGAAAGAAAAGCCTTATTATATATGAAATCCTCTTCTAAGTTTGGCTACAACCTCAAGCCTTCATAGAATACCATTTATGAGCCTTCGCAGTTTCTCATAAAATAGTTGAACGACTTCATCTTTTGGGCGTATACCCTCGGCTAAGAGCTCTATAGTGTTTCGCATTTCTAAGGCATAATCTTTAGCATTCGAGCTTGTAAAAGATACTTCATGGTCCTACTTTCCCACTCAGCGACTTTCTTTCTTAAGACATCCATTTCCTTTGTCATTATTCGTATAGCTATGGCGTGCTCCTCTCTATATTTAGCCAATCGTTCTTAGTTGACCTTATCTTTCCCTTTTAATTTCTCCGCAAGAGTACCCAAATGGCATATTACATCCGATTAATTCATCATCTCGTTCTCATGTTGTATCTCTAAATTCCTCGAGGCTATCCTTCTCATCTCTAAGCTTATCAACAACTCTCTTTGTCGATTGGAGTTGACTACGAAGCTTCTTATTTTTTTCCTCTAAAACTTTCATCACATGATCTTTAGTATCTACGATTCCCTCTAACTTCTTCTTCTTTTGAGTTAATCCAATCACTCGAGCATTCGAGCCCCGGTTGAGTATCTCATGTTGGGCATTCACTTCTTAGCGAATATCCTCCATTATCTCATTCATCATTTAAGATGGGCCCTCGAATAGTGGCATACGGTATCCCTTCCCTCTAGTGCTTTGTCATTTCGGATATCCGAGTGAGGTTCTTCCATCCACTCTTCTTTCGGGAGTGACAACCCCTCTATTTCTCTAAATAGTCCTAGCTCCCTCTAAAAACTTCTTAAAGACCCTTAGATCCTCATAATACTCATTTAAACCAATCATCCTTGGAACGAATTACTCAAATCCCAACTCGCCTTAGAAACATGTTCGGACAATGAATCGATGCGACGAACGAGCTCCGGTTAATGGCACCTAAGGAAAGTTGCCACAAAAGGCTATGTAGCTCTAAAAGAAGGCATGTCGTGCTCTCTAATGGAATTCTAACTTCACTAAATTAAAGAATAACTCGGCCCATATTATTTTACCCAACTCGTTGAGAGAGTGACAAGCAAAATTTTTCAACTTAGAATGCGAGTGCCATAGGGTGTGAAAAATGCCGGAGGCTTCCCGATCACTACGTGGCTCACAATCCATACAAACAACAATTGAACACAACACCTCAAATGCTCGTCTCTCTTTTTTCGATAGAAATTTAATGAAGAGAGGGTTTCTACTAGAATTGCTATAGTGGGATTAACCTTTAGAGATACCACACTTTTAAATACATTGACTACCTTAACATTGATCATACTCTCAGTCGATGGTAACAACACCGAGTCCATATATTGCCAACGCTAAGATTCGGAGTCTAACTTGGTTATCGGGATCTTGTAAATGCTTCATGAATTCTACCTAGAGAATATCCCAAAACCAACCTTGAGATTTTCCTCTCTAGGATAATTGCTTCTTAGCCAAAGTGGTGTTAGTTTCAATCAACCATGCAAAGTTTGATAGAGTGTGTTCGGGTGGAATGTAGAAGTAAACCACCTCTCGTTTTGGAAAATGCTAGCAGAGTTTCATATTCCTCAAGTGTAGGTAATAGGTCTACACTTCGAAGGTGAAGCAACGATAATCCGGATCCCAATGGCTTATCATGGCTTAAAAGCATGTAGCTCGGGCCTTGATCTTGATCGGATAAGCTATGTCACCATACGTCTTTTGAAAATCAAGTTGGTCTTTAGAAGTGAGCATCTCCCAACAACCGAGAAACGAACCGAGTGTTGGTCATCCCGTTAGCTAATTTAACCCTTTCGGTAGTTTTGACACAAAATTCGAAGCGGACAATCTCCTTTCTCATTTTGGGCCCACTCGGATCCGACCCTAAAATCCTCAACCTCATTTCGATTTCTTCTATCATGATCTAATATGAAGGATAACTCTGTAAAACCAAATGACGAGTATTAACGAGCACTTGATAATAATTTATGTCTTAATTGGGTCAACCCTAATAGACAGGATCTAGCTTTTTTATGGTTGGGCAAAGCTTTACTAGTCCTAAAGATTTTTCAAACATCTAGATCGTCTAAATTACCGATGGGGTAATCCAGCCTTTAACCTTATACACTAGGAGGTAGGGGAAGGTCATTCCACCATTTCTAATGTATAAGGTGAGTTTCGATCTAAACAAGAGTTTGGAAGAGCGACGAGTAGACTTTCATTATACTCGCCTCCAAATCCCTCTATCTAATTCCTATCACGGTTTAGCTTGAGTCAAGAGCTTTTAGGGGTTTCCTTCATGGTGTGTGCAACAATTAAAAGAAAAAGACATACAACCCAATTCAAAAATAAACGTGCAACAAAAAAATAAATTACAAAAATTTAAATATACACAAATAAATAAATAAATAAAACTCAAAAAATAAAATGACAAAAATAAATATAGGAGATAAATTAAAAACTAAACCTATGGGCTAACTTTAGTCCCCAGTGAAGTCGTCATTCCGTTGCTACATAACGTCGAACGGGACTCCCCAAAGATTAAATCTAAGCGTTAAGTGTTAAAAAAATTATTTATAGAATTTTGGAGTCGCCACTTAGTATTTAAAGAACTATGAACCTAAAAGTAGCACTGGTTCGGAGATTTCTAAGGTAAGGAGTTAGTTACACTTTTAGGAAGATATTTAATCGAATAAAGCTGCCCTTTTAAAAAAAGGTACCATGCATGGTTTAGTTCTAAAATCATCTCCTAAAAATCCATGTCAAACAATTTTTTAATTTTTAAACTCCTATTTTTTTAAGACAAATTGAATTTTTTTAGTTTTGGACGTGACATCATATTGAAACAATCGTCGGTCCTCTTCGTCGGGTGACACGTCGGTTCAAACATCGGATCCATTAAAAGACTTGACACAACCGACGTGTTGGAGGACGTCTTAATTAAAAGGTGATTTTTGATGATGTCACTCCTTATCAAATAGGAGACTTCGTCAAAAATCTTGACTATTCTTTTTGGTGATGTCGGTCCCTATTAGATATGAGACTTCATCGAATTCATTCATTCATTTATTAATATTTTTTTTTGGTGGCGTTAGTCCCTACCAAGTAGGGGGCTTCGTCAAAATTTTTAGGCATTTTTTTTTATGTGACGCCGATCCGTATCGATAGGAGACTTCGTCAAGATTTTTATAATTTTTTTCTTACAATACATGTTAAAGAAAAGAAAAAAAATTGAAGTAACAATTCTAAATTAATATAAAACAACAATGAATAAAAATAAACGAGGCTAAAAAAAAGATAGATAGATGAATAAAAAAAATCAACCTATACCTAAACTATTAACCCACAACTTATTTTTTTCTACCCATCCCCTTTTTCCTTTTTCTTTCTTATTTTTTATTTTTTCTTCCCTAATTCTATTTTTTAATTTTTTTTATTACCCTTTTTCATTTTTCATTTTTTTTCTTGGGAGAAGGCTGGAATGGAGCCAACCTTCTCGTTTTTTTTTAAGAGGCTGGACTTCCAGCCCTCGTTGTTTTTTTTTCTTCTTCCCTTTTTTTGTTTTTGTAAAGTGCACGTAAGTCCAACCCTCTCTTTTTTTTTTTTAAATTTTGTGGGTCCGGATTTCATTCCAGCCCTTGTTCAATAGGGTGTTGAGCTTGTCCTAGCCCACGATTCTCTTCATTAACTAGGTCGAAAACCCGAAACAAACCCAATAGCAAAACCTCCCTCATTTTCGATCAAATGGGTTTTCTAACCCTCTCTCTAGTTCTTTAAATTTTTCAAGAAATAAAAACTCATCTTTGATCAAAAGATTCAATTATACAAAATCATATCACAAACGAAATAACAAATAAAAGATTAAAAAAATGAACAAACAAAAATGGGAGGATCAAACCCCAAGAGCTAACCTAGAAACGTTCGAAGAACTTCTACCGAGAAAACCCGGAAAAATCTAGGAAACGCAAAACCCAAAGTGATGATTTCTCATGATTTTTGAATCCTTATCCTTGAATCCTCGTTTGCTACACCTAATCATCGATATTCTCCCTTAAAAAAAAACCCAAATGCCTTTTCAATAGACCCAAGGAATGATGAATCCAACCCAGCGAGTGAAGAACAAACCCGGGAAAGCCAAGAATAACGGTAATCTACCCGTAAATGTGAGGAATAGAAAAGAGAAGAATTGAGCCATGAAATTTAGACAAGGAAGTGGAGAAGAACGTGAGGATAGGTATTTAGCCCTTGGAAACCCAAAACAACACACCGAAAGGGACCGATAGCCTATGAACTAGAATCAAGAACACCAAGAAACCCAAGAACACGTACCTGAAACCCAAGAATCGTCACCCCAATTTTTGGATTTTTAGCTCTCGGTTTTCACTCTCTTTTAACCAGAATTTCTCGCCAATTTTTCCTCTTTGTGTTCTGTAAAATCAAACCTGTTTTATAGCCAAAACTTCCTAGAATTTCTCCTAGAATCAAATCTCAATCCCAAATTTTTTTTATCAAAATATTTTCTCTTTAATTCATAATTAATGTGAAATTAAAACGAGAAAATTTGGTCATTGCTTTCGTTGGTATTGATTTTTGCCAAGAATCCATGATTAATGCACGATCAAAACGAAATTTTGGTGGAAGATTTTGCAAAGGATTTTCGGAGAGAATGCGGATTTGGAGTGGACAACGAGATCATCCTCCACATTTCACTCCTGTCATTTGCTCCAACATTCTAATTTGGTCCTTGTGCATTTCGATTTTAGCAATTACGCTCTTTTGTGTTACAATTTCAACACAATCTTATCAATTGGGTCCCCGTGAGGTGCAATTTAGGGTCTAAAGTTTTCAATTGATTCGATTATACCTTTAATTACCTCAATCATACATTCCTTGAAATGCGATTATGCCCTTAAATGAATGTTTTTGTGTTTTTCATCTTTTTTTTTCGTAAACTTCAATTGAAATAAAATAAAAAATACATGAAATAAAAAACTAATAATAAATAATAAATAATAAATAAATAAAAATAGAAAGGGTAAATTTTGGGTTATTACATACGAGAAAAAGGTAAATCATATTTATTTACAAATAAAATTTCAGAAAAATAAAAAAATTGATTTGATGAGAATTTTTATAATAAACAAAAAATTTAAGAGATTAATTTTAATCAATAAAAAATATAATTTGATATATGTGTTTGTTCTAAGATCTAAAAACATAAGAGGCTAAAAACATCTTTTAAGAATATGAGGAACAAAAAATATATTTTGAAAAGCTGTGAAACAAAAATGGACTAAGATAAAAACATAAAATGTCAAAATATTTTGAAAATATATATTTAGAAAACATAACTGATTGAAAAGGAATGAAGCGTAAAATTTAAAAATAAATGCTCAAAAAATTATTAAAAAATTACAAAAATACCATTATATAAAATCACAAAATTGTAACTCTAATGAATAGTGAAGTGAGGCAAATGAACAATATTTATTTTTTATTTATCCCAATTCTTTTAGTTTTTTACTTAATAAGAAAAGATACAAAAGATGACTGCAATAAAAAACATTTACTCCAATTATTTTTTTATATATATACTAGATTAAATTACTACACATTCTAAATATTTGGATCAAAGAAGAAAAGAAAATTTTTTTGCTAATTTACTCCAATAACGTATGGACATTCTAATTATTACACATATTCACAAGATAAAAAAATTATTTAAATAAATAGACATACTAATTTATTCTAATAATATATTAAAATTAAATCAAATAGCTTATTTTCGATAGTTCAATTTAAAAAATTAAGCAAAATTAAAATAGAACAATAAAATAAACGGTAAGACTAATTTTAAAGTTTGAAAGACTTAAATAAAAGTATAATATAAGAATCGAAACAAAAAAATGGAAAAAATAAATAAATTTGCAGCATGCATAGATAAAAATCATACATGACAAAACTACACCGACCAAAATAGAAGTAAGATCACAAAACATGTATCAAAACAAAATAAATTCACAAAAAAAACCAAACAAGGAGCTTAAGTACAGTAAAATTACATTTAGTTGAATATTTGGTATAAAAATTATAAAATCTTTTCACTTACGCCTAAATATAAATAATAAAAATATACAACAATAAGAATAATTTTAAACTTTAAAAGAACAAAATATAAGTATAATATAAGGATTCAAATAAAAAAGCAAAGAAAAATTTGCAACATATAAGAAAAAAAAATCACATATAACAAAACTCTAATACCTCTAAAGATCACAAAAAAAAAAAAAAAAAGGCTAAAAAAAAGGGTTTAGTTATAGTGAAATTACATTTAGTTTTAGTCAAAACTTATAAAAACATTTCACTCACACTCCTAAATATAATTAATTTCTCAAAAAAAAAAATTATTGGCAAGATAGAAAAAAATATTTAAATAAATAGACATGTTAATTTGCTCCAATAATATATTAAAATCAAATCCAAGAGCTTATTTTTAATGATTTAATAAAATATTTTAAGAAAAATTATTTACAAAAATAAAAATAATTTTAAACTTAAAAGAAAAAAAAATAGAAGAATAATATAAGGATCAAAATGAACAAGCATGGAAGGATAAAAATCACACATAACAAAACTCCGAAGACAAAAGTAGAAATAAGCTCACAAAACAAGAACCAAAGCCAAATAAAATTCACAGAGAGGTAAAGGGCAAAAAAAAAAAAAAAAAAAAAAAAGGGGGAGCCTAACTATAGTAGTACTATATTTAGTTTTAATTAATTTATTAACATATCCACAAGTCTACTTGCATGAGTATATGCAATTCATAGACCATAAAGTATGTGTATATATATAACAAAATAAAAAAAAATTTTTGTTTTGTTTTGTGTTTTTTGTTTTATTTTAAAAATGCATTATTTAATTCCTTATATTTTAATTTTTTTTCAGTAACTTACTTATTTTATCAATTTATTTGTTAGATTAGTGCTTTTATTCTTAAATTAATTTTCTTTTGAAGCATTTTTTTTCTTCACCCCATTTCTTTTTCTCTTCTCAAAAAAAAAAAAAAAAGAAAAAAAGAAAAAAAGAAGATAATTTGAGAATAAAAATTACCAATCTAATAAAAAATTGATAAAAAATTAAGTTATTAATAGAATTAAAACATGAAAAATTAGATAATTAATTAAAAACTAATTTATTCATTTTCTAAACCATAATGACTGATTTATAATTTACTCGTAGAGGAGGGTTAAAAAAAACATACGAGAGAGGACAAACTAGTAATATAAGCAACTAAATTGCAGGTACTCGGTCCTAATAGAGCTGCAATGATGAAGCTACCATCTCTTTGACTGAACCACTATCAATGTTAGGCCCTTCTTCTTTTCTCTTTCCCCAGGATCGAAGTTGAGAAACATTTTTCGGGGTTTATTGTTTCTTTTTTTGTTATATTAATATAGCCAATTTACTAATTAACGATCAATATCAATAACTTATTGCTTAACTCGTTTTAATGATTTTCTATTTTAAAAGGCTCCGACTTTGAACATTTTCCTTATAAATAATAATAATAATAATTTACCAGCCCTTGTCTGAAAATTTCAAGAAAGAAAAAGAACGGATTAGAATCCCCATCTTGATTCTCTCTTATGAAACTAGGTTGATTTTATTAATTAATGAGTTCCCTTTCGTTTAAAAAATCACTAGTCAATTATCCATGTAATATTTTGGCTTATTATTAAAAAATAATATGTAGATTTAATAAATCAATAGATTAGCAAAGGTATCTATGTATATTAATCCAAAGTTTTTTTTTTTTAATAATGTTTAGAGATTTTTTTTCTCAAGTTTCTATGGATTTATCTAATATAAAAATTAATAAGAAATCCATATTTGATTAAAAACCAATTTAATTATATCTTAATAGCAACCAAATATATTAATTATACTTGTCACTAGCCTATTTGGAATATATATATGCACACACATACGGTAATAAGAGTATTTTGTTATCGGTGTGTGTACCACGCTATCTGGAAGATCTTAAAGACACACCCATCACATTGACCTGATACATTTGGAACAATTAATAAATCTTCAAGATTTAAAGCTGAAAATCAAGAAGGTATCAAAACGTTTTAACCATCAACTCAATCCTTTGAAATTAAATAATAGATTTGCTATCCATAACTTTAACATTCATATAAATAAAATAAATGATGTTGATGCTCAGTGTGTTAAAAAATTTATCAAATGAGGATAAGTAAGTATTGTTTAAAATTAGTTATATACACTTTATATCTTTGTACTATATAAAAAATATCCTTACAACTCCTCTACTCGGATATAGTTCATAGCAAATCTTATACTATTAGACATTAGTACAAAATAATCCATTTATTAAATTTTTTTCATCGGATTAACATTTGATCAATCAAGTGGTTAAAAATAAAAGTAGAATTTTAAATCAACTTTTGAAATTTAAATAATTAATAAATATAATAAAATTAGAAAAAATATATAATTTAAAAAAATAAAAAAAATTCACTTTTTAATGGTTCTATAATAATTATTATTAAGAAAATTTTAAAAATATATGAAGAATTGTTTTTCAATTTTAATTATTAATAAATATTTTTTAATTTTTAATATTTAAAATAATTATTAATAAAGAAAATTATAATGATTTTATAATAATTATTAATTATTTTAATACAAAAATTTAATTATTAATTATTTCAAAAAAATTTTTTGAAAAAATTTAGATTTTTAAATTAATTTTATAATAATAATTAATTATTATAATAAAAAATTGATTATGAAGTTTTTCAATTTTTGGAAAAAAGTTTTCTTTGGATTTTTTATAAATTTTATTTATTATTAATTATTATAAAATCATTAAAATTACTTTAGAGATTTGTTTTTTGAAAAAAATGATTTATTAATAATCATTATAAAATCATTAAAACTTAAAAAATATTTATTTCAATTTTTTGAGGTTAAAATAATTAAAAAAATATTATAAATTCTTTAGTAATAAAAAAATGATGATTTGAAAAGTTTTCTTTAGAATTTTTTTTTCAATGTTTAATTATTTTAAGTTTTTTAAAAATGAAAAAATTGAATTTAAAAGAAAATTATATTTTTACTCTTTATATGATAAGTTAGCCATATGGTTGATTAGATATTAATCAATTAATAGAAATTAGTCAATCAAACAAAAAAAAATAATGAATGGGTTATTTTGTATTAATATCTAATAATATAAAATTTATTATAAACTATATCTGCATAAAGTACTTGTAACAATATTTTTAGTATAGTATTGAAACATTATTATTATTGAGAGATTTATTGAGCTTTATAATTCATAAGCTAAACTCTCGTGTTCTTAATTTATCTCATCCTAGATAAGAAATCGAATGCCATACTAGCATAGATTTTTATTTATTGGAAAAGAAAATCTTTTTTTTCAGTAGTAAGAATGCCATGTACTAGCTTTCCTGTATTTTGAAATTAATTTCTTTTTAAATAGTGCTAAAGAACATTTTCCAACGTCTTTAATTTCTATTACCTTTAATTAATCCCTCACCCACAAGTTTGAGAATGTTGAATGTGCACGTACTTGTGATATGAAAGTCAGGGATCAACCAATTAGAAACCCTATGGTTGTTGACCAAATTACCAAAAGCCTTTAGCATTGAAAATTACAAGTCCTACATCTTCTATCTATTCTTCCATCGATTCATGCCCATGTTTCCCGCTGATGCTCCCTCTATCATCTCCTTCGGCCTGTCCTTGCACTACAGCGATCTACAGCTTTCCATTCTCTCTCTCTCTCTCACTTCGGGCACCATCTGATGAACATAATCTCTGGAGGACAGGAACCCTTGGGGGAGTAGTTCTAATGTCGCTTTCAAAGGACAGGAACCATGACAGAAGTCATAGCCCAACTGATGGTGATATTTTATAAAAGGCCGTGGATTCAAATTTTAACCAGGGGTGTATCAATTAAAAAATAATAAATAAAAAGCGAGTACCTAACCGCGTGAACTAATGTTCCATTCACTTGGCATCTAATGTTGCTTTCACTTGGCATCTAATTAATGCGACGATCACATGTATATTTACAAACTCCTACGCATAGATACCTATGATTCTTGAAACTTAAAACTCATTTGGCCTATGAATTGTACTCTACTGCCACTTCCATTTTTTCTGTGTACGTCTTCTGTCTTCTTCCTATATTATAAAATAATTATTGTGGTGGATGCACTCATCCAAGATGAGATCATGTATAAGTCATAGAAGTGAGGATATAAACTAGCCAAAACCTAGTTTCAAGCCAGATACTTAATTCATGCTAAAAGAAAGGCAACCAACAAAAAGAAAAAGAAAAAAGAGCTGGTATCTCTTTTTTATGAATTCCAAAGTATGGTAAATTCCTATATTGCTTATATACAAATTAGCGTGGGCGTTTTTACAATTTATCTTCCCAAAAGAATTACAATTTATTTTATGAATCTGTCTAATTAAGAACAATTCTTTTTTTTTTCCCTTTATTTAAATAATATTTTCATATAATTAACTAAATTGAAGGTTGAATTGTTTTAATAGATTAAGAGAAGGATATAAAGTTTGATTGTATGAGAGGATACCGGAGAAGGGGTTTTTTTTTTTTTTTCATTCAACAATAAAAATATTTTCATATTAGTTTACAAATAAATTAAAACTACATTCTCTCTAAAAAGTTCTTAAAAATACATTTTTTTGTTGGTTTGATGCATTTAATTAGAAGAAAATTAAATCTTTGTTTGTAGCCTTTGTTGTTTTCTAGCCTTCTAGATGCTCATCTTAGTATTTTTATGCTTGTTTACTTATATAAAAGATGAAAGAAAAAAAAATCTCTTAGTTTGTAGTCCATATTGTTTTACTGACCTTTTAGTTTTCCTCTTATTATATTTATGCTTATTTACTAATATATAACAAACAAACAAAATAAAGCAAAATCTTAGCTCATTGGATAAAAACTATCCTTCTTTATTAGTTACTAAAACAATTTAAGTGAGGTAAAATCATAAGTTGACGAAACTTTCCTCCTCCACCTTTTGACATCTATCTTCAATAGCTCCACTATAATGCCCGTCGCTTGAGATGCCTTACTCGAAAGGTCACGAGTCAAACGAGTTGCTATTAAAATATATATTCTTTCATTATTCTTAAACATTGCTCTTAATTTAATCTAATTCATCATTAAACATATCATCAATAATATAACCACATGATCATTTGATTAATATAATAGAAGCATTTCGTTAAAATTTTATCCATACTATATGTGAACGTCATTACCATAATTCATCACTAAATTCTAAAATCATCCTTCATCATAGTTCAACATTCATAAATAACTTCAACATACTTGTTTCTATTCAATTACTTAAATGATTATACATCTTATAGAGGTGTGGAATAGAACAAAAAATTTTTTCTATTTAAAGGGCCAAAGATCAAGTCGTTGAATCTACTAACCATAAATGCATGAATTAAAGAATTAAATAAAGAATTATCTCTTGCAGTGCGGATCTAAATTCTTTAGTAAAAAAGATCCGTCCAAGTGTCTAGCCTTTATTGATGATCCATGTAGTCCAAGCTCCCCTAAAAAAGCACTCAAAATTGGTAGAGTACTAGCTCCATCATTTTTTATTTATGTAGTATTTCATATAGAATTCTAATCCGGATAATTTTGTGAGAACCTTAAAGAAAAGAGAAAAGTGACGTGTATTAGGGTTTTAGGAGAATACTATTTTCTCCTTTTTATTATCTTTATGTCGTGTACCCCTAGAGAGTTTTCTCTCTTGGTCGAATGCTCTTTCCCTTAAATTCCTTTTGTTGTCGCATCTCTCTTCTCTTATTTATAGGGGAGTTTCCTTGTCCTCCTTGGTCGAGGATGGGTGGCAACTTGTCTTAAATAGTACTTGTGGTTATTGCTTCCTAATCCTCCAAGGATTAGGAGTTATTTTGCTTGTGAACTTTTGATCTTTATCTTTAAAATATTCATCCTCATCCAATAAGGTTCATATTTATCCTTCCAACAAAATATCTACCATTTTAGCCTAATTAATTAATTTGAACTATCTAAATAAATAAACTTAGATAATGTTAAATGGCCCACATTAGGAAACCATTTCTCAAAATCTCATTTAACCTAAATTAGTAAACTCATTTCCATTTTAGGTTATTTACTTCTAAATTTGGAATTAACGTCCAAATTAGAAAACCGATTTCTAAAATAGAAAAATTTTCATTTTAGGAAACTTTCATTTTAGAAAACTTTTCATTTTCAAAAACACTTTCCAAAATAAGAAACTTTTTTCAATATCTTTGCTTCTCTTTAATCATGTGAATTCTTAAACTTATGCGTGTAACTCAATAGGCTCCTAGATATGTTGGCAATGCAAGAACAAAAGACATCTCTTTTATCTCTTGATACATAAGTTAAGATTGGATTTTAACAAAGTATCATGACTATCCAATTCTCTATGAGGATTAATTAATTTGTTATTACCTTTCACAATCATAGTTACCATATAATTCAGTCCTCATGTCAACTTATCACAGTGTGATCTCAAACTTGGTTATTAGTCTTATTCGATTATGATCACATAAGTTTTTTTTATTCCCAAATGTATTAACTCTTAAAGTAAACCAACTACACTCTATTGGTATACTCCTACTATGATCACATATTTCTTGAATAGACATTCATTGAATTACAATTTAATAACTCTTTTAACGTAAAAGGAATGACATGTCTTATCTTAGTCATTCACCTACCTCCATTAGATTCCTAGAGTACCTAACAAATCACCCACGTAGAACTTTTTACTAGGTCCATCGAAATGAGTGTCAAAGTACATAAATCCTTCAATGAGATAACCATAATGACCTTAAGTCTAAGAAATAGTTGTACCTATCTCGCATGAGATTTCTATAATTTAAACCAAATGGGTTCTCATGGCGAGTCAAGTCTAATGATATGTTTTTATAAAATAAATAACTTAAGTGCTTACTTTGGCATTATCATACCAATAGGTGTGACATCTCCTACTATTATCATATAACATGATCATAACACTCACAAGTCAAACCGCTTGTAGTCAATGTTTATTTTTTACCATGCTACGACTTGGGGCATTTAATGATATCATTTATGTGCATTAGTGTTTATCTCATATCTTTTGATCAATCACTAATCCAAATGCATATCGTATGGATCGTTATCTAATTTTATACAACGAATAAATGCAAATGACAAGAATTAATAGAAAGCCTTCTTTTATTATAATCAATATAAATAATACGAGTAATATAATAAGTCAAACCCATCCAAAAGGATTAGATCTTGGGCACCTACAATAATATTACTAAGCAATACTTCTCAACATTCATAAACTTAGGATTCTTACATCTAATATTCATAAAAAGATTCATAAACCTTAAGTATTGATGCATAAAATCATATTCGTTCATTAAACCATAACATATTCTTCATTCTTTTAAGAACACTAAAGGCAATCATATGAGTCACTAGCCACTAAAAGTAGTCGATGGTGTGTTGTATCATCAATAAATTAGTTGTTTGTATATTTCTCACATAACCCAATCACAAGGGTGTAGCTAAGGCGAACAAGGGTCAAACCCATATGAAAATGGCCTAATTAACAGTTTCTATTATTTGATTTTTTTATAGGGAAATTGAATTAAGGGGGTTTGCATTTGTTAGAGCCTAATTTTTACTCCTTTTTATTTATTTATTTATTATTATGAAAGTAACAAAAGATAAAAAAATAGAAAAAAAGAAAAAAAGAGAATTAGGGTAGTTAGTTTAGAAAAGGGGTTTAATTGAAAAAAATAAAAAGGTTGGAAACAATTAAAAGAAACATTGAGGGCGTAGAGGAAAAATCAAAGTTTCAAACCCTTTAATTAAAATGAGGAGGGATATAATTGGAACTAATTAAAATAAAAAGTCCCAAATATTGGCAAGAGGAGGCTTAAATTAAAAAAAAAAAAATTGAACCCAAATAAATGCATGGAAGAAAATGAAGGACCAAAGTAGGTTTTTGTAAAAAAAAATCCTACCAATATAAAATCCCATGCATTTTTCTATCATGGACTATTCGAGTGTCACCCTAAAAAAGGAGACCCAGCTGCTGCAATTTTCTCTCCCATGCGGACTACTCCTCCCTCACACCCACACTCTTTCGTCCATTCTCGTCTCTCGCTTCCAGCCTCCCTCTTGCCTACCTCTCTTGCTCAACCAACATCTCTCTCACGTGCTCCCCTCACTCGTTAGCTAACCCATACGTAGCAACCCCCTCTCGCGAGCTAGCTAACCCCACACGCGATAGCCCATTCTCGCCGACCTACCGTCGGCACCCTCAAAGCCATCCGACCTCGAGCCTCTCTTACGCCACAAACAACCCCATAGCAACCTTCTTTCATGCCACAAATAGCCCCATGTAGCAACCCTCTCTCACACTCCAAAAAAAACCCAAAACAAACCTAAAAAATTTACCAAAACCCTTCCAAATCGATTCTGAAATCCTTATTGATAGCCCTAAAAAAATCCTATAGAGCAACCCTTTTTAGCTGGCCTTTCCCTCACCCAAAACAGCCACTAAAACACCACCAAGAAAGCTTTAAAATATCCCCAAAATATCCTCAAAATTAGTCTCAAAACCAACCTCAAAACAAACCCAAAAGTCCGTCAAAAGCCCTTAAATCGGCTCTAAAACTATCGCCAACGACCCTCAAAAACCTTTACGAGCAACACCTTCGAGCAACCCCTTTGAACCATCAAAGCAGCGCCAAAAACACCTCTAAACCAGCTTCAAAAAGACCCAATAAACTTCCCAAAATACCCACTAAACATATGCAAAAACCTCTTTCAAAATAGTCACACTGGACATTTTCCTTTTTTTTGAGTTAGTGAAAAGAAAGAAAAAAAACTTTAAAAAGAAAAAAGAAAGAAAAAAAAGATTTTGTGTTGTGGTTTGGTTCGTCGCTTTTATTTAATTTGTTTTGATAGGAAACATATAAGATCCGCATCACACGTTATCTATGAACAGTCGCTCTCCTTTTCAAGCTAATCGAATAATTGATTATCATTAGGAATGAAGAGAGTAAGACTAACTTCAAGCTAGACATCGAACCACAAGACCTTTGGGTAAAAATTCTAAAACTAATATTTGTTTTGTATGTTTTTGTATCTCGTTTCCCATCTTTATTTTCGCCTTATTTTTATTTTTATTTTAGTTTATATATATATATTATTTTGTTTTTTGTGTGCATCATGTTTAAAAATAAGCTGCCGATTGCTTTTCACTTATGTGACGAAGGCTGTCGGAGGGCTTCATAAAAAATATATATTTTTTATTATTATTTGTTTGTATATAAGCCATTGGTAGCTTTCCACTTATGTGACAAAAGTCGTCGAAAGGCTTTAAAATATTTTTATTTATTTGTTTGCATGTGTAAAAATAAGTCATCGGTAGCTTCCCACTTATGTGAAGAAGCCACCAACGACTTTTCAAAATAGTCATTTGCTCCTCTTGAGCGACATGAAGTTGCTGGTGGCTTCCCACCTTTATGACGAAGTTGTGAGTAGCTTCTTATATCCATGACTTAAAGTCGTCGGCAACTTCCCACTTGTGTGAGTGAAGTTGTCGTTGACTCGTAGCTTATGCAAGTAAAAGGCTATCTATCTTTAGAAACTCATCTATTTTTCGATAATAGGTCATGTTTTCTAATGATTAGCCAAAATTCTAATTTTCTACCTTTTTTCCATTTGGGTAGGGCGTATGGGCCTTGGATCGGCTCGAATGACCGAAATATCCTATTTCACACTTGAACCATCTCATCCTAAAATTTTATTAAAAAATTTCACACGGATAGGTATAGAAGCACAATATGAGAAAAACTAGATTTTCATATTCATAGACAAACAATGCGACTCTATCTTAGGTAGGACGGGATGGTAGGGACGTCATATCTTCTCCATACGTAATCAACCCCTTGCCTAGATATCCATGTAGATCGAGTATATTTAGGGTTTTTATAGTTCCTCTCAATTAGCTAAGTGGCGACTCCCTTATCTCGAGCCCTTTCTCCAAGCTCGTTAGGTCGACGTCGATAAAATTGACGACTCCTCTAGGGACATTAATGTCATACTAGGGTCAAGCTTTGAATGTCTATGCTTTGAATATCCGGTTTGTGCTCGTTTATTTTTAAGTGAGTAATTATCATTTATTTATTTATTTATTTTTCTTTTTTTAGCAAAAATGTATTTGTCTATATGCATGTTTTTTGTGTTTTCCGGTCCTTGCGACTTGAGTTGTTTAATTTCTTACTTTATATATATATTTTAGATCGGATATGGAGTCATGCCCTCACACACTACACTACATAATT
Source organism: Dovyalis caffra (assembly GCA_963924115.1). Taxonomy (NCBI): domain Eukaryota; kingdom Viridiplantae; phylum Streptophyta; class Magnoliopsida; order Malpighiales; family Salicaceae; genus Dovyalis; species Dovyalis caffra. Next base: position 132,163 of record CAWUPB010000136.1, read on the forward strand.
TTAACTGTCATTTGTATTTGCCTCGGGACCTAGGGAGTTAGTAGTGGTGTCTCGATGGGTTTCACCCCGGGTAAACACTCATGAAACCTTGACCCTTCTTACTAGCTACCATCGGTGATGGGTACTCGATGATTTCTCACGATTGTTAATGTCATCATGGATTATCCTAGTGACTTTACTAAAGACTCACTAGGTCTGGAAGGTACCCTTTTAAGACCTAGATAGAGCCTACCCAATCATGTAATGGCTAGAATCGGACTTTAGGACCACTTTCACTTGTTTAACACACTAGGCAAGTCCGACATATTGGAAACCTTGACTAAAATAATTTGGTCACGATGTTTCGGGATGGGTGAAAAAAGTGCTCAAGTACATTTTAGGCCGGCATCGATTTTTCAAACGGAATCGAAGCCCTTTAGCAAGTGGAGGGAGATTGCCTACAAAAGGGATTTTAGAGTGACCATCGAGTTGATAACCAAGTTACGAGTTGATGATCAACGACACCAAAAAAATCTTTGAATGTTGGGGACTCTTGATTGATGGTGACAAACGAGTGTTCAAGCACAAATACAAAAAGTTGGCGGCATTAATAGAGATATCGGTTTAGAAGCCTATGTTGAGGGCTCTCATCTCTCTATGGAACCCTTCACATTGATGCTTCACCATAGAAAATATAGATATGACTCCTACAATAGAGGAGTATCACTAACTGCTATAGATGCAAAATCCTCTATATTAAGTCTATTTATACCGTCGATGTGATAAAGTGATTGATAGGGTCGAAAGATGGTTGGGTGTAAGTCCGAGTCGAGCATGAGCCAAAGGTGCTACCGAGGGATGGCACTATAAGATCTTATTAGACATATTCAAACAAAGCTTAAAGGAGCCCATCACTAACTCGAAGAAGTTTCGAGTCTTAGCTTTAGTGCATCTTCGGTTTGATCTTATTTCCATCCTCTATTGAATTAATCAGTCTTGATGATGCAAATATGTTCATTAAGGTGGAGAAGAACTCGGTTAATTCCACTCGTCGTAATTTTAGTCGAGACTATTCTATCACCGAATCATTGTCGAAGATCTAGTAAAGACGGGATAAGGTGTTATGTGCAACTACCGTGCATATAGATGATTAGTCATATGGGGATATATAGATCCATCTTTGACCCCGTTTGGTGGAAGGATCAAGAATTATTGAAAAAGTTTATGATCACCCCATGGAAGAGCTATACCGAACAAGAATGACGAACCATGCTACTCGGCTCGCCAAACTCTCAAGTCCTATGAAAGGCCATCCGGATGAATCAAACATCGTATTTAGCTTACTCGTGGAACTTTTCCTTGGGTCCCTCTAGTTGGATCAACGGGATACATCGGTTATGCTCCCAGTATGGTGTCTAGGTAACTTGGTTATGAGCAAGGCATTCCAAGAATGGTGGGATTGGTTAGTTTTGAAGGAAATTTGAAAAAAAAGATACCTCACCTACTTTTGTAAGTCGTATCATTAAAGAATAGTTAACATGGGGCATGGTGGGTGGAAAAATAGATGGTCGCGAGATAGTTACCACCGAAGCTTATCCTTCTTGGCAAGCTATGAGAGTAAAAGATTTAGGTAATCAAGCAAATCAAAGTCGGGATAGTCAAGTTCGAATGCCTAACCATCGAGGTAGTCCGGAACCCTCGGTCCCTATTGTGGTTATAGATCCTATTAAGCCATCCGAGGTTAAGATAGGCCGGTCTATCCAAGGAAACAAACCACTCTCTCTATGAGTTCTAAGCATTTCATCTAGCCAACACGCAAGAAAAAGAAGAAAAGCGGAAGATCCTCCGGAAAAGGGCTCTTTTAAACTACTATAACCTTAAGAGAAAAATGAAGTTGCTCAATATGAAAAACTTAAAGCTAACTAATGATCTAGTCAAGGAAAAAAAAAGAGGGGGAAGGGATAAAGAGAAGATATTAGATCTAGAACAAGATTTGGAGGCATGAAAAAGTATAACCGTTGAAGAGAAGCATTAGAAATTGGCTTATCATCAAGCTCAAGCAAAATTGGATGCTAAATATGTCGAGTTAGACAAGCTATAATCTCTAGATAGAAAAATCGAGCTTGAGTTAAGGAGTATGGGCTCGAAATACAAAAGCTTAGAAAAGATAATCTAAAATGAAAAATGTTAATATGCACCGAATGCGATAATCGTCGAGACTCAATGGAGCTAGTAGGATAGGTACGAAGTCGGATCACAACACTCAGAAGGAGAATCGACGTCCGGAAGGAGAGCTACTTAAGTTGTCCTCATATTAGGCTACTATACACAATCACTTGGCTCAAGTAGGTAGTGAGCGAGGAAAAACCCGGTTGTACTAGATAATCAAGCGAAGACGGTCTCCAAGGAAGCTATAAACCTACGAGAGCTAAGTTGGGACACCTGGTGAGCATAGGGTGAAAAACTATAATGAATATGTGAGGAGCTACTTGAGGAGGTGTGACTACTTGCTAGTAGAAATGGCTAGAAGAGGGAAAATCTTTGAAGTCCGATCGAACTATCTAGCAATTCACTCTTGTTTTTTTTCGTATATTTTATTTTTAGTAATATGAGTTGCTTTTTCTTGCTCTTTTATGTAAAAGAAAGATGTACTATGAGCTATCATGGACTTGCATGCTCATAATTTTGAATATTCGGTTAATGAAAGTTATGGCATCTTTCTATATGTGGCATGGTCTATTCTCCTTATCGAAATCACTTGACAAGTTGGGCAAACCGACCCCGTCTAGTGATCACGTTAGCAAATCACATCGACTTACAAGCAAAATAACTCTATTCATTTGAGAATTTGATAGGCTAGATGGTTACTCTAGAATCGAATGAAAGAAAGAAATCCAACAATTACCGATGTGAATAAACATGTTAATAAATCGAATGAAAGAAGGAAATCCAATGGTTACCGATGTGAATAAACACATTATTAAACCAACAATGAGCAAGCACACTAGAAGAAAAAGAAGAAGAGCTTTTTGTCACCCCATGGATAGCTACTCCATATCTAGTCTCAAATATTATATATATTATTAATATGTTATTCATGTGCTTGTATTTTGTTGCTTCTTTTATGTGCGTAAATATAGGTTATGTCGATAAACCACACATCCTCAAATAGTTTACAAGACCGGACTAAGAGTGAAAATGAAAAATGAGGAAAGAGCTCAATCGGAGCAAATCTATCAACAAGAGGTCGCAACATTGAAGGAAGAAGTCGCAAGACTTACTCGCTCTTTTTAAAGCACGAGTCGCTCTCGGGTCGACCCCCAATCCGGTTATAGGTCGGTCATCTACTATTTTCCCCGAAGCCGCATTTGTCATCCCTTCGTCGACTCCCCAACGGACAATTCGGATTCCTCGGCTTGTCATATCTTAGCAAGGGAACCCCACCATTAATAACCCGACGAATACATCAATACCAAGAGACATTCTCGAGCTAATCCCTCCGAGGACTCATGTCCCTCTCGCCATAGGCATAAATTGATCTAACGACTTATGATCATGGAAGGGAGAAGGGGTTTACCGAATCTAAAGTTGAAAAATTCACTATTATTGAAGAGCGACTTCGGGCCATCGAGGGTGTAGATGTGTATGAACCTCTCTTAACAATGGACCAAGGATTTGTGGTGAATGTGGTGATGTCGAAGAAATTCAAGCTATCGGAGTTTCATATGTATACTGGCGACTAGTGCCCGAGGACCCATTTTAGAGTATACTTGAATAAGATGGCTAAAGTAACCCATGATGAGACTTTGTTAATCCACTTTTTTTCTAAAAGTCCGGAAGGATCTACCCTCACTCGGTTTATTGACTTAGACCGGACTAAGATCAAAAGGTGGAAGGACTTGGTTAAGGCCTTTATGAGGCAATACAAGTTCAACTTAGAAATAACTCCGGACGAGTCTATCTTGCAGTTGATGGAAAAAGGTGCCGAGGAGTCCATTAGGGAGTATGCTCGGAGGTGGCGAGTAACGGCTTCAAGAATTCGACCACCATTATTGGAGAGGGAGTTAGTAATGCTCTTTATAAATACTTTCAAGTGACCTTATTATGACTATCTCTTAAGCAATGGATCGAACGAGTTTTGTTGAGATAGTGTTTGCGATTGAGCATATTGAGCGAGGCCATTAAAGCGGGAAGAGTGTCGGATTGTGTCGAGTTAAGTTCCAAAAGGAATAATTTTAGGAAAAGAAAAGAAGTAGGCGTTCATCGAGTGGAAGGGCTAATTTTTCGACAAAGAGGTAGTTGGGAAACCCTATGGAGAGCAAACAGTCAGTTTATGCCACAAGGCGATATGGTTAGTCCTGTCTCACAGTTCACAATACCAAGAACCATCATGCCCTCTAATGTCATTGGTTTGATGACCTAGTCTCCAATTCTTATATAGCCTCGGATACAAGCTATTCCTAAAAATTCATTGGTCTTCGGACAGTTCAATAACCAACGAGCTCCCTTCAACCAAAATGATCGGAGGAATAATGAAATGGTAGAGTATAAAAACATCCTACCACCACTCTCCATCTCTTTAAGGGACCTATTTAAACACCCGGTGATCTGTCGATCATGTGGCTCGGTTCGGATACCTCTATTGCAACCACCATATCCAATATGGTATAGGGTGAATGAGACTTATGAGTATCATAATGGTGCAGTTGGGCACAATATTGAGGATTGTGTTGGTTTCAAGAAGAGGGTGAAGTCATTGATAGATCAAGGGTGGATCGCATTTGAGGACACACCTAGTTCTCTAAATGTGAATTCAAATCCATTTCCAAATCATACTAAAACTCGGAGGAATAAATATAGTGTTATGTGATGATGGGGTATATGATCGCATAAGATCAAGCCTAAGGATTTCTATGGCCGGACTATTTGACTTGATGAAGGTTAGGGGTATTGATATGAAACCTTCTAAAGTGCAAGCTCTAGTTAATCCGAACGGTATTATAAGTTTCATAAGACAAGGAGGCATGACATTGATGACTATGCTAAATTCCATCAACTCGTCCAAACCATGCTAGTACTAGGGACTTTGAGGATGAAGAAAGGGGAAGAAAGTAATGAAGTAAATGTGTTATCTCGTCGATAAAGGTAATAACAACTCGTACCCTTCGGATATGAGCTAACCGAGGCGAGCCCTATGAAGTCGGTTTTGAAAATGCCTATCTCTATGAAGACCGATTATCAATCCATTCCTTACAGCTATGGATCTTCTAGTAAATCATATGTTATTATAAAGATCTCGAGCTGATGGGACAATAGATGTTAGAAGAGTTATACGTATAGGAAGGTTCTATACCCTGGAAGAATTGAGAGGAGAAAAAGGGGCAGGTGTTGAAAAAGCCATTACGGAAAAGTGCATTGGGCAAACCTCATTGAATTTTAAGATGAGCAAGCCGATTGAGGATGATAAGGTAGTGGAATTTTTGAAATTGATGAAGCATAGTGAGTATAGTATAGTGGATTAGTTGAACAAGACTCCAGCATGTACATCCCTCATGTCGTTGATATTGAATTCGAGCCTCATCGAAAGGCGCTTCAAAAGGTACTTAGTGAAGTGTATATTCTAAGACATCACCTCCGATTCAATGGATCATTTGGTCGGGAGAGTAAAAGCCATTAATTATTTGTACTTTACCGAGGATGAATTAGGACATGAAGGGACTAAACATAATAAAGCCTTTTAGATCACTATCAAATACAAGGATCATGTAATTGTGAAGGTACTAATTGACAATGAGTCTACTTTGAATGTATTGTCGAATATGTATTGGACGATCTACCAATCGATTCTTCGCACATGAGGCCGAGTAAGATGATGGCACCCCTCGCTAGGTTATTGGTGATATAGAAATTGATCTAGGCATTGGGCCACACTAGTTTCAAACCACCTTTCAAGTGATTGACATCCATCCTTCCTATAGTATGTTGTTAGGGAGGCCCCGGATTCACGCAGCGAGAGCAATCACATCTTCACTACATCAAAGGTTGAAATATATAGCCACTAATCACTCGTGAAGGTCGAAGAGGCTATGACCATAACTAAGAATGTGATAGTCCCTTATATTGAGGTAGATGGAGTCGGTGAAGGGAACCTATATGCTTTTGAGGTTGTTAATACGGAACCGGTCCTAGAAAACTCATAAGTAAGAAGTCCTAAGTCAGTCCGGTGTTGTTAAAATGGTAGCAAAATACATGATAAAGGTCGGGTTACCACTATCTTGCATGGATAACAACCTATCCGATGATGGTAAGCATGTGAAGTTGAGTATGACCAACCAGCATTTTGGGTTGGGGTACAAGCCGTCTAGAAAGGACTATTAGAGGATGGCCGAGTTGAAGAGAGAGAAGAGATTAGCTTGTGTTGAGGGGCAAGATCCTAATTATGGAGACATCAATATCCCTCACATCCGCACTATATTTCCACAACCTTCGTATGTGGCATTCATGGGTGATGAGGATCTTGGCTTGGGTCACATCTTCAATGACATGGCGGTTAACACCTTGGGAGCGAGTAGTGACTAGAGATAGTGATCGGTGCATACCACCAACATCGTCGCCGAGCGAGCTAATGTGGTGACTCTTCCATAACTCAACGTCAATAATATAGAGAAAGCTTTCGACATCGGGAAAATTATCTAGAAGTATGTTAAAAATGAGGAGCCGACCAACCGGTCGGAGGAAGAGGTGTCGATCGTCTTCGAGGTCGAGTAAATTTCTTTTCATTATGTTTCTCTTTGACCTTCCAGTTGAATTCTAGCTTGAATCCTAGAAAGAAATGTTTGATGTGGAGCCTTGTTTTGATTCATTCATAATAATAATACATCAAACTATGTGGAATTCTATTTTGAAATAGTCTTATTTGCCTTTTTTTCCTCTTTCTTTTATTTACACTTTTATTTTATTTTAGGGACATACATTATGATCACCTTTTTAAAAATGAAAATGTTTGCCTTAAAAATGATTGTCCCGAATTTGATGAAACTTTAATTACGATGGATGAAAAAGAGTAGAGAGAGGATGACATAAAAGAATTCATAAAATTGCTAGAATTATCGAACACTCTATCAAGTCACATTAAGAAGAGTTAGAAATGATAAATGTGGGGACTAATGAGAACGGATGGGAGCTAAAAGTTAGGACCAGAATGGAAGATGCCGAAAGGGAAAGTCCGATTTTGCTTTTGAGAGAATACTGCGGTATATTTGCTTGGTTGTATGCCAATATGCCGAGGCTAGATACCGAGATAGAGGAGCATAGATTACCCGTGAATCCGAGGCGCAAACCAATAAAACAAAAGTTAAGAAGGACAAGGCCGGATGTACTATTAAAAGTAAAAGAAGAGATCAATAAGTAGTGGGATGTCGGATTTCTAGAAATGGTCGAATACCCTCAATAGGTGTCGAACATAGTTGTAGTGGGTAAAAAAATGGAAAGATTCAAATTTGTATGGATTATCGTGATTTGAACGGAGTCGATCCAAAGGATGACTTCCCTTTACCGCATATCAATGTCCTAGTCAATAATGCTACAAAGAATGCCACTTATTCATTCATAGATGGGTTTTCGGGGTATAATCGGATCAAGATGACGAGTAGATGATAAGCGGAATACAACATTTGTCACTTCGGGGAACTTTTTGCTATAAAGTTATGCCTTTCGGATTGAAAAATATTGGGGCCACTTACCAAAGAGCTATGGTTACGTTATTCCATGACATGATGCACAAAGAGGTTGAAGTGTATGTAGATGATATGATTGCCAAATCTAAGGAAGAGTAGGATTATACGATAATAATGAGAAAATTATTTGAGAGATTAAGGACGTATCGATCGAGGTCTGAATCCTACAAAATGCACTTTAAGTCGGGAAAATTATTTATTTTCATAGTAAACAATAGAGGAATTGAGGTTGATCCCGATAAATTCGAGCCATCCGAGTATGCCTCTACCTTCAATTGAGAAAGAAGTCGAAGCTTTTTGGGCCGTTTGAGTTACATTGCTCGCTTTATCTCCCAATTAACCAACACTTATGAGCTAATATTTAGATTATTATGAAAGAAAAATCCTGGTGTATGGAATGAGGAATGTCAAGAGGTGTTCGATCGGATCAAGCAATATTTACAGAACCTACCACTCGTTAGTACCTCTTATGCCGGGAAGAGCATTAATTATGTACTTGTCGGTGATAGAAATAGCCGTAAGAGGTGTCTTAGGTCAGCATGATGAGTCGGGAAAAAGAAGGAACATGCCTTATATTATTTGAGTAAAAAGTTCATTAATTGTGAGTCGAGATACGAGTGCACTAGAGAAGATGTGTTGTGATTTAGTATGGTATGCCCGATAGTTCGGACAAGTACATGCTCTATTACACCACTTGACTAATCTCAAAAATGGATCCTCTTAAGTACATCTTTGAGAAGCCATACTTGTCTAGCCGGGTTGCAATATGACAAATCATGTTATCGAAATACGACATTGTATACATGACAAGAAAAACGATAAAAGGAAGTGTCATAGCAAATCATTTACCGATTAATGCCATACACGACTATGAACCTCGATATTTGACTTTCCCGATGAAGCGAGTTATAGTGGTCGAGAAAGAAGAGATAAGGTTGAAAGATGATAGGTAGGTCTTATATTTTGATAGGGCTATAAATGTGTTAGAAAATGGTATCGGGTCGATCCCGATTTCATCGAAAGGAAGGCGAGTTCCCAATGGAAGTCAAGTTATAGTTTGAATATATAAATAACATCGCCGAGTATGAAGCATGTGTACATGGCCTAGAAGCGACTATAGAGATGAAGATAAGCAAGCTTGATGTATACGATGACTTTTTGCTTATAATCGGTCGAGTGAAGGGAGAGTGGCAAACAAAAGATGAAAAGTCGAAGCCATATCGGGAGTACTTAACAAAGCTAGCCAATCGGTTTGAGGAGATTGAGTTCACTCATCTAGGTAGAGAGAAGAATCACTTTGCCGATGCACTAACAACACCGACCTCCATGATCGAAATTGAATGTGGGGTGAAGATTCAACCCATATGTATTGAAACTAGAAATGCTCCCGCATACTCGTTGTGGTTTGATAGAAGAAGAGTTAGATGAGAAGTCGTGGTACCATGACATCAAAAAATTCATTAAGAATAGGGAGTATCTAACCGATACAACAAAAAATGACAAAAAGATGCTAAGAAGGTTGGCCATGGATTTTTATCTTGACGGTGAAATCTTATACAAAAGCAATTTTGATGGCTCTCTGTTGAGATGTTTGGATGTAGTTAAAGCAAAGAAGACTATAAGATAGGTCCATGAAGGGATCCGTGCCACACATTCTATTGGACATATGATGACTCGATAGATTTAGCGATGTGGTTATTTTTGGACCACCATGGAGAAAGATTGTATCGATTATATCCGAAAATGTCACAAATGTCGGATTCATACCGATCGGATGAATGCTCCACCAGTACCCCTTTTCAACATGGTATCACCCTAGTCGTTTGCAATGTGGGGTATGGATGTCATCGGATCGATAAATCCTAAGGCAAGTAATGGTTATCACTTCATTTTGGTAGCAATTGATTATTTCACCAAGTGGGTTGAGGTCGCTTCCTTTATACATGTAACTCGGAAGGTCATTTATCAATTTGTTAAAAAGGATATAATCCGTAGATATGGCTATCTAGAAACCTTGATAACGAGATAATGCTCAAAACTTCAATGATAAAATGATAACAAATTTATGCCCGCAATGGAAGATAAAGCATCGTAATTCCTCTTCGTACAAACCCAAGATGAATGGAGTTATGGAAGTAGCAAACAAGAATTTGAAGAAGATTATCCAAAAGATGGTGATGTCATACAAAAGTCGGCATGAGACGCTAATATTTGCCTTGCATGCTTATCGAACAGCTATTAAAACTTCAATAGGAGCGACTCCTTACTCTCCGGTATATTGAATGGAAGCAGTGACGCCACTAGAGGTCGAAATACCTTCTCTAAGGGTCCTGAAGGAAGTTGAGTTAGAATAATTTGAATGGGAAAAAATTCGATATGAACAAGTTGAATCGATAAGTGGGAAGTGAATTACCGCTATATGTCGTGCTTAGTCGTATTAGAAAAGAATGGCTAGAGCATATGATAAGAAGATGCGACGGAGGAGTTTTCGGGAAGGGGAATTAGTATTGAAGAAGGTGCTGTAGATACTGGGGCAGATTAGAGTAAATGAGCACCAAACTACGAGGGTCCTTATGTAGTGAAAATAGCATTTTCGAGGGGAGCTCTCATTCGACAAACATGGATGGTGATGAACTCGTCCAAGCCAATGAATTTGGATGCTCGTAAAGAAGTATTACACTAAAATTATAACTCTTTTTAATTCAAAAAAATGAATATTCATCAAGTTCTAGCCAATCTAATTTATGTGTTAGCATTTTTCTTTGATTCTTATTTTCTTTTCTTCGATTGCCTATCATGATCAACTTACGATTGTTTTAATTCCTTTTAAAAAAACCATATTCTCAAATGTGATCGATCCCTAAAAGCCTATTTTCTTATTCTTTTGCAAGATGATGTATTCATATTATTTATGAAACATGACAAATAATTCAAATATCAAAGAATGACATGATAAAGGGATTTACCAAGGTCTTTAACGTGATCAAACCTTCCAAATCTTGCTTACTTGGAAAGCAAATCATGGGACACCTTATGTAGTAAACTAAAAGAAGTCCACATAGGGGGCAAACCCAAGGATACAATAAATAAAATTCAAAGTCTAAAAAGAGAAGAAAGAAAGAAGAGTCATCACATCCTCAAACCCTAATCGGATGGTGTTGATATGACTAAAGGACCTATGTTTAACGTCTATGGTGTAATGCGGGGACAAGCCGACCGAAAAGGAAAAAAAGGTAGTAAGCCTTACACTTCGGAGGCGGGAATGGTGTCGCCGAACAAGAAGAGAAAGTGTGGTTTGAACGATCAAGACTTATACTTCTAACAAAGAAAAGCACAATTTACAAGCCAGGAATGCACATCAAATAATAATCTCATAACTCCCCATAGTTATCCCAATCTTTTTTAAAAAAGGCTTGTCACACTCCTCTAAACGAATGTGGTCCGTCACACTAGCTTAAGTTAGAATGGTCAGTCATACCTTAGCTTAGTTGACGTGGTCCGTCATGTCATTGTAAGTTGATATGGTCTATGGTCTATCATATCCTTCTAAGTTAGAGTGGTCGGTGTGGTTTCTCACATCCTACAAAGTCGAGTGGTTTATCACATCCCGTAAAAATCGAGTGGCTTGTCACATCGTACAAGTTTAGAGTGGTCCGTCACGTCCTACAAGCTCGGGGTGGTCCGTCACGTCTTTCAAAAATTAAAGTTGTCTATCACATCTTATAACTTTAGAGTGGTCCGTCATGTCTTACAAAGTTAGAGTGGTCCGCCACATCCTATAAGTTTAGAGTGGTCCGTCATGTCCTACAAGCTCGGAATGGTCTATCACGTCCTACAAGCTCGAGTGGTCGTCATGTCTTTTAAAAATCGAGTGGCCTATCACATCTTTCAAAATCGAGTGGTCTGTCACATCTCTCAAAATCAAAGTGGTCTATCATGTCTCCCAAAATCGAGTAGTCTATCACGTCTCTCAAAATTAAAATGGTTTGTCACATCTCTTAAAATCAAAGTGGTCCGTCACGTCTCCTAAAATCGAGTGGCATGTCATGTCTCCTAAAACCAGAGTGGCTCGTCTCGTCTCCTAAAATCGAGTGGTCTATCACCTCTTTCAAAATTAGAGTGGTCCGTTACGCATTTCAAAATCGAGTGGTCCGTCACCTCTTTCAAGATCGAGTGGTCCGTCACATCCTGCAAGGTCAACATGTTCTATCATACCTTGCAAAATTAACGATCGATCATCTTCTCGTAAAATCGTCAATTGTCGGTTAGGTTCAATGACTTTCTGTTTCATGTCTATATTTTCCTTTTGCTTGCGTTATACGTTCTCGATCCATTTTTCATTTCTTTACAAGCTTACTATGCAAAGCCAAGGAAAAATTTCTTTTCAATGACTTTGCACCATAAGCATTGTAAAGAGGAGGCAATTGTTAGCACCTAATTTTTGATCCTTTTTATTTATTTATTTATTTATTATTATGAAAATACCAAAAGATAAAAAAATAGAAAAATAGAAAAAAAGAAGAAACAAAGAGAATTAGGGTAGTTAGTTTAGAAAATGGGGTTTAATTGAAAAAATAAAAAGGTTGGAAACAATTAAAAGAAAAATTGAGGGCATAGAGAAAAAATCAAAGATTCAAACCCTTTAATTAAAATGAGGAGGGATACAATTGAAACTAATTAAAACAAAAAGTCTCAATTATTGGCAACAGGATGCTTAAATTAAAACACAAAAAAAAAAAACAAATTGAACCCAAATAAATGCATGGAAGAAAATCAAGGACCAAAGTGGGTTTTTTCCAAAAACCTCTACCAATAGAAAACCCCATGCATTTTTCTATCATGGACTATTCACTGTCACCCTAAAAAAGGAGACCCAACTGCTGTAATTTTCTTTCCCAGCGGACTACTCCTTCCTCACGCCTACACTCTCGCCCCTCTCTCGCTCAACCAGCCTCCCTTTCGCCTCGCTCCCCTCACTCGCTAGCTAACCCCACACGCAGCAGCCCTTTCTCGCCAACCTATCGCTAGCACCCTCAAAGCCATCGGACACGCCACAAACAGCCCTCTCTCATGCCACAAACAGACCCTACGTAGCAGCCCTCTCTCATGCCCTAAAACCAGCCCAAAAGAGACCTAAAAAATTTACCAAAACCCTCCCAAATCAGTTCTGAAACCGTTATCGATAGCCCTAAAAAAACCCTACGAGCAACCCTTTTAGCCGGCCTTTTCCTCACCCAAAACAGCCACTAAAAGACCACCAAGAAAGCTTTAATATACCCTCCAAAACCCTCAAAATTAGTCTCAAAACCAGCCCCAAAATAGATCTAAAAGTCTATCAAAAGCCCCCAAATCAGCTCGAAACTATCGCCAACGACCCTCAAAACCCTTTACAGAGCAAAGCACCTTCTAGTAGCCCTTTTGAACCATCAAAGCAAGTGCCAAAAACACCTCCAAAACAACTTTATAACCACCCAATAAAATCCTTAAAATACCCACTAAACATACATAAAACCTTTTTCAAAACAACCTCCTCGAACATTTTCCTTTTTTTGAGCTACCGAAAAGAAAGAAAAAACTTTAAAAAGAAAAAAGAAAGGAAGAAAAAAGATTTTATGTTATGGTTTGGTTGCTACTTTTATTTAATTTGTTTTGATAGGAAACATGTAAGATCTATATCACACGTTATCTACGAACAATCACTCTTTTTTTCGACTAATCGAATAATCGATTATCATTGAGAACGAAGAGAGTAAGACAAACTTAAAGCTAAACTTCGGAACTACGAGCCCTTTGGGTAAAAATTCTAAAACTACTGTTTGTTTTGTATGTTTTTGTATTTGTTTCCCATCTTTATTTTTGCCTTATTTTATTTTTATTTTTTTTTGTTGTTTTTTGTGTGCATTATGTTTGAAAATAAGTCGTCGGTTGCTTCCCACTTATGTGACGAAGTCGTCGGAGGGCTTAAAAAATTATATATATATATATATATATATATTATTTTTTTGCATATAAGCCATCGGTAGCTTCCCACTTATGTGACGAAGTCATCGGAAGGCTTCAAAATATTTTTGTTTATTTGTTTACATGTGTGAAAATAAGTCACCGGTAGCTTCCCACTTATATGAAGAAACCGCCAGTGACTTTTCAAAATAGTCATTTGCTCCTCTTAAGCGACACGAAGTTGCTAATGGCTTCCCACCTTTATGAAAAAGTTATCAGTAGCTTTTTATATTCATGACTTAAAGTCGTCGGCGGCTTCCCACTTGTGTGAGTGAAGTTGTCTTTGACTTGTAGCTCATGCAAGTAAAAAGCTATCTACCTTTAGAAACTCACCTATTTTTTGATAATAGGTCGTGTTTGCTAATGGTTAGTCGAAATTCTAATTTTTCTACCTTTTTTTCCATTTGGATAGAGTGTATGGGCCTTGGACGGACACTGAATGCCCAAACTACCCTATTTCACACTTGAACCATCTCGTCCTAAAATTTTATCAAATAAATTCACACAGATAGGCATAGAAGCGTAACATGAGAAAAACTAGATTTTCATATTCATAGATAAACAATGCAGCTTATCTTAGTTAGGACGGGATGGTGGTGATGTCATGTCTTCCCTATACGTAATTGACCCCTTACCCGGATATCCATGTAGACCAGTATATTTAGGGTTTTCCTAGTTGCCCCCAATTTGCTAGGTGGCGACTCCTTTATCTCGACCCCTTTCCCTATGCCCGTTGGATCGACGTCGACAACATTTATGATAATTTATACGTAATAAAAAATAACTAGAAATAAAAATAATGGAAAAGCCTTGATTGAAGTTTCGTATCCACTTTTGGTTTAGTTGTTGATCGTTGATTCAATTATTTACCTATCTTTAACATGAATATTCATCATAAGAAAATAACTTGTATGTTGTTCTTAATCTTTCCTTAGTGATTCGTTAACCAAATATACGATACTTGATTAATTCTTTAGCTATTAAATAACCTATTAGACGTAAGGTAGATTTAATTCAATAACAACATTAAAACAGAGAAAGATAGGTGAAGCTAAACCACTCTCTTAGACACTAGAAAGATGTAATTTTGTTATGTTTTCTAAGAGATTAAATGAAAATGCATTTATAATCATTAATCCACAATTACTATCCCAAGCAAGTTTAGATAAACAATTACACGAGACTTGAATACTTAGCTAGCAATAGACTATGATGATCAAGCAATTAGAGTGCACTCTAATACATTAATCACACAACCAAAAAAAAAAAAAAAAAGAACAAACATAAAATACTAAAAAATGAAAAGTTTAAAATTAAAAACTTGATAGTATCTCATGAAAATTAAGCCAAAAGTAGTTTCAACTTCCTTCAACCAAGATGTATATTTAGTTGTTCATAGTTGATTATAAAGGATGATTTTTTTTGTTTTTTTATCTATAGTGGCTGCTAAAAATTAGAATCTCTCTAGAATGAGAGAATGAATAAAGTGAAACCTTAACTTCTATATTTATAGCAAAAGGTAGGGCTACAACACACATATATAGCAACCCCACATGGACACATGACTTACTTGACTTAGGCATACGATCATGTACCATTTGCACTTCATCTCATGTCTTTTATTTCTTCATCTCTTGTCTCTAGCTACCGCCTATGTGATTTTTTCTCTTCATCCCATGTCCCTTGTTTTTGCTAGTGTGGAATTTGCACTTCATCTTGTGTCCCTAAATAATTAGCTTGAATGAATTTGATACAAGTTGAATTAGGGTTTGCTTTCTTCATAGAAGTTATAGTCCTATTTATTATATTTCTAATAGATTAAGGCTTGTATCAATTGAATATCTACTCGCTTACGTTATGAGCTAAATAATGAGACCGACTCAACTTGTTTACCCGAGTCTTAGATTTCCACTTTGAGCTGAATTCCTCCATGATAACGACATATTTTAGACTCAAAACCTTATAAAACTTATAGGTATGCCTCTTAAATTCTATGGGCTTATCCTTGCATCAATTGAGATTCCGAAACTCTAGATATGAATCAAACTCTATAACTAATCCGGATTCTACATTTCCAACCAAGTATAAGTAATCATAACCTTGTTCATCCGTAAACATCTAAATAATCATTAATTCATTAATTTCTTTTCATTCTAATTAATTCCTTTACCTTAATTATACATATTTAACAAATCAAATGAATATGTATCTTAAATATTCAACCATAATCACGCTCGCAAATAATTCAAGTATGCATGAATCAATAACCAAGTAAAGCAAACATCAAAGTTCACTAAATTAATACTATGGCTAAATTATTCAAACGAATTAACAATAATCATTTTCATCATTTAATCATCTATTTTTCATTTTATTTCATTTATTTAAACCATACTATCATAATTAAACCTTATTTAATCCCTTTTCCCTTAACTTTTGAATATAACCGAATTTTATTCTTTTAAAGAACAACATGTATTTATCATTTTAACTCAAATTTTCAAATCTAATTCATCAATTAACACTTAATCAACCAATTTTCAAATTACACTAATCAAAATAATTAATCTAACTTCTCTTATTTGTGGTCAAAATTTCCCTCTAAGGTATCTAACCTTAAATTTTCATTTAAACACATCTAAACATCCTTCATTCATGCAATCAACATCTAATTACACTAAAATTATAAAACTAATGATTTTCCCCAAAACTCTAAGGTTGGCTGAATCCTTTAATAATAACTTAAGAACCTTAATTCATCAATTCATTTCAATTAATTCTTCAAACATACCAATCCATACATCAAGAACATAATCTAATCACTAACTCATCCAAATCAAACAATTTCATAACAACTTTACTAATTAAACCATGAATTCTCAACCAATAAAGCATCAAATCATCATAATTAAACATCAAATTAACTTATTCTTGTGTTGTAGTGAGGGCAACACTTAACTCACTCATTGCTAGACAAATTCCTCCCCTTTTTAGCTAGAACTTCTTCCTCCTCTTTTCCTCTCCAACTTTCAACCCAATTCCCATTTTTTCCTCCTTCTTTATTTGATTCTCCTAGATGACATTAGCTATATTTTAAGATGTTTTTATGGTAGTTTAAATTATTTTGAGTGATGGTTTGTTGTAGTTTTGCTTGGAGGAGCTTGAATTTTCATAGTGTTTCCTTAAATTCTCCACTTTTCTAACCCTTTCTTCCTTCCCTTCTTGCCATATTTACAGGAAAGAATTTCCTTAGGATTTAACCAAGTGTAGTACACTTGGTTTTATCATAAGTTCATGTATTTAATGCCTTTTATAACGTTTTCTCAATTTTTCTTCATTTTTCCTCTTATTTCCTCACATGGCCAAATTTATTTGGCATTTTTTCCTTCTCATTTTGTAGCCTAATTACGGATGGAAATGACCAATTCCAATGGAATTTAGTTGGTCCCTTAATTTACCAAAAGTTACATTTTGGTCCCTAAACTTTTAATTGGTTTAATTGGGTCCTTAAATTTCAGTCCATAACATTTCAATTTCTCACAATCTAGCTCTTAATCTAGACTTTTCTAAGTCTCATAATGGTCACTTAAATTTTTTAATTAAGTATCCAAGCTTTTAATTGTTACGATTACGTTTTTATAGTTTGCAATTACACCCCTAGGTTAACACATAACCATAACAATTAATATTGTAAACCTCTAGTTCAATCTCTAATTAATTCATTCTTCTTTCATAACAATTATGCTTGTATCTAATTTATTCTTTATACAAGCATAATATATCATTCTTCACTTTAAATAAATATTCATTAATTAAATAAAATATTCTTTCAAACGTATTTATATTTTAGGAGGTTTGTAAGTAAAAAATATTATAGTTTATGGCATTTGGAAAGAGTGTAGTATTAGAATTCATGAAATGGTAGCACCTCTTTAGATTTATTGGTTAAATAGGCAACTAAAATTGTTAAATTTAGAATCTCTAAAAAAAAAAAAAACAGAATGATGCTGCCAATCCTAGGCTTCAATGCATCTGCAGTAACTGGAGTTTCATTTGTACTTATAGTTGATTCGTGTTTTGGGCCTTAGCTTGCTTGTATTAAACCATTGCATTGTGCTTTGCCCTTTTGTGTTTTTTTTTTCAATGATAACTTATGGTATGTGTGTGTCTTTTTCTTGTTAGTTGAATTCAAAATATTTGTGGATGGTGGAGGCTATCATTTAGGAGTTTTACTTTCTTAAGAATTTTCATTATCGGGTTATTAAATATGAATTTGAACAATAAATTCATGTTCATATTAATTACAAGATACTACCGGATATCCTCATAATGTATAATAGTCAATTGCACTTGACTAGCAAAATAGAATGTACGTTGAGTGGATGAATTATAATTATTAAATGTTAGCAAACATAGAAGATAGAAAGAAGAAAATCACCGCTATCTTAATTTTAAAGAAGTCGTTGTCGCCATCATGATAAACAACCAACCATGATTTTTTATGGGGAAACATCAAATCCTATTTTAGTTTTGCTTTCTTATATAGTACAATACATTATTTCTACTATTATTATTTAATTAAGAATTTATATGTTATTTGGTTAAGTTGTACAATATCCATACATACCATGTGTAAAGAATATATTATGAAATTCAAATTCGATTGAATATTTAGTCTCATTATTAAGGGAATTCTTATTAATTTATTTAAATTTGAAATTATCATTTATTATATGAATTTTATGTAATTATTAGAAAGTATCATTCCACCAACAGGAAGATTATTTTAATCATTAGAAAAAAGGATTAAAATAATATAAAACACGTTAGTTTCATAATTATTTTGCAATATGGTAGTAGATGCTTTAGTCTAGATGACAACAAATAATGTATTTTTGAAATTATTACTATTTTATAGATTCTTTTATGAAAGAATTCAAAAATGATTTTTTACTATTTAGAGCTATTGTAAAAATTTAATTTAGAGGTGTTTTGTTGGGTAAATTCATTGTATGGTCCTTCAAGTTAAAAATATTTTTTAAATTGCTCCTTTACTTTAATTTGGGACATGATAATCCTCACATTACGAATCTACGATAGCATGTGGTCCCTTCATCTAATTAGGTGTATACACTTGGAATATGTTGTGGACATCTAATATGGCATGAGTTGAATACAATGACCAAATGCAACTACAAATTGAAAGTGTAATGGCCATTATGCCCAAAATTAAAGTATATAGGTTGATTTAATTTCTTAAACTTGAGGGACCATATGATAAATTTACCTTATTTTATCTAATGTTTCCAAAAGGATTATCATTTATATTTTTTAGTGGTTTATTACAAGGTTTGATGGGCTTTAAATTGCATAATGTATATTATGATTGAAAAAATTACGGTATTAAATTTTGAAGCTTACTTCTCTAAATAAAACTATCGGATACACAACCAATAGATCAAACATAGTTGTATTATTCATATTTATGGTGAGAATTTAAGTGATGTTCTTCATTTGTGCTTCTCTAGACAAAAACATCTTAGAGCCTTAAATGCAAGTGATGTTAGTATTGAGAAATTTTCGAGTCTATTTGTAATTGGAAACATCTAAGGCATCTAGATGTCTCTAAGTCTAACATCAAAACACTACCTGAATCAACTAGCTCTCTTTAGAACTTACAGACCTTCAATCTAAGATTATGTCGGTCCCTTCGTATGTTACCAAAAGGAATGAAGCACTTGAAAAATCCCATCTATCTTGACATCAAAGGTTGTAATTGTAATATCCGTGACCCAAAACCTCCTAGAATGTAAATGTAATGTATAGACATTGTGTGTACTTAATGAAAAGTATGTTCATTAAAGGTGTGAATGAAGTTTGAAATTCAATTAAGAATAAAAGAAACAATAGTAAAATTAATGAAATAGGTTGATAGAATAAGGGAAGGTTGAATTAGAAATTGACACCTTAAATTGATATGGTTATGCTTTGTCATATGAGTGTAATTGCAAAACCAAAAAGTTTAATTACAAAAAATTAAAAGTTTAAGCCCCTCATTAAAATGATTAAGAAATTTACATGACCACTCTAAAATTTAGAAATGCCAAGATTAAGGACTTATTGTTGAAAATTTGAAGTTTGAGGACTAAAATGGAAGGAATTGAGGAACTCGAATTCGAAAATTAAAGGCTTAGGGACTAAATTGTTAATTGTTAAAGTATTGAAGGATTTAATAATGCATTTTGAGAGGTTATTTCCAATAGAAAAATCTAGAAAAATGGGAGAGAAAGAAAGAAGGAGAAAGTTGATGGAAGAAGAGAAAAATAAAGAAGAAAGAAGAAGCAAACTCTTAAAGATCAATCTAAGTGTGCCACACTTAGCTTGATCTTAAGGCCAAACCCTAACCATAATTATGGAAAAGGAAGAAGATGAAAGGGTTCTCCATTAAGCTTCTAAGCAACCCTTAAGAGAGAGAGAGAGATTCCAACCACCTAAATTACCAAACCTAATCACTCTAGCTAGATTAGAAACATCTCAAATTAACCTCCAAACCATTTTAGAAGATCAAGCAAGGAGAAGAGAAGATTTCTCCACTTGGTTGAAATTCTTGGAAGGAAGGAGAAGGAAGGAGTCAAGGAGAAAAAGAGAGAAAAAGGCTAAACTCTAAGTGAGGTAAGTATAATTTCTCACCTACACCATAAGAATTTATATTGGAGGTGTGATAAGTGTCAATTTATGATGTTTTTGATGAAGAGTTAATGAGTATATTATTGAGGATTGTGTGATAATGATTGAATTGTAATGGTTTGGTGATGATTATGTATTTATTATGTGAGGATGATAATGTTTGAATGTTTAAATGATAGAAATATTCATATTTGAATGTGTCCTTGATCTAAGAACAAGGTGGATGTATAATCCATAAGTATATATATAAATTGGTAATTACTTTACCTAATGTCTACCATGTGTTTGATGAAATTCTTTAGAGGCATTCATGGAGCTAGATATTGAAACAATGAAAGTTGTCCTTCACTTAGCGTAAATTCGATCAAGTATGAAAAACAAGGACAAAGAGGTAATTAACAAATGTGAGGTTTAGAGGTATAAGAGGAATGAAAATAGCCATGATATGGTATTGATTATGTTCATTGATTGTGTATGGTATGTTTTCATATTGCTTGCAAAACCTATGCCGAATTATGGTCTAACCTAACCTAACCATTTTCTTCCAATTTTAATACCCATTCCTGGCATGATTCCACTCAATTAAAACCTAACATCAAGAACTAAATTAATTAAGTGTCAATTGATTAATTTTATGCATAATTTTTAAATTGAGCCTTACTAGGCCTAAACCCTAACTTTGCTAGTACAAGGTAATTTTTAGGTTTCAATGAAATTTCTCATTCTAATTCATCTCATTATGTCATCCTAAGTCTAAATTCATTAATTGAACTGTTAAGAATCAATTAAAACCCAAACCCTAATTTGTCACATTTTGGGTCAAAATCAACCTTAACCCTAACCTCATTAATTTCTTTTCAATTCACTATTAGTTTCTATTAGCAAGTCATTCAATCACACATTAGCATTAGGGTTCAATTTAACTAAAATTCATAGAACAAATACATGCCTAAACTCTAATTGAGCCTTAATGGATCGAAATTAGCCCTAAGTTAAATTAGGCTATTTTTTCAAATTTCTTAAAATTTTTCACTTCAATTCATTAAATTATACTCATTCAACTACTAACCGACTAGTAATCCATGAATTGGGTGAAAGGATCAAAATCCTCAAATCTAGGGGTTTAGGGCGAATGCTAGCCTTAAGAAATTCATGAAATATTCTCCAATTTAAATGAAAATTTTCATTCTTAAACACTAATTAAAACCTAATTAAGCCATAATAAAGCTATAAAACATCAATTACATCAAAGAATTAAAAGCTATAATTCTCTAATTTGGGCCAAAAGTTCAAACCTCTTCCAAACTCTAGAATTTTTTTATTTCTAAACCTCAAATTTATTTTCAATTAACATGTTTCAACCTTAATTGCATGAATTACTAGCTTAATTTCATTTCCCCTAATTTTTCTTCACCAACAACCCTAATCCTAATTTATAAAATTAAAGCTAAATTAAAAAATCACAAATTAACGTCAATTAAACATTGCTTATAGTGTAGGTAAAATTAACTTACTCAATTAAGCTCCAATTTAACCTTGGAAGGTTGGATGATTTAAGACATTTCTTCCTTCTTTTTTTCCACCACTTTACCCTAAGTCTAACTTTTTTCTCTTGATAAATTTTGATCTTCTAGCTTAATTTTCTTGCTTGGTTAGTTGATTTAAATTGTTTAGAGGTAATTTAGTTGGTTTTTGGGTGGGAATTCCTAAGGAAATTTTGCAAGAGTTTCGGTTGGTTTTTGCTAATTTTCCTCCATTTTCTTGAATTTCTTGCACCTATATTTATAGCCAAATTTTGATGGACCTTTGACCTCATCTCTACCCTTGATTTGCTATGATTTAGAGTGATCTAACCCTTAAATCAATTTTAAATCCTATCCCTTCAAATGGATTAATTTTATCCATTAATCCTCCTTTTATTTTTAGCCATCCATCTTGCCTAATTCTAACCTCTCCTTTTTATCCAAGTCTAAAATCATTAATTAACCCTTAATCGTATAGCTAAAAGTCAACTGGAAGGGTAGAAAAGCTTCTAAAAATTTGCTTAACTTTAGTCCTTTATTTTACTAATCTGTTCTCTACTTACTCCTCCCTTCATCCTTCAATTTTTCAATTAATTAATTTACTTCCTTCAAGGATATCTTAACAACTTTTTAACTCCTTAAGTTCATAGCTAATTTGATTTAAAAGTTCAAACTCGTTAATTTTATGCAATTAGGTCCTTAATTCTAAAATTTTAATTTATACATTTCCAAAATTCAATTCTTCTTCATAATAAATTCCAACACTTCTTAAAATAATTTAATCATGATTTACATAAATTTAATACCTTTATTTAAGATTTCGGATTAATTATTTATTGTAGAAATTACACTATTTTCTATGAAAAATATTCCTTATACGTAGAAAAATTCATCTAAGCTTATTTAATATTCTTACACATCCTAAAGGGTTTTTCTATACCCTTGAAATAGTTTCTTATATTTTTAAAGTACCTAAATTAATTAATCTACCTCAAAATTACTATTTATGCACAATGAAACACAAATAAAATATTTATAAAATATCAAAAAATTCTTTCAACAACATAGAATAATCCAACACCCCTCTAGCAAATTTTCTAAAAAACAAAACACTTTTCATGCACATGCAACGTGCCTAAAATAATTATTTCACACGGAATCACTATTCATATATCGTAAAATCCACAAAATATTCATTAGGCATAGAAAGACTATTTAAACTATTCCGAATATCCTTTCAACCCTTTGTGGATTATTCCATACCTGTAAAATATTTTTAATACTTTTAGTTTTCATTAAATTTTAATTTTAACGGGTATAGAGTATTATACCTCACTTCTCTCTGATCTTTTGAAATTGTAACATATCAAAATCTAAAAAAGAGGTGTGAGAAAGAGAGAGGAGAAGACCGGCTTAAGATAGCTAACATCCCTAGCATTAATATGAACTACATAGCAATTCAAGAATCTTTGTGTTCATTGGGGACATATATAGAGATTAAGGTGATCGGGGTTTTTAGAATCGGTGTTGAGTGTTAATTTCAAGGTAATTTTCTTTCTCCGATCATATTATTACGAGCTTTCTCAACTTGCCTTGTTTTATTTTCATTGCCTATTGAATAGCAAGAATGAGATAGATTGTTTAGTTCTTGTTTGCACATTCAATGATGATAAAATGTAAACAAATTTACAATATAGCATGCATATCGTAATTGAAAATGATTGATGGCCCATGTATCAATTTGATACAGGAACAAGTCCCCTTTAAATTTCTTCATTCTTAGTATTTGTCTAATAGTAATTTATTTCTATTTTGGTATACCTTTATGACTTCATGGGCTTTTGGTGCAAATTCACTTCATTGAGAATCTTCTACTCTAAAGCTTGTTTTTGCAAATAGCTCATCGTCATTATCCGGTCTTTTACTATCGTAGTATGCTTTTTCACACATTATGATTGTTGCCATAATTTATTAAATGTGATTCCTTATATTGCTAATTGGGTCATTGTGTCCGGTATCGGGCATGGAAGAAGAATCTTCCTTAAACATCTCTCTATCGATGAGTAACAAATTATGCGAATCGTACTCAAATGTTACATGAGGGAATCTTAAAATTGTCTGACTTATCTATCTCTCTACGTAACTCGTTTGTAGTGTCAACATTTTATTTGGTGCAATGTGGTTTGGACATTATGCCTTAGGTGAAGAGAATTATGCTTAATTCTGAATTCCAAAAGTATGTGAATGTACACTATGGATAATGGAACTGCTTCTAGTCTAGGGAACTCAATGACGACCTTTGAACGTGCCTCGCATATGATAAGGGTAGGTTCTCCTCATTATGTACGTGTACACATCTATTTGTCATTCCGTGTTGCTCATGAGTCTTAACCAATCGAATTAATTATTAAAGTTAATCACATGCTTTAGAGCTTACCAAGTTTATAGCTTTCATAATGTCTAGTCTTGCATGCATCTAGAAATGCCATTAGAGCCTTGCATCTTGATTCATCCGTTCTCCCAAAACATATTGAATTTTCAACTTCTTGTTTGTGGATGGGGTCCTTCATTTCTATAGTTTGTTCAACTGAAGTTGGTGTATCAATAATTATGCTTAACCGTTGTTGAAAATAGAAGATTGATTGCTTGTGGTCCAAATATTCATAGGATTGATATCTCAACTCGTATTTATTTATGATTTTCCTTAGTATCTATTTTTTTTCAGAATAAGTCAATCCGCATCGTCAATATTAATAGGGTCATACTCGATAGTTAGTTTTCATTTATGTAATTTTGAATGTGTAACCGAAATATGTGCATATTAATGTTGTTGCTTAGATTTAACTCACAAGAGTTTTTCGCTTGAGTGTTGGCTCTAGATTACTCATTAGAGAAAGGTCTTTGATGCATCCGAGACTCAAAAAGCTATATAGCTTATAGACATGGTTTTTTCATATAAATTTATTGCTCTGTTCCCATTGCTTTCATTTTCTCCAATAGCAATGCAGCAACTTCCGGAGTTATCCATAACTTAAAACTTAAAACAATTAAAATGAGAGTGGATCGGCTAAGAAAATGTAATCAATGAATTGGAATAGTGATGTGACATTTTTTGATCTTTATTTATATTTATATTTTTTGGTCGTGCCATTGCCGACAAAACCGAGAGAACTTGTTTGGTATCAATAAACAAGAAAGTCCAATGTGTTGTTAGTGGCATGAAAATTAAGGAATGAATATATGGGATGAGGATCTATATGACGGAATGCAAATCTAATAAAGTTGATGGTTATATTGATGGACTAGTTAGATGTTTTATTGTTTCTTAAAAAAATAATGAATTTTCAACTTCTTATTTATTGATGGGTCTATTTATTGTTGCAGTTTAACTAATCGAAGTTGGCGTACCGACAGTGTCCGCTCAATAATTGTTGAAAATAAAAGATTGATTTCTTGTGGTCCAAATATTCATAGGATTGATATCTCCACCGTATTATAGGAAGATTTATGTAAATTTATACTTATTCTTAATATATATTTTTCGTCATAATAAGTCAATCTGCTTTGTTATTATTTATAGGGTCATACTCAATAGTTGGCTTTCATTTATGCAATTTTGAATTTGTAAATAGAAATGAGTGCATATTAACGTTGCTATTTGGCTTTAACTCACAACATTTTTTTCCTTAGTGTTAGCTCTAGACAAGGTTTATCATATAAATTTTGCTGCATCCGGGACTCAAAAACCTATTAGCATCTAGACATGATTTATCATATAAATTTGTCGCTCCATTCCCACTCGCATTCATTATCTCCAATAGTAATGCAGCAACTTCTAGAGGCACCCATGACTTAGACACCAAAATAATTCCTATTTTTTATAGTTTATTGTAAAACTTGTATATTTATCTTTTCATTGCTACCTATTTATTATTATTTTTTAAAGGTTTTTTCAATACAAATACTAATTTTTTTCTAACAATATGGATAATTTACACAAACACAAACATGTACATTGTCAAATTACATTTGAAATTAATTAATATACCACAGCCTATATTTAGTACATATCAACACAAAGATGTGTTAGATAGATTTAGAAAGTAAAAATTTAACTAATTCATAAATTATGTATCAAATAATATAAGCCACCATGAAACTAATTAAACGAAACTAAATCCATTTTTCAAAGAAAAAAATAAAAATCCATCTTAATTTAAGGTTTGAATTTCAGAAAACCAAATTCTTTTTATTCGATTGTAGAAGTAGGATTAAAAAAAAAGTATAAGATTCTAATAGAAGTAGGATCAATTATGTTTTTAAATAGGATTAAAATTTGATCCAGCAGCTTTCATCTTCATATGCCTCTTTCTGGAGCTGATCAAGTATCTAACAAGGCCAATATTTCAGGGCATGGCCTTATCAAGTTTAAGTATACATAATTTCAGTTAACAAAATGTTTAAATTATGCATTTTTAATTGATTTTATTTATTTCATTATTTATTTATTATTATTATTATTTTGGTTAGAAAGGAGGCTGAGGCAAAAAAAAAAAAAACGCTCATTACATTGATTTAATTTATTTCATTATTTCAAACTAATTACATAGTTTTAATTTATTTCATCATTTCAATATATTGCAAATGCTGTATCCGATAGTTTATGGGATTGCTCATTTATCTTTTCATTGCTCCTTATTTAATCCATAAATTTCGTATCAAATAATATAAGTCATCATGAATTAAATAAAAATAAATATATTTTCTAAATAAATAAATAAATCCATCTTATTTTAATTTTTGAATTTCAAAATAAGTAATTTAGAATAATGAAAAATTGATCCTTATATTTTTTTTTCCTTAAAGGTTTTGGTATGTTTATTTTCATTATTGATCCTCATAAACAATTGTATCTTAACTTTTTCAATTTTTTTTTTTAATTATAAACTTCTTCAACTTTGTTATATAATCATTCGCTTATTTTCTTAGTTTATTTATTTATTATTATTATTGTTATTTACAATGACATTTCTTCTTTGCCTCAAATAAACTGTCTATGAACCTTTTCTTTTAAATAAAAAAATTAAGAGTTTATATTTTAGTTAGTCAAGTTAAATAATATTTGCATATAAATCATGTAAAGAATATATTATGGCATCCATATTCAGTATATCTAAAAAAGCTTGATATCATGAATATATATTTAGTAAAAAATTGAGAAACCTTATGCATAATTTCAATCTTATGATTCATATTGTTTTTCTCATACTACTATTTACGTAAATTTTATTTTATTTTATTTTAATTGTAATTCTATGTTTTAGACTCCAAACTAACCGACATAAAGTGTTTTATTTTCCTGTTTAATTCCAATTTGGAGCTAAATATTGGAAATGATTGTTTTTATGCTGTTATTGGAGGATTAAAAAAAAAACGAAGAAATAGGATCAATTATGTAATTTTAAATAGGATTTAAATTTGATGTAGCTTGATCACTTCCTATTTCTGGTGCAAATTCATCTCCTGGAGAATCTTCTACACTGCCGCTTATTTTTTAAGGTCAATCATAAAACCGTCGCTTAACAATGTTTAGAAGCTCATAAATTTAGTGATGGTTTTACAAAGCCGTTGCTAAATTTATCACTAATCAATGACTATTTAGCAACATTTTTTTCATAAATCATCACTAAATATGGCCAAAGTGTGTGTCACCATTGCTAATTATTATTATTATTATTATTATCATTATAAAAAAATAAAATCCAATCTAATTTAACAACTACAATAATGATATGAAACAGATTTATAAATATTATAAAACATTTATAATATATAAAATTCAATCAGATCAAATATATAATAAAACAACAAATTATGTTAAATACATAAAAGAGATAAAAAAAATATATTGTGACAAAGGGGATACATGTCATGACATATCATCATTTTCATGGGATGATGATCGGTCGAAGGATCGGTGGATGAACTACCTCTTTGCATATTTAACGACATCTGCTACATCTATTATATTATCGCATGCTACTCCCGAGTATACTTGCTCTAATCGCCTTTGACCTTCTACGAGTGATGTAACAATGCTCGTCTAGATCCACTCTTCTTATCTAGAAGTATTGGCCTCCATTTCCTTTCAATATTCCTCAATATCGATATGAAACTATGATGTGGTCGAACAACATAATGTACTAACATTAGAAAAATAATGAGAGGCATGTGACCCAAGTTCGTACATCCTCTTTGTCTTACGAGTCTCCATCTCCGACAACCCTCTTAAAAATCTGGTTTATGTTGATTTTGAGCAATGAAGTACCCTCCATCCGTCGACTAACAACCTTCTCAAATATTTTCTTGATAGGCTTCTACATAATTGCATAAATTTTAATATAAATACTTATCTCAATAAGTTATATAAAAGTGGCATATGTATGAAATAAGTTTATAAATTACTCACCTTGAGATTTTTTTCTCGTCGATCAAAGGAATACGTACCTATCATCAACCTTCATACATCGAGTCTTCATGAACACCTCGTGAGCATTGGGTTCACGACTCAAATCCTTATGCTGAAAATAATATACTTAAATATTTATTGATATTGAAATAATTGTAATTAATAAATAACATACATACATACATATACATACATGATGGAGGGTGAGATCCTAACCCACTAAGAAAACGAATCGAAAATTTTTCTCGAGTACTATAGTGAAGGTTATAGAACTTGAAGAAAATAGTGAAAGCAAATATAGATTTTACTTCTTTGATTTATGCTTTATTTTATTTTTAATTAACCAAACATAACATTTTTTCTATCCTATCAGATTGCATAGTATGATTGGTAACAGATTGGTACGATTGATAATTGATGAAAATAATGCCTTTAATGGACAAACTTCCTCGACTTGAAAATGAATATGAGGATAGTCCTCCAAAATGAAAAAATTCTCTATATAATAGAGAAAGCTCTCCTACTCGAGCCTCATCAGGATCAAGTCGAAGCTCATATAGCATGGATCAAACATAAAGATGATGTGATCACTCGCTTAGAGCATCATGCTTGCTACTATGACATTGGACCATAGGTGCCAACACGTAAGCTCATAAGCTTTAAGATCATAACAAAGCTTACAAGCTTATTTAAGCAGAATAATAGGTATGAGCACTATTAGATAACAAGAAAGCTCTTTAAAGCTAGAATGGATAAGGAATCCAACGTCGAAAAGCATGTCACTATAATGATAGGCTATATTGACAAACAAAGCTAAACTTGAAGTTAGAATGGATGCTAAATTATCCATTGACCTAGCATTGCTATCATTGCCTAATAGATTTGGATAGTTCATCATAAACTTAAACATGATACATATGGAAAAGACTTTTAGAGAGTTGTTGTCCATGCTAAGGGAAGCTCAACCCAAAATTAACATGAAGAAAAAGAGTTATATACTTTTGGTTAATAAGGAAAAGGGTGCAATAAAAGGCAAGAAAAAGTCCAAGAAGAAGAAGTCTTCAATCGTGCCTTCTAGACGAGTGAAAAAGCCCAAGGCTCAAAATAGCCCAAAAGATAAAGTTTATTTTCATTGCAACAAGAAAGGGCATTGGAAATGCAACTGCAAGGAGTACCTAAAAGGAGTGCAAAAGAAAAGTTCTACCACCTCTCATGTATTCATGTTATTAAAGCTGATTTTCTTATCTCTAAATTCCACCCTATTGATAAATGATACTATATGTGGTACTCGTATTTTTTAAATGTACGAAGCTTAGAAAACAAAAGAAAATAGCTTTAAGGAAGATGACCTACATAACTAAAATGGATCAAGAGTTGGACTATTAGCCGTAGGTATTTATGAGCTATCACCGCCATGTAGGAATGTGTTAAGACTCGGTTATTATTATTATTAGAGATTAAATATGTTATTTTCATTTTTTATCTTGAACAAGTATTTCATTTTTAGGAATACTTGGTTATTTTTAAAGATGATTTTTATGGAAATATCTTGATAATAAATTTTTGTTTTGAACATAACCATACATTTGTAATATAAATACTAAAAGTCTCAAAATGATCTAAAATAACATAAATTTGTAGCAACATCAATATAGCCATATAAACAAGAATCTCATATCTAATCTACTTATAAATGGATATCTAGAATCATTTGATGATTTCTAAAGAATCTTATTTACTTGGCAAAGAGACTTAAATCCCCTTTTAGCTGCAAAGAAGAAAGAGCTACTAATTAATAAAGGCCTTACACATAGAGACGCATATGGGCCCATGTTCACCTAAGCAAAAAGAGAACATGCTTGCCACATAACTTTTAATGATAGTAGATCATGTTTTAATTATAAGAAATAAGTTCAAAGCCTTTGAAAGGTTCAAAAGTTTAGACTTAAAAGTCAAGTGACGAACTAGCAAAAGTGTTAAGGTATTTCGATTAGATCGAGATGATAAATACTTGAGCATTGAAATTTTAGATTACCTAAAAGAGAATGAAATTCTCTATGTTTATCACATGTAAGACATGGTCAGTTCATAATGAGTTGAATCAATATCCCGATTCTATTTTAGGGTAAATACTCCTTACTACAACCTTTATATTGAATTAAGTTTTAATTAAATTTATTTAAATAGACCTCATATGAATTCATCTTTTATTAAGATTTTAGGCTATAAAGTATATATCAAAAGGTTTGACAAAGATAAACTAAAGCCTAAAATCAATAAAGTGCTAATTTGTAAGATATCCAAAGCAAACAAACGGATGTCAATGTCTTACAACTAGAATAAAGTATTTTTCATGACTAGGTGTGCTATATTCCTTGAAAAGGAATTTATGGATGCTAGAAAAAGTGACGAGTAAATTTAAACCTAATAAGATTCGAGTAGACTCACAAATTGACACTTTACTAAAGGAATCCTAAGTAAAGTGGTTACAAAGTGTTGCAACTATCCCATAAACAAAAATACAAGAACTTTATATGTTTAAAAGAAATTCATCAAATGATAAAAGAATATGATCCTCTTATTTTTACACATGGTGATGTGAGCCCTAAAAGGGATGACGAAGCTAATACTTATGAAATGATAATGTTAGACATTAATTCTAAGAAAAGGAAAATGAAAAGGATGTGTAGATGACACATCTTGATGGTTCTCAAGAATATACAAATAAGATTTACAAAATACAAAGGTCCATTGATGGACTTGAGCATGCCGTTAGGAATGAGAGTTGACATTTTAATGAAACAATCAAAGAGTTTGATTATTCACCAAAAACAAAGATGAACCTTGTGTATATAAGAAGTTAATAAGAGCCTACTAGTCATGGTTATTCAACATGAAAATTAAACAAACTACTCTTGGACTATAATATTATCGTGTTGTAAACTAAAAAAGATTAAAGATATCTAAAAGCAATTTCCTAAATATAACATGAGAGAGCAACCTACAATCTAAGAGTGTAGATCTATAGAGATAGATCACTTGAAATGTAAGGAGTCTTTTAAGGTAGATATAATGACACAATACTAAAAGGTTTAGTATGGAAAGATCAAGAAAGATTTATTCCAATATCGTATAGCTTGATGGTTGACAATATAGGATCCATAGTGCAAGCTAAAGAACCAATATCTTATCAATGGTCCAAGCATGTAGTGCATAACTACCACATAATTATAGAGATAAACAATCATGATAATATAAGTATATAAAAAGTCTACACTAATAGTAACATAACCGACCCTTGACTAAAGCGTTTGTCACAACTGAAATATAAGGCCTTTACTCCATCATTGGGAATAAGGAACATGGCTCGGTTGGCTTTACTCGTAAGTGAGAGATTGTTACTCGTAGGTGTCCAAGATCCAACTATGTTTAGATGGGCTTGAGTTATTATATTATTGCATCATTTATTTAATAATAATAAAAGAAGTCTTTCTATTAATTTTTATGCTTTATGCTTATTAATTTAGTAGAAATAGATAGAAGTCCTTATGATATGTATTTGCAAAAGTGATTAATCGAAAGATGTGAGATAAAAACTCATGTATATAAATGATATCATTAAACATCCCAAGTCATAGCATTGTCAAGAATGGACATTGACGATACACAAATAGACTTATGAGTGCTATACTCATGCTATATGGTAGAAGTAAGAGATCTCACACCTATTTGTATAGTGATGTCAAAGCAAACATTTAGGTGATTTATGTTAGAGACATGTCACAAGACTTGACTCATCATGAGAACCCATTTGGTTTAGTCTTTAGGAATCTCATATGAGATGGGTATAACTATTCCTTAGACTTGAAGTCATCTTGGTTATCTCATAAGAAGATTTATGCACTTTGACACTTGCTTCGATGGATCCAGGTAAAGGTTACACATGGGCGATTCGTTGTATGCACTAGGAATCTAATGGAGGTAGCCATATAACTAAGATAGAACATGTTATTCCTTATATACTAAAGGAGTTATTATATTGTACTTCAATGAATGTCCGCTCAAGAAATCAATGGTCATAGTAGGCGTACACCAATAGAACATAATTGGTTTACTTTAAGAGCTAAGACATTTGGAAATCGAAAAAAACTTATGTGATCATAATCGAACAAGACTTATAACTAAGTTTAAGATTACACTATGATAAGTTGACATGAGGACTAAATTGTATGATAACAATGCTCGTGAAAGGTAATAATGGATTAATTAATCCTCTTAGAAAATTAGGTAGTCATGATGCCTTACTAGAGTCGGTCTTGATTTATGTATCAAGAGATAAAAGAGGAGTCTTTTATTTTTGATACATTGTCAATATATCTAGGAGTGTATTGAGTCACACACACAAGTTTAAGCATTCACATGATTAAAGAGAAGTAAAGATATTGAAAAACATTTCCAATTCGACGAGTTTTCTAAAATGAAAAGTTTCCTTAAATAGAACTTTCCTAAAATGAAAAGTTTCCTATTTTAGAAATCAGTTTCCTAATATGGAATTTGGTTCTAAATTTGAAAGTAAATAACCTAAAATAGAAATGAGTTTTCTAATTTAGGTTAAAGGATATTTTGAGAAATTGTTTTCTAATGTGGGCTTGCCTAAAATTATCTAAGATTATTTATTTGGATAGTCCATAATAAATTAATTGGACCAGAATGGTTTTGGCCTAGTAGGTTTAATTAAATAGCCCTAAGATATTTTGGCGAGAGTATAAACATTAACCTTATTACATAAGGATAAGTGTTTTAAAGATAAAGATAAAAAACTCACATGTAAAATAACTCTTAATCCTTATAACATCGAGAAGCGACAACCATAAGTCTAATTAGGACTTATTTGTCACCCCTCTTCTCATCTTTGGAGGATAAGGAAACTCTCCTCCTATAAATAGGAGGAGAGGTACGAGCATAAAGGATGCGTTTTGAAGATAGAGAAAATTTGACACACTTAGAAAATAAAAAGGGGACATACGATAGAAATAAATAAATAAAGAGAAAATTATTTTCTTCCTAACCCTAGCATGCCACCTCCTCTCTTTTCTCTTTGGGCTGTTACAATCTTACTTGAATTAGATTTCTATAGGAAACACTACACAAATCGGAAAAGGTGGAGTTAACACTTCATTAATTTTGAGTGCTTCTTTTTGGGTGATTGGATTGCGTGGATTATCAATAAAGATCGAACATTTAGATGGCTTTTTTGCTAAAAAATTTAGATTTGGCTACAAGAGGTAATTCTCTATTCATTACTTTAATTCATATATATATAGTTAGTTGATTCAATGGCATAATTTTAGACCTTTTAGATGGAAGAAAATTTTATTCCACACCTTAATAGGATGCATGATCCTTTAGTTCTCATATATCGAGTCAACCTATCATAATAGTCATTTTTCTTAACATTGTAATTAACTCCTTTTATACACACTCCATTACATATTGTTTCTCTATCCAAATCATGACCTTCGGCGTGAAACTTATACCCATTCATAATATATCCCAAATACAATTTTGCTATTCATAATGACCCTTTTGCAAGATCTTTAATGTAATAGTTAGTTACCATGTTAGGTTATGCATTGCTTGCTTGTAAAGTCTAAATCCATTACTTACTCTTAGTATAAAATTTCATAATTATAGCTTAATAACAAAACAAATTTAGAATTTATGATACTTAAATATCAATAAAACCATGAGGTAAAATCATTTTCAAGCCGAGCATTAACCTCGTACTTTGATATGTCACGATTACTTTGATGAAGTTGGCTCATGACATAGCTACTAAAGGAAAAATGATTATAATATTTTCAATGTCTTTATTATATATAAT
This sequence comes from Dovyalis caffra, assembly GCA_963924115.1. Taxonomy (NCBI): domain Eukaryota; kingdom Viridiplantae; phylum Streptophyta; class Magnoliopsida; order Malpighiales; family Salicaceae; genus Dovyalis; species Dovyalis caffra. The sequence continues at coordinate 166,441 of CAWUPB010000136.1, forward strand.
TGATAAATAATGAACTATGGTATTAAATTTTTTTTATAATTTTAGCGCTTACTAAGTACAAGATGTTACCTCATCATAGTTCAATAAAATATAGGTATGGAATGGAGCTTTTCTTCATCTATCAACATATGTAATTTTCCTCGACCAAGAGATCAACCTTTTGATTTGAATATAGCAAGCATCCCTTCAATGTTGTCACTTGATTCTCGAGTACACTCAAAGTTACGTGGCACTTTTTAATGCACGGCATACACATGAGGCTCGAAATAATATGAATAGAACGAGTAACATTTCTTCAACTAAATATACATTGCATATTAACCCTTCAACTCTTGCTTTGTTCTTACATTTTTTTTTTTAGTTTCGAAGATGTATTATATACCTATGTTAGTTAGTAAATATTTTTTAAAAAAACATTAATCAAGGGTTAAAAATCAATATATTTACCTTGCAAATAGATACATTCATCGATATTATACTAGTCCTACTATTTTTGCTACATATATCTAATGGATTGGAAGATGTTTCATTGAGTTAAAAAACTTGATGGAAATATGTGTTCAAGTTTGCATAAAATTAAAGGTATCTCTATCTCTAAATGGCTCATATCTTTAACCTTAAAGATACTAGAAGTCAATTACTTAAAGAATAAGCTTAACCGAGTTAGTGCTTGCCAAACATTTCCTAGTAATTGGTCACGGAATGTGACGAGGTTTTAATCTCCGTATAAACACATGACGGTTGTCGCGAGGCGACATCGGATGGTGAGGTAAAATATAAGGCAAATGATTAGAGTCGCCACTTAGTATTACGGTTACTAGGAAACCTCATGACTGTTCTATTTAGAGTTTCGGGTAAGGGGTTTAATACGTATAGGGAAGACCAAAAGTCACCCTTTCTCATCTTGCCTAAGGCATGCTGCATTGCATACAATTTTAATTTGACTTCTAATGAAAGTGCCCCTTTTGTCGAGTGATTCGGGACTTGGTAGTCAAAGACCTTGTCCTCACTCCGTAATAAATGGCTAAAAATGATGAACATGAGGATATGCTTGCTAGTGCGGATCAAACGACATGCATGAGAAATAAAACTTAAAATGGGAAAATAGGCAAACAAACAAGACATGCAAAATGACGAAGAGGCAAAACGAGATAGAAATAGGCAAATAATGACAACACGGATAAATTGGCGAATAGGCAAAAATTGGCAAACACACAAATGGGCAAAATCGACAAACATGCAAATAGACAATTAGACAAAAATCGATAAACATGCAAAATAGGCAATCACGAGCAGTAAATAGGCAAACTTAGGCAATCATAGGCAAAAATAGGCTAAAATCAGCTACATAGGTAAAAATTGGCAAAAATCGACAATTGAGGCAAAAATAGGAAAAATAGGCAATCACGAGCGAGAAATAGGCTAAAATCAACCACATAGGCAAAAATGGGTCACTTAGGCAAAAGTAGGCAAAAATCGGTAACAAAAATGAAAGCGACGACTTCGGCTAAAATCGACAACAAAAACGAAAGCCAAAGCTTTAGCCAAAATTGACAATGAAAAATGAAAGCTATAGCTTTGGTTAAAATCGACAACAAAAACAAAAGCGATAGCTTCAGCTAAAATCGATAACGAAAATGAAAGCCACGGCTTTGGCCAAAATCGGCAACGCAAAAATAAAAGCCATAGCTTTGGCTAAAGTCGACAACAAAAAATGAAAGCCACGAGCTTTGGCTAAAATCGACAACGCAAAAAAAGCCACAACTTTAGCTAAAATCGACAACAAAAAATGAAAGCCATTGCTTTGACTAAAATCGGCAACAAAAACAAAAGCTAGAGCTTTGGCTAAAATCGACAACGCAAAACAAAAGCCACGAGCTTTGGTTAAAATTGGCAACGAAAAATGAAAGCCACGACATTGGCTAAAATCGGCAATAAAAAATGAAAAGTGATGACTTTGGCTAAAATATGCTAAAATTGACAAATAAAATGAGCACACATAGCCAAAAATTAATGAGAACCGACAATAGGACCAAAATTAAAGAAAACGTAAAAATCGATAAAATTAATCACTTTGGCATATATAATCAATCATTTTTTTTATGAAAACGAAATTACATAACAACATTTCAAACTTGCTTGGCTCGAGCATGTGTTTTTTATCTTAAAGAAAAAATTTACCATACAACATACGCTTTTGAAATATGCCGTTCGACTAACAATAAATATCCACACGTTCAAACCGATGCCTCATTCGTCATCACGTCGTCAAAATAAAATTAAAAAAAATACACATCATCGCAATTCAAGCAAGTTACACATGAATAAATAAATCAAAATAATCACATCATATTTATTCAATTAATTACATGACATATATCAATCATAAAGCAAATTTAATACATAAAAAAAAACAAAAAAGAAGTAAAAAAAAAGATTATTGTAAAGAAAAATGAGCTAGGTCTATTCGTTTGGCGATCTCGAAGTCGGATTCGACCTTTTCAAACCCGATGGAGATCGATATTTAGTCAACTAGGGAGGAATGGTGGATGGAGTGGCGGTTGCTTGGCGAAGGCGTTAGCACACTAAAGTGAGGCGTGCCGAGGCGCCGGTAAGGCACCGGTAAAGGCGGGCGTGCTTGTGGCAAAGCGTTGGCGAGGCGCTAGCGAGAGGGAAGCTTGTTGGCGCGCGAGGCTAGGGAGGCATGCACGCAGGGGAAGGTGTAGGAGGCGCGTGTCTTCGGAGGAGACGCGGGAGGCGCGCACGCCGGAGATGTGCTCATTGAGAGAGGCGGCTGCTGCAGTTCGTTATCCACATGGATGGGAGGCACCGTTGGTATTACAAAAGGTGTGTGTAAGGAGGGAGGAGAGGCTGAAGGGCTGTGGGCGTGCGTGGGTCGGTGGAGGCAAGTTGCTATGGCTTCAGTGAGGGCTGGCAGTTTGGGTGTGGGTGGTCTGGTTTGAAATAGCTTCGACTAGGGTTTCTTTTACCAATAGTGAATAGTAGTCGATGGCTTTTTGGGAGGAAGGGGGTGTTTGTATACTAGGTATTTTTTAGGGTTTTTTTGGCTAAAGGTCTTTTTGGTCCCTCACTTTACAAACTCCCTTTATCTTGGCTCCTTTCTCCTTTGTTTTTCAATTGTGCCCCCAATTGCATCTTTTTTCTTTCCTGTATTTTTTCCTTTCCTCTTTTCCTTTTTCTCTTTGTTTTTTTTTCTTGGATCCAAAATTTGACTTTTCTTTGGCTTTGCATAGTAAGCTTGTAAAGAAAATCATAGAAGGGTCGTAATCAATCGACAAAGTCCATTCAAAGGCCTTCTCCAAACACGGATTGACGCAAGTGATCGTCCTCGTGGTCAAACATGTGACTTTCCTTCGGCAATGCACCGAGTGTGAGTGATGTACACGAAACATAAAAATTATTACTGCTAAAACCTACACTTCTCTCCAAGTCGCGGTACATCTTCATTGGGCTAGGTTCGTTATTTCTAGGCTGATCGCTCTTATGGTTTTTGTCTACTCAATCGCACGTCTCCCGAATCCTTTTTTGTTATCGGCTAGCTTTCTACACGCATGTTTGGCCTGTCATTATCAAATGCTTTATTCTTTTCCATTGCATATTGATGGGGTGTACTCCGTATGAAACGGTCGAAGCAACCTTTGATTATCGTTGTATGCTATTCATAGGTTTTTCTTTTGTTTTTTTACATAAAGAGTTAATGAAAAAGCCTTTTGATCTATCAAGGGTGAATAAAATTCCTATCATTCTTATCATTTGTCCTCCTTTGTGCTATCATTTTTCATAAATAACATTAAGCATTAGATCGCACATGAGACCAATAAAAGATTCTTTTTCATCTTTTAGGGATCGATCACCTTGTGAGAGCGGGTTATTTTGATAGATAAAGAAAAAGTCGGGAATGGTTTACATGGGGTGGGCAAGAAAGAAAAAGGAAACAAAAGTAAAACGATTAAACTAGAAAATATTCAACATAATTTTTATTATTTCCTTTTTGCAATGGAACAAAGAAAAACTTTGCATGCTCGGGCATGATATTTCTTTATAATGTCGGATTTCAACGGCTTCGACAAGACCTCACCATCCATCTTCATCAAAAGGAGGGCTCCCCAAAGAAGGCTATTTTTACCACATATGGACCCTCATAATTGGGTCCCCACTTACTTCTTTACGCCCCGGGATCAAGAGTACTCTCTTCAAGACTAAGTCCCCTTCACCAAAAGTTCTTGTGCGGACTTTCTTATCATATGCCCGAGCAGTTCTTTTTTAATACAACTACGCATGACAAATGGCTACTAACCTTTTCTTACTAATCAAGTTCAGTTGTTCATATCCGATTCGAGTCCATTCAAACTCATCTAGCTCGCTTCTTTTAACACCCTCGGAGATGATATCTCTACTTTTATGGGCATCACTGCCTCCATCCCATATACCAATGAGTACGGAGTTGCCTTAGTTGACGTCCTCACTCGCCATCCTATAAGCATATAATACAAATGATAACACTTCATGTCGGTCTTTATACATGACTATCATTTTCCGTATGATCTTCTTTATGTTCTTATTTGTAGCTTCTACGACCCCATTCATCTTGGGTCTATATGGTAAAAAATTACAATGCTTGATTTTCCACTTGTTCACATAATTCCGTAATCATCTTGCCATTGAAATTTTATGCATTATCCGTGATCGGGGTCTCCGGAGGGCCATATCAATAAATGATGTCTTTCTATACGAATCGATGGATAACTCTCTAGGTAACATGTGCGAAGGATGCTACTTCCACCCATTTAGTGAAGTAATCAATTCCTACTAAGATGAAGCGATGACCATTACTACCTTTCGGATTTATCGACCCAATCACATCCATTCCCCACATTGAGAACGGCCGGGGAGACACCATGTTATGGAGGGGTGCGGGAGGAGCATTTATTCGGTCTAGGTAGATTTGGCATTTGGGGCACTTTCATACGTAATCTATGCAATCCCTTTCCATGGTAGTCCAAAAATAACCACATCTCTAAATTTGACAAGCCATCATGTGTCCATTGGCATGGGTTCCATAAATCCTCTCATGAACCTCTTCCATCACCTTTTTAGCTTCGACGGAATCGAGATACCTCAACAAAGGCCCATCAAAACTTCTTTTATATAGCACTTCGCCATCTAAGTAAAAATCCATTGCTAACCTTCGAAGTGTCTTCCTATCAATCTTCGAAGCACACGATTGGTATTCTTGATGTTTTATGAACTACTTGATGTCTTCATACCATGGCTTTTCATCGAGCTCAACCTCGATCGGACAACACGAGTGGGTTGGGGCATTTTGGACTTTGATGCATATAGGGTGAACCTTTATACCATATGTTATCTTTGTCATTGCGGCTAGTGTGGCTAAGGCATTGACGAAGTGGTTCTTGTCTCGACCCAAATGAATGAACTCTATCTCATCAAAACGATCGGCTAGCTTTGTTAAGTATTCCTAATATAGCTTCGACTTTTGATCTTTCATCCGTCATTCTCCTTTGACTTGACGGATGATCGGTAATGAATCATCATACATATCTAACTTTTGGATCTCCATTTTCTAAGGTCGCTTCTAACCCCTGTACGCATGCCTCATGTTTTACTATGTTGTTTGTGCATTCAAACTATAATTTTACAGATCATCCGAGTGAGATGAGGACCGATCCAACACCGTTTCCATTCACATTGACTCGCTTCGTCAAAATACATGGTCCATTTTCCAGTTATAGGCTCAAATTCCTCATCTATGGCCATAATTGACTCATTAGGAAAGTCAAATTTCAAAGGTTCATAGTCATCGGTTGCACCATCTGCTGGTTGATTAGCTATGACACTCCCTTTCACTACTTTTCTCGTCATATACATAATATCATACTCGAACAGACATAACTTACCATCGTGCAATATGGCTAGATAAGTATGGCTTTTCAAAAATATACTTAAGTGGATCCATCTTTGAAATCAACCACGTGGTATAATAAAGCATATACTATCTAAGCCTTCTTACACACCATACTAGGCCATAACACATCTTCTCGAGCACACTATACTTGGGACTCATAGTCAATGAAATTTTTACTCAAGTAGTAGATAGCTTGCTTTTTCCTTCCCGATTCATCACATTGGCCTAGGATGCAACCCACATCCGCCTCTCGTCACGATTAAGTACGGAATCGGAGGCCTTCCCGGAATTGGTGGTACCAACAATGGTGGATTATGTAGGTACTCGCTTGATTTTATCAAAGGCTAGTTGACAATCTTGGTCCCATACCTTGGGATTCTTCTTTCGTAATAACTAAAAGATTGGTTTACATGTCATGGATAACCGAGATATGAACCAAGTTATAAAGTTCAAACAACCTAAGAAACTTCTAATCTCCTTCTCGGATGAAGCTCCGGCCATGCTTTGGATCGCCTTAACCTTATATGGATCAACTTCAATTCCTCTCGTTGCTTACTACAAACCCTAGTAGTTTTCTCAACTTTACACCAAATGTGTATTTTACGAGATTCAACTTCAATCCGTACCTTCTTAGTCTCTCAAAGAGCTTCCTTAATGTCGAGTATGATCTTTATCTCCTTTTGACTTTGTAATCAAATCATCTACATCTACTTCGATGTCTTTGTGCATCATGTCATGGAAAAGTATGACTATGGCCCTCCGATAGGTGGCTCCTGTATTCTTCGGACCAAAAGGCATAACATTGTAGTAGAAGGTTCCCCAAGGTATGATAAAAGTCATCTTCTCCTTGTCTTCTATAGCCATTTTGATCCGGTTGTACCTCGAAAAACCATCCATGAATGAATTAGTTGTATTTTTTGCTACGTTGTCCACCAAGACGTCAATATGAGGGAGTGAGAAATCATCCTTCGGATCGGCTCTATTCAAATCACGAAAGTCCACACACATTCGGATTCGACCACCTTTCTTCCTCACGACGATAATGTTTGACACCCACTAAGGGTACTTAACCACTTCTAAAAATCCAGCATCCCACTCGCTTTCTTATCTCATCTTTGACTTTTAATAGAATATCCGGCCTTGTTCGTCTCAACTTTTGTTTCACTAGCTTGCTCCCCGGGTTCAAAGGCGATCCGTGTTCCATTATGTCGGTGTCTAAACCTAGCATATCAGCATACGACCATGCAAATACATCCGTATACTTCTCCGGCGAGTGCAATCAATCTCTTGTTTTCTATACTCTCTATCGGTGTGCCTATCTTTAGCTCCCTCCTGTTCTCCTTAGTCCTCACATTTATTACCTTCAAAATTTCTTCGTGCGATCGAAGGGATCGTTCGATTGCTCAATTAGCTTAGTGAATTCTCAAATATCATGGTCATCCCATTCTTCTTCATCCATTGCAATTAAGGTTTCATCAAAATTAGGTCATATATTTTTAGGAGAATCGTTTTGGTTTTTTAAGAAGTGATCATATTGATAGTCCATAAAATGAAATAAAGTGTAAAAAAAAATAGAAGAAGAAAAAGGCTAAAATTTAAACAAATTTTACGTAATCCAATAATTAATGTTTTTTATGATAAATAACAACGAGTAGTATACTACAATGTTCAAAAAACATAAAAAAATGATAAGAAAATTACTCGGTCTTCAAGATCGAAGGTGCTTCTTCATCGAACCAATTGTGTAAATCTTCTTCCTTAGTAAACTTGCGGATAAGCTGATTTAGATCAAAGGTATCTCCCAATGGATTGACCGTGAGCGAGGGTAGGACAACCGTACTTACACCGGCTAAGGCCGGCATTGGTCGGACCGATTGACCTCCATCATCAATTTCTTTAACCCCGCAGTGTTCACTACCATATCTTAGAATAACCGATCCAGAATCGGATCCTCATCATTCATGTGAGCTATATACGAAGGCTTTGGAAATGTGACACGGATATGAGGAATATCAATTCTTTCATCGTTCGGATCACGTCCCTCGACACGAGCCCTTCTCTTTTCTTACTTCGTTCTACCAACCTCTAGTAGTCTTTTCTAGATGGTTTAAAACCCAACCCGAAAGGGTGGTCTTCGTATCTTGACTTCATATGGATCTTTGCCCTCGACGGGTCGTCAATCACCTCTAATGGATGTGTCCCACATTTTATCATACACTTAGCCGACATTTTCACATCTTTTGATAACTTGGGCTTTCTTATCCGTGAATTCTTCGGGACCAACTCGGTATTGACCACCTTGAAAGCATGTAAATCCCCATCACATGCCTCATCCGTCTCAATATATGGGACCGATATATTCGAACCACTCGTCATCGATTCCTCAATCTTTACGAGTAACTAGCCTTCCACCGGCTATGTATTTCAATCATTGGTGCAACGAGGATGTAACCGCACCGAGAGAATGAATCCAAGGCCTTCCCAACAACATGCTATAGGTAGGTTGGATATCAATCACTTGCATGGTTGTTCGAAACCGGTGAGACCCGATGCCAAAATCCATATCTATATCACTAATGATCTATCGAGGCATACCATCATATGCTCACGCCATCATCTTACTTGGCCTCATGTGAGAAAGATCAATTGGTAGGCGATCTAACACACATTTGGGTAGCACATTGAGTGTAGATCCGTTGTTAATAAGCACCTTCGCTATCGTGTAGTCCTTGCACTTGAAAGTAATATATAAAGCTTTATTATGCTTAGTGCCCTCGGGTTCTAGCTCGTCTTCCGTGAAATACAAGTAGTTGGTATCCCGTAGTCGACCCACTAGATGCTCAATTGACTCGTAGGTGATATCTTGAGGCACATATGCCTCATTCGAACCTTTTAAACCGATTTATGATGAGGTTCTAAATTGAGTATTAAAGCCAATAAGGAGATACGAACGAAGGTCTTGTTTAGCTGCTTCTACCATACTATATTTGCTTGTGTTTCATTAGCTTCGAGAACTTTACTCGCTTTTTCTTCGTTCACGAGCTTGCTTACAATAGCATTCTAAAGAGCGGTTTCTACTCCTTTATCCTTTATTTCTCTTAATTCCTCTAGAGTAAAGCATCTTCTCGAGCAGAGATCTTTATCACGAGCACTTGATCCACCGACTAGAGGAGAAGGCCTATAGTTATGAGGGGTGGCTTGATAATTGACGCTCTTAGGAGCGAGGGCCCTCAAGATCGGCTTCATAGGACTAGTCCCATTTACTTCATATCCGACTAACTTTAACTCTTTATTTTTATAATTTGAGGTCGAGTGTTCACCATAGGCTCTGTCTCTCCCTTCGCTATTCTTAAGGTGCCCAAGGCCAACATGATTTGAATTTCTTGATGAAACTCATAGCGAGTCATTAATATCATGTCCCCTTACTTCATGGAACTTGCGGAATCGCTCTATATGGGTGGTAGTTTGAGGCTCAATATGCTTTTTGTCAAAATCATTAGCCTTCAATATATCGAACGAGCTTGACATGGACATCTTCAAAGTCGATATTCTTTTATCACCCCTCATATATCCTATTGATAGCATATTTACCCCTCCCGTAGCATGATTCGGTAGAGCGTTGGAGTTGGTATTCCGAGCATTTGGGGAATCCTCGAATGCTATCAAGCCTTGATTGATCGAGCTTCGTACCTTCTTCTTAAAGCTCACACAATTCTCAATGTTATGACCGTTAGCACCACTACGATAGTCACGGACTTCATTTGGCTTATACTAATGGGGGAATGACGGTTGAAGTGATGGGAGTGTCATTGGGACTAACCGACCAATGGTTATGAGATGTTTAAAGAGGTCACTAAAGGATATGGGCGAGAGGTGGCACTATGTCATTAAATTGCCCTCGGTGGTGTTTCTTGGGAAGTTTTGGCTCGGTAGTCTCGGTTGGTTTATGAATTGTGATTGATTTTGGTAATGTGTTTGAGACGATCGTTAGGGTCGAACGTGTGTTTAGGCGGTTTGGTAAGGGTTGTGTGGTATTTGATATGGGGGAAGGTTAGTATTTGGATCGTTAGTCCAACTATATTAGTTGGGAAGGTATTTGCTTGGGATTCCAAATTGAGCATCCGGGTTGGCTATATTATGGGAGGTGTATTGGTTACCATTCCCCTACGAGTTGTCCCATCTCCCTCTATTATCGAAAGACTCCCTAATCGGTGCACCTCCGAATCTCTCCTCCTACCAAAGTTATTTTTCTTATGTCTAGATTCCGAAGGGTCGACTATCCTTCTTGACTAGATAGCTTGTTCAATTCGATCAACTACGGATACTATTTTAAAAAAATTATTCAACCCGTTACTCGAGTAAATAATCATAATATGGAGCCTTGAAAGTGTTAACAAAGAGGGTAATCAACTCTCTTTCCAAAAGGGGTGGACGAATGCGAGAGGCTATTTCTCTCCATCTTTGAGCATACTCCTTATCCGATTCTTTCGAAACCTTTTCTATAGCTCGTAAGCTTGATCCATCGAGGGTTATCTCTAAGTTAAACTTGTATTTCCTCATGAACACATCCACTAAATCCTTTCACTTTTGGATCTTGGTTTGATCTAGGTCAATAACCGGTTGAGGGTATACTCGTCAAGGCTCTCGGGAAAGAAGTGGATCCATAGCTTTTCATCATATGCCGCCTCGACCATCTTATTAAGATAAATCCTTAAGTGGGTTCTAGGACACCGACTCTCGATGTACTTGGGAAACTCGGGCACCTTGAACTTCTTAGGAATCATCACATTCGGCATTAAACACTTATTGATGCTCGAGAAGTGGATCGTATATGTCTAGACCTTCAATAGCTCGCAAATGCTCCTCAATGGTCGTGAGTTTCTCCGCCTCCAATCTTGAGGCTATCTTCTTCTTGGCTAATTCTTCGGTAATGAAATTAGGAGTGGTCGTCATTGATGCTTGGCTAGCCCGAGACAACACTAGGGTAGGCCATACGGGGCGAGAGGTGAAATCATATGCCCCTCTTGGCATCTAATGATGGGCATGGTTAGTAGTACCGGTAGGCTCCGTATGGGGTATGCTAAACGGTGGTGTCGGAGCGAGCGGTTTGAGTGATTGGTGGTGCCATGGTTATGAACACTTTTGGGGATGTCGATGGCTGGTCGACTTCTCCTCGAATGATAACTTCTAGTATCATACGATTTTGCCGACTTCGTTCACCGAACAGACAAGCCTAGCAGTCTCTTTCTTCGGTATTTCCACCTCTCGTTGGTGATTTTGCTCGAGTAGAGCTCTTTCTTCATTCTCCATCCTCGTTCTCGCCCTAGTGTGGTGAATGTGTGAAGGAAGTGTAGTTTTGGCAAATCGACCTATATTTCGTTCAAGCAAAAGGCAATAAACACTAGATGTAAATAATAGGTTAAAGAGAAAAAATAAAATGACACTCGAGACTAGATATGAAATAGCCATTTACGGAGGGTGACAAAAAAACTCGGATCGTTGATTCTTCAATCCTCTTAAGTTTAAGGACGAATTCGGATTCATCGGTAACTTTTTGGGATTATAAAAATAGAACATGTCTTGATAGATGGTGGCATTGATTGCTTGGCCCTTCAAGTTTAAAGATGAATTCGGATTCATCAATAACTTTTAGGAATTCCTAAAAGAGGACTACTTCAACAAGTCGCAAAGTCGATCGTTAGTTAGATTCGAATCCCGATGACATCTAACAAGTTTCTCCCTTCGGATTGTGGTGCCGTTTTGTTTTAAAGAATGACAATAAGTAACTTGACGGCCTTGATACTAGCAAAAGTCGGTCCTCGAGTCACTTCCCATTTAGAGCCATCATATTATCTTAACTTTAATGAATGAGGCTTAGAGTTTTCATTACAAATGAGTTGTCATAATTTCAAGAAAGATGTCAAAGCTTTTATTATTCAAAATGGGGAGTATAAGAGCTCCCATTAGTTTATGATACATCTTACTTTTATATAACAAAAGGAAGAACACTCATACAATGGGAAATGAAATAAAACAAGAAAAGTGTTCACTCGATAATTCGTTCGGACTCCAAAGACCTTCCCTTTTCTAGCCATTTCAAACGAGTAAATAGTCACATTTCCTCATGTAGTCGACCACCGCTTCATTATGATTTTTCACTCTACATTCATTGATGGCCAAGCGTAGCTCTTGAAGTGCTATAGCTTCCTTGGAGACTTTCTTTGCTTGATTGTCTATCACGGCTAAGCTTTTACCTCGTTTAGTATCGACCCGAGCTAAGTGATTGTTATGGTGGCCCAATACGAAGACAACCGAATTAACTCCCCTCCGGATGTCGATTTTCCTTTTTGAGTGTTGTGATCCGACTTTGTGCCTCTCCTACTTGCTTCATTGGAACATGTAGACGAGTTGCTTTCAATGTCTAGCGTCGATCGCCATTTCTCATTACCTTCTCTAACCCTCTCGTATTTCGACCCTAAATCTCTTAACTTTTGCTCTACTCTTCTATCTTGTGATTACAACCTATCCATCTCGGCACATTTAGCCTCTAGTTCGCTTGAGTTTGATGATAGTTTGATTTTCGGTATTCCTCTTCGACGGCTATATTTTGCCAAGCCTCCGGATCTTGCTCCGTGTCTAGTATCTTTTCTTTATCTTTCCCTCTCATCCTTTTTTCCTTAGCCGGATCACATGCTAATTTCTAATTCTCTCGTCTTGAGCCTCTCGATCTCTTTGGTGAGGTCTAGATGGTCGGTAGGGACTAATTCCGTGAAGTCCTCCATTCTTCTTTTTTCCCTTTAGATCGGCTAAGCATAACACTCGGATCTTGTGGTGTTACCAGCTCACTACTCTCAACGAGGCTAGTTTGGACATCCATTTCCCATGGCTTGGTCGAATTAGTTAATTGTTTGTAGTCTTTCACCCCGTTTGCTTGCCATGTGAGGTATCTTTTGGTCACTCGCTAATTCATGATCAATCGTTCCTCTTTCCACTACTCTCGGAGTTAACCAATCTCGTAAAACCCGTTCGAGGAACTCGGGAGTGGCATCCCGCTTAAGCTTTCCTTCAAACTCGTTTAGGCCCACGGCTCTAGGGATAATCTGTTTATGGCCTAACTACCTCGATGCCATGGAGAAAATATAAAAAGTATATCCGAGTTGCTCCTATTAGAGGAACCCAAGGTCGTGCTCCACGAGTAAGCTATGTATGCCCTTTGATTCATCCAAACTGTCTTCCACAAAAAGCCCCTAGTCGACAAGCTAAAAAATGATGAAAACCACTCTCGTTCAAATTTGTTTTTCCATTTGTCGATCGGGAACTCTTTCAATGTTTCTTGATCAATCCACTAGCATGTCTTTAAAATCGATTTATGAGCTTCAAAATGGCTAATTACCCATACAAAAAGCAACGGAACATAACATTTCATACTCTCTTTCCCGGACCTCCTACGGTGGCTCAATGAGGAGAAGGTTTCAGCTAGGATGGCAGTGGTAGGATTTATGGAGTGTTTCTCCACCTCGATGAAGACATTGGCCGTATCTAGACCGATTAACCCGCTATTGAGGGAAAAAGTACTAACCCAAAGATCATGAGTGCTAAAATCTTGAGCCATTTAGAGGTTGTTATTAGGTCTTTTAGTTTTTGCTTGAACATATCCAACCAGACTCATAAAGTGCCATCCTTCGATGTTCCATTTAACTTTACCATGCGTCATACTAATATCTAGCCAATCCTCCACCCTTTTTTAGCATCCGATCTTCTTCGATACAAATATACCCGATGTAGAGTGCTCGATATGTTTAGAAGCCGATGATACTCCTCTAAGATTGGGGTCACGTCTAGTCCCTCTATGGTGAAACATCCGTATGAAGGGTCCCATAGACCGGCCAAGGCCTTAAGAGCGGGCTTCGAACCGGCACCTCTAGCAACACCTGCGAGATTCTCATATTTAGCTCGAAACTCGTACTCGGTCATCGGTGCTTAGCATCTTTCAACAATCAAACATCTTTTGGGTGTCATTGATCACCGATTGGAAGTGTGTGATCTCTTTATGGTAGCTACGAAATTCCAATCCTAGGCAATCCCCCTCCGTTTGTTGCAAAGCCTTAGAACTTTTGTTGAATTTGGCCACCAAGTGAGTTTTGATTTGAGATCTCTTGTCACCCATCCTAAAACATCGTGCCCGGATCGCTTGGTCAAGGTTTTGACATATCCGGCTTGCTCGGTGAATTTATACAGGAAAGTTGGTCTTAGGGTCCGGTTCTAGCCATTACATGATTGGGTAGGCTTTATCTAAGTCTCAAAAGGTCCCTTTTGGCCTAGGAGAACCGAGGTCGACCAAGTGCAAAGCTAGTAACCATGGAGACCATCGAATACCTATCCCGACAATGGCGGCTTTCCAAAAGAGTTAAGGTTTCGTGAGTGTTACCCGGGTAAAACTCATCGGGGCACCGAGTAATTCCTTCCTAGATCCTAAGGTGAATGCATATGCCATTAAAATTATGCAATGTGGTGTGTGCATGGGCATTATTCTATATCCAATCTAAAATAAAAACAAAAATAAACTAAGGTTACAAACGAAAAAGAAACACAAAAAAAAAACATCGAAACAAAAAAAAAAACAAAGAAACAAGTAAGAATCAAGAAAAATAAGCAAATAATTAGATAAAAATAAAATAAAATTCGAGATGAACAATAAAAAAAAAGGCATAAATTTAAGGATGATAGGTAAATTACAAAAATAGGCTAATAGGCATAAGAGAATAAGCCACATCATCGAAATCAAACTCAAAACCGCATGCAAAGCCTAACCCTAAGTATTTTCCCTAGCGAAGTCGTCATTCCGTCGTGGGGCGACGTCGGGCGATGAGGTAAAATGTAGGGTAAATGATTGGAGTCACTACCTAGTATTATGGTCACTAGGAACCTTATGATTGATTTATTCGAGTTTCGAGTAAAGGGTTTATTACGTGTAAGGAAGACCAAAAGTCACCCTACCCCATCTTGCCTAAGGCAAGCTGCATTACATATAACATTAATTTGACTTCTAATGAAAGTGCCCTCTTTGTCGAGTGATTCGGAACTTGATAGTCAAAGACCTTGTCCTCACTCTGTAATAAATGGCTAAAAATGATGAATACGAGGATATGCTGCTAGTGCGGCTCAATCGACATGCATGAGAAACAAAACTTAAAATGTGCAAATAGGCAAACAAAAAAGACATGTAAAATGACAGAATAGGTAACACGGATAGAAATAGGTAAATAATGACAAAATAGACAAATTGGCAAATAGGCAAAAATCGAGAAACACACAAATGGGCAAAATCGAAAAACGAGCAAATAGACAATTAGACAAAAATTGACAAATAGAAAAAATAGGTAATCACGAGCAGTAAATAGGCAAACTTAGGCAATCATAGGTAAAAATAGGCTAAAATCGACTACATAGGCAAAAATTAGCAAAAATCGACAAGTCGAGGCAAAAGTAGGCAAAATAGGTAATCATAGGCTAAAATTGGCTACATAGGCAAAAATGAGCAAAAATCGACAACTTAGGCAAAAATAGGCAAAAATCGATAACAAAAATGAAAGTGACGACTTCGGCTAAAATCGACAACAAAAACAAAAGCCAAAGCTTTAGCTAAAATCGATAACGAAAAATGAAAGCTATAGCTTTGGTTAAAATCGACAACAAAAACGAAAGCGACAACTTCGACTAAAATTGACAACTAAAATGAAAGCCACGAACTTTGGCCAAAATCAACAACGCAAAAATAAAAGCCACGAGCTTTAGCTAAAGTCGGCAACAAAAAATGAAAGTCACAGATTTGGCTAAAATCGGTAATGCAAAACAAAAGCCACAGATTTGGCTAAAATCGATAATGAAAAAAAAAAGCCATGACTTGGGCTAAAATCGACAACAAAAAATGAAAAGTGATGGCTTTGGCTAAAATACACTAGAATTGGCAAACAAAACGAGCACACATAGGCAAAAATTAACGAGAACTGACAATAGGACCAAAATTAGAGAAAATGTACAAATCGACAAAATTAATCGCTTTGGCATACATAATCAATCATTTTTTACGAAAACGAAATTATATAACAAACATTTCAAACTTACTTGGTTCGACATGTGTTTTTTATGTTAAAGAAAAAATTTACCATACAAGATGCGCTTTTGAAATATGCGTTCGACTAACGATAAATATCCACACATTCAAACCGACGCCTCATTTGTCATCATGCTACCAAAATAAAATTAAAAAAATGCACATCATCGCAATTCAAACAAGTTACACATGAATAAATAGATCAAAATAATCACATCACATCACATTCATTCAATTAATTACATGATACATATCAATCATAAGGAAAATTTAATACATAAAAAAAATAAAATAAAGAAAAAAGAAAGTGAAAAAAAGATTACTATAAAGAAAAATGAGCTAGGTTGATTCGCTCGACGGTCTCAAAGTCGATTCGACCTTTTCAACCCCGATGGAGATCGATATTTAGTCAACCGGAGATGAAAGGTGGATGGAGCGGCGGTTGCTAGAGAAGGTACGCGGCACCCTAGAGTGAGACCTCGCTAAGGCACCGGCAAGGGCAAGCGCGTGCTCGGCGAGGTGCTTGGCAGGGGCGGGCATGCGCCGGCGTGCAAGCGCGTGCTCGGTGAGGCACTCGTTAGAGGCGGGCATGCACCGGCAAGGCACCGGTAGAGGTAAGTGTGGGCCGACGAGGCACTAGCGGCGCCGGCGGAGAGGAAGCCCGCCGGCGCGTGAGGCCGGGGAGACACCGGAGGCGCGTGCGCTAGAGGAGACGCATGAGGCGCGTGCACCGGAGACGTACGCATTGAGGGAGATGCTTCGCTGTCGCTGTTGCTACGAGCTCGTTATACGCGCGGATGGGAGGCGCCGTTAGTGCTACGAGCAGGTGTGTGTGAGGAGGGAGGAAAGGCTAAAGGTCTGTGGGTGTTCGTAGGTCGATGAAGGCAAACGGCCGTGGCTTCAAGTGAGGGTCGGTAGTTTTGGTGTGGGCGGTTGGTTTGAAAGAGCCGAGCAATAGTGAATAGTAACTCGGTAGCTTTTTGGGAGGAAGGGGGTGTTTTTATACTAGGTATTTTTTAAGGGTTTTTTGGCTAAAGGTCTTTTTGGTCCCTCACTTTACAAACTCCCTTTATCTTGGCTCCTTTCTCCTTTCTTTTTCAATTATGCCCTCAATTGCATCATTTTCTTTCCTTTATTTTTTCTTTTCCTCTTTTCCTTTTTCTCCCTTTTTTGTTTTGGACCCAAAATTGGGTGTTAACAACAATCAAGACTTTTTATGCCATATAATATGAAATTATTCATATCAACACATCTAGCCAAGTTTGATACACATCCCTCGAAAAACCGAGTTATTTAATCAATTCAAGTAATTGCATTTTTTATTATTCATCTAGAGTGTAACACGTTTTAGGGTATTTTCTAGAGTTTTCATCTCTTTCTAATTCGATCATTGATAATAAAGTTCCAAGTCTTCTCTAGAGTTTGCATTATCTTTGGTTTTTTTTTTTTTTTTGACACTCTTAGCTATAATAAACACATTATCAAAGACTTTTTTTTTTTTTATTTGCATTACATCCAAATTATACTAAATTAAATTAGAACTCCAATAAGGAAGATCCCAAAATATACTCTATTTTTTTCAACCATAAACTCTAAATATATTATTGTTATACTCTTTGAAACCCTCTTTCATGACTTTCAAAAACCCTTAATTTTTTATTTGATGCAAAATATCCATTCTAGACATGGCCAAGGGAGCAATGTCCGTGATAACCGTATTTTTTTTTAACACGTTTTTATTCCTATTAAAAGGATGACTTTCCGGCAAAAACTTACAATGATTGTGAAACCAAGATGATAGTGTGCCATACTACCAATAAATTAATTATTTATTTTTCCCACTAAACCTAATCATAAGATTAATTAATTTTATCCTTATTCTTTCCTTAATGATTCATTAATCAATATACATTATTTGATTAATTTTTAATTATTGAACAATGTAGTAGACGTTACTTAGATTTAATCTAATAATATTATTAATTAATAGAAAGATGGGTGAAGCTAGACAGATCTCCTAGATGCTAGAAGAATTTAATCTAGCTTTATATTTTTCAAGGGGTCAAATGAAAACTTATTTATAATCATTAAGCCCCTAGTTGCTACCATAGGCAAGTCTAGACAAGAAATTACGAACTTGAATGCTTAGCTAGCAATATATTGTAAACATCAACTAATTAGCATGTACTATAATCAATTAGCCATACAACCATATCCATATAACATAGAAAAATATAAAATACTCCAAAAGAATAAGTTTAGAAATAGAACCAGTTAAGATCTCACAATAATTTTTACCAAAAACTTCAACTTTTCTTCAACTAAGAAAGGTTTTTAGTGATTCATGATTTACTTACAAAAAAGAATATCTATCTATGACTACTAAAATGAGAGAATATTTAAAATAAAACCCTAAATTCACTATTTATAGTTAAAAATAAGGTTACATCATACACATAACTCGCCTAAAGGTATCACACGGATTGATGATTTTGACACGTGGTTTTCTCTTTAAGTTTACATGGTTTAGAGCCTTGAATTACTAATCCACATGGCTTGCTGGACTAAGACACATAGCCATGCCACATTTACTCTTCATCTTGTGTCCCTCAACTTCTACTTATGTGTGGTCTCTTTCTCCCTTGGATGACTTCTCAATTTTGACACATACGAACGTGTCACATTTTCTACCTACTTGCTCATGTGTCTTCTTTATTGAACATCCATATAGTTTTCTTCTTGTTTCACATGACTAGTAACTTTTTCATCTTATAACTCACATGACTGGGTGTCTCCTTTGGATCCTTTATGGCTTTGGCTTTTTATGCACTTTGGCTTGGGTTGATTTGCTTTGATTTGTTATTTTTCTAACAAAATCCAAAATCATTATGTTGCTCTTAATTACCTTAATATAATATAATAAGCACTAGTAAATTCGATTGTAAAAAAGGCATAAAAGTTATGTAAATCATATACCTATCAAATACCCCTACATTTAAACTTTACTAGTTCTCGAGCAAAAAAAATAAAACAAAATTCTAACTCACTCTTGTATGAATTATGATTGCATTTAGCATATGCAAAAAGCTTTTAAATCCTTAGGTTGCACCTAGTGGATGAGTTGTGTCTTGTGAGGGTTTTCAAAACCCATAAAATCTCTTAAATAAAATTCATGCTAGTATGATTATCCTTCAAACATTGATGGTTAATTCAAAATCCAACAAAATTAAATAGTTAAATCGATCATGTTTAAAACATTATTCTCATATCTATGCATGCCTTTAAATTGATTTATGCATCTTTATAGCTAATCATAATTCAAGCATACAACACTCATCTCATCTTTACCTCTTTTCCACTACTATAAGCAACAATAATAAATTGAGATTTCCTTTTCTTAAAATTTTTTCGTACTTTAGCATTCAAATCTTTTTTTAAAAGCCTTTAACATTTCTTTTCTAAGTAATCACTTACTTTTTTACATGATTGCTAATATTTGTGAGGAAGGCGACTGGTTACTCGGCGAATCATAAACTTAGAGTGCTTTGCATACTCATAATTCAAATTACCATTTGATATAAAAATAAACATTTGTGAAGAATACTCCTATCTACCGAGCAACTCAAAACATTGAAGTAGAATTTCACTAAATGAAGCTAAACATTTGGAATGCTTTCTTTTTCTTTTCTTTTTCAAATTCCCATAATAGTTATAAAATCTTATTTACTTAAACCCTACATAGGCTTAGTTTCAAAGGGTAATTGCAAAATATGCATCACTTCCTAAATCATGCTTAATAATAAAGACATATAAAATTTTTCTAGAATGTATGCATTTCTATAACAATAATATCCAAAATAATATTAATTATCTAATAAGATTTTTTTAAAATTCTTTATCAATCACCAATCAAAAAGAATATCATACTAAACCATGGCATTCATTTCATTTTTTTCCTTTTCTTTCTTTAGAAATAACATTAAAAAAAAAATCAAACACAAAACATACAAACATATAAGCAATACAATCAAACTTAAATTCTACCCCCACATTTAAATTATACATTATCCTCAATGTAATATAGAATTGCTCATCGACAAATGGAATGTAAAGAATAAGGGTAAGAGATAAAATTTGAATGGTAGCACTTATGTAATATCCCGAACCTCGCTATTAAATAAATTAAAAACATATTAAGGATGTATAAAAACTATTCTATGGGCATAGGATAGTGGCCATGAGGATGGTAGAATATTTGGTGCATTTAGAATAGTTTTCCTGTGCTAAGTCAATATTTTAGCTATTTTTCAATACATGAATAGTAACTTTAATGCAAAATAATTATTTTGATGATTTTAAATATGCAAGAGAAATGTTTTGTTTCATAGAATATTTGATAGATAGGGGATAAATTATTCGATACCATTGGATGAATTTTCCGATGTTCAATGTATATTTTTGGTGCATGAATAGTGCTTTTCCATGTAAAATAATTATTTTGAGTATTTTAAATGTGTTTGAAATTATCTAATAGGCATAGAAAAATTATTAAAGAAGTGTAAGAATATTCCATGAACTTAGACGAATTTTTCTATGCATAGCTAATATTTTTTTTTTGTAGAAGAAAGTGTGTTTTTAAACAAGATAGTTAATTTGAAGACCTAAATAAGTGTACAAAAATTATATGAATGATAAATAAATTCTTATAGGAGGTGTTTGAATTTATTATCGAAAAAAATTAACTTTTAGAAAGATATGGAATAAATTTTATGGAAGTAGGGAACGATTGCATAGAATTAGAGACCTAATTGCATAAAAATAAAATTTTAAACTTTCAAATTAAATTAGGAATGAAATTTAGGAAGTGAATTTTTTAAAAAGGTGATAAAGGAAGTGCCTAGAGGAATCAATTGAATAATTGGAGGACTTGTGAAAGAGTAATTGTAGGAAAGTTTACTAAATTATGGGACTAAAATTAAATAAATTTGGGAGATATTTCTCTCTCCTTTTTGCCACCATTCTCCTTCAATTATTGGGTGTATCAATTAACTTTCACAAATGGAGGAAGGAGATTAGGTTAGATTGCTTAGATGAAAAGTTAAAGTCTAAAGGTAGCATGAATCATTAAGATTTAAAACAAATGAAAGGCTTAGTTTAAAAGGTAAAATCAAGGGCTAGGATCAAACCAAATGAATGGTGGAGATCAAGTTAAACATGGAGAAATTCCATCCAAGCTTACCTATAAATATGGGTGGAAGAGAAATGGAAAAAATGTTGAAAGAATAGCAGAACACAAGGGAACGTTTTGCAAAATTTCCATAGACTTCCACCTAGAATCTTACTAGACACTTTTAATCACTAGAAAACATTCTATTAAGCATACAATTAAAGTTTGAAAATAAAAAATCCCAATGAGGAAAAATTGAGGATGGGGCCAAAAGTTTGAAGAAAAATGGGAGGAAGACAATCTCAAAGGAAACAAATCTTTCAAGGGTGTAATTGGAGCTTTAAAGGTAAGTGAATCTCACCTGTACCACAAGAATGTGTTAATTGATGCCAATTATTGATTTGGAACCCTCGGTTTGTATTTAATTGAATTAATTTTAGAAATTAGGGTTCGGCTTCTTAGTGAGGAAAATTTTTTTAAAAAAAATTTGACTTAGAAATTCATGCAATTGAAGTTAAAATATATTAATTGAGTATGAAAATATATGTTAGATATAAGAAATTCTTAGCTTAATTCTTTAAGGAGCATGTAGGCCAATTTGACAAAATTAGGATTTTTGATCCTTTGATTTATGTGATGAATTATTGTTTTCTTTAGTGTTATTTAAATATGAATAGATTATCTAGCATGAGAAATTACATAAAAATTGAAAATTTCCCTTTGTTACCTTAAGCCCACATTCGACCCAAATTAGGTAAAAATTAAAGTTTTAATGCTTATGATTTCTAATGGTTTAATTGATTAATTTCAAGTTAGTATAGTATAAAAATAAGATTTAGCATGAGAGATTTCATTGAAATTGAAAAATTAACCTAGTTTACCCTATGCATAATTTCGACCCAATTGGCCTAAATTACGGTTTTTAGTGCATTGAATTTATGAAAGTTAATTGGTGAAATCTATGTTATTAAAGTATATTTAAATTATTTAATGTGTAAATTGGCATTGAAATTGAAAATTTTACTTAGCCTAAGTTAGTGACATATTCGGCCACATTAAAAAAAAAATAGGGTTATGGCTCATTTTTGGGTATTACGATTGTGACATGGTCTACATGTTACCATTAAAAGTGAATTATGTGATTAATATGTGTGAAAGTTATGAATTTGATTATTGAAGAAGTGTGATGCTTTATGTTTGTTGCTAATGTGTTGTTATGTGATGTTTAACTTAATGATTTCATGGTTTGGAATGATTTAGAATGGGATTGCAAGGTATGATTATTATGGTGCATTTATAGTATTGAGATATGCATTATTATGGCATAAATACATAATGCATTACATGGATTCATAATAATTATGCATTTACATCAAAATGCATATGCATGCCAAGTCATGAAAAAGGATTTTATGGAAACGTTTTAAGTCATGAAAAAGGATTTTCCTTTAAGGATTTTCTAATACCAATTGGAAAATATTTCATGGTTCACAAGGTTTTTCATGACCTTCATGATGATGATTTTCATGATTTATAGAAAGGGGTTTCATGGGTTTTCCATGACTTTCATGATTCATAGTTTAGGGTCAAGTGGGTGTAAACGTGCACTTTTAAAGACTTGACGAGGCACGTCTATTGGCTAGTCCGATTTTCCGGATAGATTATGCAAACCCTAAAACCGGAAGGCGGGACATGTCCAAAAATAGAAAATAAGTTTAGAATGATCATGATGAGGATTTTATAACATGGAAAAGGATTTTATGCAAATAAATTATCATGTGCATTTCTCTCACACACACATCATGCATCGATGAACTTACTTAGCAATCACTCATCAACTTCTTATGTGTGGGTATGAATAGTAAGGATGACAATGTTGATGTTTGAGTTGACTATCGAGAGATCAATTCACTCGCATGTATCCGTTAATGTTGGTGCCTAAGATCTAACCATGTTTGGATGCGCTCATGTTAATTAAATCATTTATTTTAATAATAATAAAGAAGTCATTCTATTAATTCGTATATTGATATGTTGATAAATTTAGTAGAATTAGATAAAAGTCTTTATGATATGCATTTGCAATAGTGATTGATTGAAATATGTGAGAAAAACACTAATGTATATAAATGATATCATTAAATGTCCCAATTCATAGCATTGTCAAGAATGGACATTGACGATATATGGATAGACTTGTGATCTGCTATGTTCATGCTATATGATAGCAATAGGACATCTTACACCTATTGGCATGGTGATGCCAAAGCAAGCACTTGGTGATTTATGTTAGAGAACATATCATTGGATTTGACTCGTCATGAGAACCCATTTGGTTTTTGTCTATGAGAATCTCATACGAAATAGGTACAAATGGTCTTTAGACTTGAAATCATTACGGTTGTCTCATTAAATGACTTATATACTTTGACACTCATTTCGATGGACCTATTAATGGGTTACATGTGGGTGATTCGTTGGGTGCACTAGGAATCTAATGGAGGTACGTGCATGACTAAGATAAGATATCTCATTCCTTGTATACTAAAGGATTTATCACATTGCATATTGATAAATGTCCGCTCGAGAAATTTATAGCCAAAGTAAGAGTATACCAATAGAGCATAGTTAGTTTACTCTAAGAGTTAAGACATTTGAGAATCAAAGAAAACTTGTGTGATCATAATCGAATCGGACTTATAACCAAGTTTGAGATCACATTGTGATAAGTTTATATGAGGAATGAATTGTATGACAACCATGCTCATGAAAGATAATAATAGATTAACTAATCTTCCTAGAGAATTGAGTAGTCATGATGCCTTGCTAGAGGTCAATCTTTGTTTATGTATCAAGAGATAAAAAAGTTGTTTTTTGTTCTTAATACATTATGAAGATATCTAAGAGCCTATTCAGTCATATGCATAAGTTTAAGTATTCACATTATAAATGAGAAATAAAGATATTGAAAATAGTTTCCAAGTATGAAAGTTTCCTATTTTGGAAAGGGTTTCTAAATTAAAAAGTTTCCTAAAATAAAAATTTTTCTATTTTAGAAATTAGTTTTCTAATTTAGAAGTTAGTTTCAAATTTGGGAATAAAGAACTTAAAGAAAAGGAGTATCCTAATTTAAGTTAAAAGGGTGTTTTGAAAAATTATTTCATAATGTGGATCCCATCAAAATAAGTTAAGAATATTTATTTAGATTATCCAAATAAATTAATTGGGCTAAAATAGTTTTGGTTCATTAGGTTTAATTAAAAAGGACTTAAGATATTTTGGTGGGAGGATAAACATCAACCTTATTGGATAAGGTTGAATATTTTAAAGATAATAATCAAATAATCCACATATAAAATAACTCCTCATCCTTAAAGGATAAGGAAATAACAATCTAGAGTCCTAAAAAGACTTATGGTAGCCCATCTCCTTATCCTTGGAGGATAAGAAAATTCTCCCCTAATATATAGGAGATGCGGCATGAAAAATGAGAATGACCTAAAAAAAGAGTATTTTCGGCCAACACAAGGATTTTAGAGAGAGGGTATTCGGCCAACCCTAAAAACAATAGAGGGCACACAATCAAGGGTGAAAAATAAGGAGAAAATAATTTTCTCTTAAACCATAGTAAACTATACTCTAATCTTCTCTTTTAAGGTTGTAGCAAAATTGCTTAAGATTGATTTCTATAGGAAATTCCAAATCAAAAAATGTGGAGCTAGCACCCCATTGATTTTAACTGCTTCTTTATGGATACTTGGATTGCATGGATCATCAATAGAGGTTAGACACTTTGATGACTTTCCTGAAAAAGGAATTTAGATCTGCACTACAAGATGTAATCCTTTATTTATAGCTTAAAATTCATATATATATGGTTAGTAGATTCAACGGCTTGATCTTGGGCTCTTAGATGGAGGATTTATTTATTTATTTATTCTATACCTCCATAGGATGCATGATCTTTCAATTGGTATCGAGCCTCCATTGAATCTTTGATTGTATGATTGATTAATTATGATTAATTACATGAATTAGCTATGCATGATTATAAATCTTATGCTTTTAGTGTTTTATAGAAATATGAAACTAAAATTTTGGGTCAAAATCAATAAGAGCATGCGAAGTCGACGTTAGACATCAACACTAGTATGTGTAACAGCCCTACTACTAGGCTAAGCGCTAGGCATTTAGGCTATGGGGCATGCCAAGGCACGTGTGCTAGGCACTCTCGACAAGCGTTACATGCCGGACGTGCTTGGCCGGCCAGCCCATACGCTAAGCATACAATAGTGGTCCGACGGACATGCTAATTAGCCGACTCGTTTCATACCTCCATAGGATGCATGATCCTTCGGTAATATCATCGGTTGACTTAGCTTTCTTCCTCCACTTTTTGACTTCTATCTTCAATGACTCCACTATAAAGCCCGTCGCCCGATGTGTCTTACCCAAAAGGTCACGATCGGACAAGTCGCTACTAAAACATATATTTTTTTCATTATTCTTAAAAATGGATCTTAATTTAATCGATTCATCATTAAACATATCAATCAAAGCATATCATTAATAATATAACCACATGATCATTTGATTAACATAGTAGAAGCATTTTGTTAAAATTTTATCCATACTATATTTGAACGTCATTACCATAATTTATCACTAAATTCTAAAACCATCCTTCATCATAGTTCAACGAGTTATAAATAACTTCAACGTACTATTTCTATTCAATTACTATGCAATGATTCTCAAAATTCATAAACTTAACATTCTTACATCTAATATTCATAAGAACATTCATAAACCTTAAGTATTGATACATAAAATCATATTCATTCATTAAAACATAACATTTTCTTCAATCTTTGAAGAACATAGAAGGCAATCACATGAGTCACTAGTCATTAAGAGTAGTTGATGATGTGTCATACCATCAACAAATTAGTTATTTATATTTTTCTCATGGAATCCAACCACTAAGGTATAACTAAGGCACGCAAGGGTTGAACCCATAGATAAGTGGCCTAATTAATAGTTTCTATTATTTGATTATTTTGTAGTGCAAATGACTTAAAGGGAGGTTTTGTGTTTGTGATAATTTGTAAGCAATCAAAAAATAACTAGAAATAATAACAATGAAAAAGCCTTGGTTAAAGTTCTATATCCACTTTTAGTTTAGTTATTGATCATTGATTCAATTATTTACCTATCGTTAACATGAATATTCATCGTAAGGTAGTAACATGTATGTTATTCTTAATCTTTTCTTAGTGATTTGTTAATCCAATATATGATATTTAATTAATTCCTTAGCTATTGAACAACCTACTAGACATAAGATATATTTAATCCAATAATAACATTAGAGTAAAGAAAGACAAGTGAAGCTAAACCACCCTCTTAGACGCTAAAAAGATATAATCTTGTTCTATATTTTCTAAGAAATTAAATGAAAATGCATTTATAATCACTAACCCCTAGTTACTACCACAAGCAAGTTTAGACAAGCAATTACATGGACTTGAATACTTAGCTAGTAATAGATTATGATGATCAAGCAATTATCATGTACTCTAATCAATTAATCACACAACCATAACTAAATCATGTAGAAAAAATATAAAATACTAAAAAAGGATAAGTTTAGAATTAAAACCCGATAGTATCTCATAACGATTTAACCAAAAGCTTCAACTTTCTTCAACCATGATGGATGTTTAGTTGTTCATAGTTGATTACAAAGGAGGATTTTCTATCTATAAGGTTGTTAAAAGTTATATTCTTCCTAGAATAAGAGAATGAATAAAGTGAAACCCTAAATCATTAACTTGATCTTAATTTGCTAAATATGATACAATAAGCACTAAAAACTTCAATGCAAAAGAGTATAAAAATCATGTTAATTATGCACTCATCAAATATCCTTACGAGTTAAACTTTGCTAGTCCTTGAGCAAAATAAACAAAAAAAAACCGACTCACTTTCGTAGGAATCATAGTTGTATTTAGCATATGCAATAAGCCTTTAAATCCCTAGGTTATCCCTAGTGGATAAGTTGTGTCTCGTAAGGGTTTTCGGACGATAAACCCATAAAATTGCTTAAATGAATGTCATGCTAGTATGATTACCCTTTAAACATTGATACTCAATTTAGAATTAAACTAAATCCAACGAGTAAATTGATCATGTTCAAGATATTATTCTCATATCCATGCATGTTTCTAAATTGATTTATGCATCTTTATAACTAATTACAATTCAAGCATGCAACACTTATTTTGGTTTTGCCTTTTCTCTACTACTATAAGCAAAGAAATAAATCAAAATTTTCCGTAATTAAAACTTTTTCTTTTTAAGCAACCTAATTTTTTTTTAAGGCCTTTAGTAGCTTTTCGCAAGTCATCAACCTAAAGTGCTTTTCATACTTATAATTCAAATTATCATTTGAGATAAAAGTAAACATTTGTGATGAATACTCCTAGTTAATAAACAACTCAAATCAATAGAGTATAATTTTTACTTAATTAGGTCAAATGTTTCTAATGAAATTCCTCCTAAATTTATTTTTCAAATTTTCATGAAAGTTAAAAAATCTTATTTATTTAAACCGTGCTTAGGTCTAATTTCCAAAGGGTAATTAAAAAGTTGGTGTTACTACCTAAATCATGTTAAATCATAATCATAAAAACACTTAAAGCTTTCTAGCATGTATTCACTTTTATAACAATAATATCATAAACGGTCTCAATCATCTCAACAAATTTTGTTAAACTCATCATTAAACATCAATAAAAAAGAACAACATACTAAACCATGACATTCATTTCATCTTTTTCTCTTTTTTATTTTTTATATAAGGAAAAAACCTAAAAATAAACATAACAAATACACAAACAAACATAAAAATAATAAAAGAAAACTAAGTGCTACCCCCACACTTAAATCGGATATTATCCTCAATGTTCAACACAATTGATCACAAAAAATAAAACAAAATGCTAAGAGAAAGGATAAGAGATCAAATTTGTTTTTTCCACATCACTTAGAATACGGATGGTGGAGGTGGTAGAAGATATGTCATGAAAACGTTGTAGATGTGGTTGAGCCGATTGCTAACCATTTGAAAATCGACCACCAAATTGCTATCCACATGTTAGATTTGCTCATTTAAATAGTCAAAAAGACTATTGTAGTTGATTTAAAAGTCATCTATACGTGAGGCAAACTACTCCATTGTGTATGATTAAGCACTAAAGGTGCCTTTTAATGGAACTTATTCTATCGCTCATAGAGCCTCATCATCCTCATTGCCTATACTCGTCACTTGAGGAACTCTTCTTCTCTCATATTGTCTCATGGTTGATTAAACGAGGTATTTTTTTCTTTTTCTTTTCTAGCAACCCAATCTTAACCAACTTTTTAAAATTTATTCAATTGGTCATTTTGCTAGTGTCAACGTTGTGGTGTTCCGACTGAACATTTTATGGGTGATGAAACGACCAATAATAATGTCGCCTTCATTAAAATTCATTAGAATTCTTACCCGTCAAGAAGTGCTCAATTAGGATGTAGGTAAATTCTATCTTCACCTTGTTGGAGATGAAAAATTAAATGTCCAACTTTAACTTATTCACCACACCATTACTCGTTCTCTTGCTCACATAACGTCCAAGCTAAGATTTGGTGGATGAATTGAAATACAATGCTTATCATTATCAAGGTTTTCAACCAAGAAGGATTGTATACCTCACTATTTAAACTTGTAATTTATCTCCAAAAGAACCTTTCAAACCCGACGGATGGTTACCTTGCACTCTTATATGGCTAAACAAATATATTTGCTATTTCAATTATATCACGACTGAATTTTCTATTGTAAAATACTCATAAGCTCATAGTTGCTCATCATATAATGTTTAAAATTAAAACAAACTCAAGAATTTCAATGTTAACTCTTTATAAGAGGGTGCATCTATTTTCAACAAACTAACCCATCTTGTGATATCTAGCATTCCTCTAACCTCATTTAACAACCCAATAAATTTTAATACATGAAGATTAATGTACCTATTAAGTACTACTCTCCTATTCATCAACACATTATAATGAAATTTTGGATTATCGAGTAGCAAACTCAATTTTTAGGTAAATAAGGCGAATACCAAATCGGGTGAGTGTAGGCTTCCTATTTGGCTATCATTTTTTGATGAACCCTTTTTTTTGGCAAGGCTATTTACTTCCTTTTATATATAGAGGTCGAAATTATTGCTCCTTGGTTAAGAGTAAGTGGTGAAGATAAGGTTCTTTGTTTGGGATTGAGTGGTGAAAGGGCTATGTCTACTTTCGAAGAAGTTGAGTGGTATGGTGACTAGTTTTTATTTGTGGAAGAGATCTAGAATTATAGGAGGTAAAGAGATGGAAAAAATTAGGTGGCTATAAATGGAGATTTGGGGAAGATGAAGTTACATGGGTTAGGGTTTGGTATTTATGAGGTTCGGGTTTTATGAAAAAGAAGTCACATGTCCGTGTGAGATTTACATACCAACTATGTCTCTCCCCTTTCGCCCGTGTCTCTTTCCTTCTTCAAACTTAGTACACCCTTATATATTCTACATGGTCTTATGGAATTCCGTTTGTAAATCATATGCAACCTTTTTGCCTAGGCCTTGTTTTCTTATTTAAAATTTAAATTGCCTTGCTTGAGTCACACAAGCTGTGCCAAAATTGTTGCACAACCCATGTAATTCCCTTCTACTTGTGTCTCTCTCTCTTTTTTTTTCTATAAAATCACCACAACACTACTTGGTCACAAGGGCGTGCCTTTTCCGAAAGTCATCTCATGTTGAAACATCCTAGCCATGTTGTATCTCTCATTGGTTTGAGTTTCCAGTCACAAGTCATTAACATGAGAGTGTCTTCTTACATGTATAAGCCGTGTTTCTAAGCTATTACCACTGTGGCTTTCCTTATTGATTGAGAATTTTGATCCACAACACACACACGGATATGCCTTTTTACATATACAAATCATGCTTCTTTATTCTACATGTATTTATGTTTCTTCTCTTACCTTAACATGCCAAAGTTCACCTATTATTGCAAACATCTTTCAAATCAACTCAAGCATAGGGGAGTTTAAATCAAAATTAAACATTAATTTAAACAATATAATTATAAAAATTCATTAGGTGACCTCTTAATAAGCAATTTTATTTAACATTGTTAGGTCGACGTTACCTTCTCCATCAATGGGGATCTATCATCTTCTAGTTGGAAACCATCCTCCCTTAGACCTTAGCATCATCCATATCAAGGATATTGAATCAAATTAATTCATCATTAAATAGCTCCATAATGGATATTTATGTTTTTCTTGGCTATCTTGAGGAATGGTATCCCTAGCAAAATGGGTACAAAATTAAAGGGAGAGTCATCTCTTATGTTTGAGATATAGAGTTGGTTGGTAACATAAATTTATCCTCATGTACAAGAACATCTTGAATGTGCCTTCTTACATATATAAGCCATGCTTTTAGGCTACTGCTCCTATGGCTTCCCTTCTGATTAAGATTTTCAGCCACACACACGGACCGGATATGCCTTTTTACATGTACAAACCATACTCCTTCACTCTACTCGTATATATGTTTCTTCTCTTCCATTAACATGCCAAAGTTCACCTATTACTACGAATATCTTTTAAATCAAGTCAAGCATAGGGGAGTTTAAAGCAAAATTAAACAAACAAAATTAAACATTAACTTAAACAATATAATTTACATAAATTCATTAGGTTGCTCGTTAATAAGCATTTTTATTTATCGTCGTTGGCTCGACATTACCTTACCCATCAATGAGCATCTTTCATCTTCCGGCTGGAAACCATCCTCCTTTAGACCTTAGCATCAACTACATCAAGGATATTGAATCAAATTAATTCATCATAAAATTGCATAGTGAGAGCTCCATCTTGGACATTTATATTTGTTCGTCTTTTTTAAGGAACGATATCCTTAGCAAAAACGGTGCAAAATTATAGTGAGAGTCATTTATAGAAGTCTCGTTGGTAACATAAATTTATCCATCTATACAAGAACATCTTCTACTACCCTTTCGGAGTAGGTTTTAATGCAATCTACTAGTTGGATGATAACATTAGTTCCTCTTAAAGATCCTAGATTCAGTGAAGCATAAATAGAATTTGACATTATATTGATTGATGCTTCTAAATCTATTATAACTTTGTCTATCCTAGAATTACCAATCCTAAAAAGTATCGTAAACATACTTAGATTTATGCATTTTGGAGGAATCTTTCTTTGAAAGATAGTGAAAATATTCTCTTCCATCATTACCTTTTCATTGTTGTCCAGCTTTTTCTTGTTCATACACAAGTCCTTAAAGAACTTGACATACCATGACACTTGTTTTATTACTTTAAGAGAGATATATTCACCTTGATCTTATTGAATAGCTTAAAGATCTCCTCTCTTTTTTCTCTTTCTTTATTTGTTCTTTACGAGGCTTTTCTAACTTGCTAGGAAAAAGTGCATGGTTAGTCAAAAACTAAATAGTGGAGTTAGAATTTATCTTAGGGCTTGGTGTAGCCCCGTCAATTAGCTTGCTCTCCTTCTCTCTTCCTAATTTTAACTTTTCTTCCTCGACTACCTCGGATATCAATTTGCTTAGTTTCTCCACTAGAGCATCGCTTCTCAATGTCATAACGCTCATGTTCTTCTTAGGGTTTATCACCATTTGAGATGGCAATTTCCCTCTAGATTAAGCCTCTAGGTGACTTATAGTAGTCACCATTTGACTAATCTGTTTTTTTAGGTTCTAAATACTGGACTTTGTCTCTTGCTCGGAATTGCTTTGTACTTAAGGTAAGAGTTTTTACTATTACTTCTAATGAATAATCCGAGTGTTGGGGGCTTGTTGCTAAAAAAGCTTAAGTTGATATCCCCGTTACCTTTGCTAGTAGAAGTTCTACCCTCCTTATTGATTGTCTCCATATCTCGGATTAGGGTGGTCTCTCCAAATAGGATTGTAGGTGTTGGAGAAAGAGTTATAGGGTCATGATTGGCAACTCCCAAAATTTCTAGTAGCATTAACCTATTCATCGTACCCTTATATAGTGTTAGGCATGCATCTATGGTGTGACTTGTAATGGAACAAATTAGATAAGCTTTCATAACTTATAGGTTTTCCATGGCTATTTATCTTACCAATGAGGTCGGGTAAGACATTTGCTACTCCAAACTAGATATATTGACTTTATTTATCCTCTTTAATGCATAATCAACCCTTACACTAAACTATTGAGAATTTGTAGTTACATTAGATGTCGAGCTTTTACAACATCGGGGTCTTACCTACCAGATGCTCCTCCACTAGCAAAATCTATCATGCTCCTCTCTATAGGTAGTAATCCCTTATAAAAATATATAATCAAGCAATCGATAAAAAATTTAATGGTTTGGGTAGCTAGCATATAACTTATTAAACCATTCTTAATATTCGTACAATATCTCTCTATTAAACTATCCGATATCACATATCTCTTTTTGTATACTTTGAGTCTGTAGAAGCAAAAAAATATTTATTAAGAAGGCCTACTTCATCCTGTTCCATGAATCTATGGATCTTATAGGGAGATCATACAACCGGTCTTTAGCATCCCCATCCAATGAAAGTGGAAAAGTTCATAATTTTATTTGCTCTTTTATGATCTCATGATTAAGCAAACCATGTGAAAATCCTTTAAATGCTTATCGAGGTCTTCTCCAACACAGACCTCGAAGTTTAGCAACAAGTATATCGGTTTAGATTTTTATTTAAATGTAACATCAAGATTACGAAACTCGATACACAACGACTATTGATTAAGATCGGGAGCGACTAGCTCCTTTAAAGTTCTATTCACTTTGTTTACAAGCATTACTTCTCCTTTAGAATCACTTGATAAAAATTCGAGAATGATAGTTATACTCAATAAAGCAGCAACTACTTTCTTTTATATCTCAATCCTCTCTTTCGAAGCTCATCTAGCTTTCCTCCTCAACTTGCTCTATTCTCTTTTTGGTTTAATATTGAAAATTAGATCACCTAATTGTAACCCGATCATAGACCAACCTAATGAAAATAACAAGAATAATTAAAATACCAAGAAACAATTTACTTGAGCACAATCCTCCCTAACGAGTGGTGTCAAAATTTAATGACGTGTCGTACCGTTAACAAATTAGTTATTTGTATTTTTCTCACGAGAACCCAACCACAAAGGTGTAGCTAGGGTGAGCAAGGGTCAAACCTTTATGGAAATGGCCTAATTAATAGTTTTTATTGTTCGATTATTCTATAGTGCAAAGGAATTAAAGAAGGGGTTTTTGGTAATTTGTAAGCAATAAAAAATAACTAAAAATAACGGCAATGTAAAAGCCTTGATTGGAGTTCCATATCCACTTTTAGTTTAGTCATTTATCATTGATTTAATTATTTACCTATCATTAACATGAATATTCATCTTGGGACTACAACATGTATGTTGTCCCTAATCTTTCCTTAGTGATTCTTTAATCAAATACATAATTTTTTCAGCTATTAAACAACTTACTAGATGCTAGATAGATTTAATCCAATAGCGACATTAAAGTAGAGAAAGATAAGATAAGCTAAACCATCCTCCTAGATGCTAAAATATATGTAATCTAGTTCTATGTTTTCAAGGGATTAAATGAAAATATATTTATAATCATTAACCCTTAGTCACTACCATAGGTAAATCTAAACAAGCAATTACATGGATTTGAATACTTAGCTAGTAATATATTATGATAATCAAGTAATTAGCATGCACGCTAATCAGCTTAACCACACAACCATAACCAAATCATGAAAAAAAAATAATATAAAAAAATATTAAAGAAGGATAAGTTTAGAATTAAAACATGATAGTATCTCATAATAATTTAACCAAAAGCTTCAATTTGCTTCAATTAAGAGGATGTTTAGTTGTTCATAGCTGATTACAAAAAAGGATTTTCTATCCTAAGTGGCTACTAAAAGTTAGAATCTCTCTAGAATGAGAGAATGAATAAAGTGAAACTTTAACTTCTCTATCTATAGCAAAAGGTAGGGTTACAATACACACATGATAGCCCTACACGGACACATGACTTACTTGACTTGGGTAGGCAGTTGTATGCCATTTGTACTTCATCTCATGTCTTTTATTGCTTCATCTTGTGTCCTTAGCTACTCGCCTATGTGATTTTTTCTTTTCATCCCATATCCTTAGCTTCTACCCATATGGAATTTGCACTTCATCTCATGTTCCCGAATAATCAGCTTGAATGAACTTTATACATATCGAATTAGGGTTTGTGTTATTCATAAAAGTTATAGCCTTATTTCGTATTTTTCTAACTCATTAAGGCTTTAATAAATGGGATATCTATAGCTTAAGTTATGAGCTAAATGTTAAAACTAAATCAACCTATTCGCCTAGCCTTAAGATTCCATTTTATAGCTAAATTCTTTCATGATAACGATCTAGTTTAGACTCACGACCTTTATAAGACTTATAGGTATGGCTCTTAAGTATTCATAGGGTTGGCCTTATATCAATTAAGGTTTTGAAACTCTAGATATGGATTAAATTCCACAACTGATTTGGACTCCAAATAGGATTCGGATCAGCTTTCTACATTAGAGTATGAAATATGATTTAGATGCCTAAAAGACCTTGGATTTTGACCTATTATATCATTATTGAAAGATTGAGACATATCTACGAAGTCTTTGAATATCATTTCTTCCAAATACAATTTTAAGCGTTCAAAAAAGCAATAAGAAGTTCAAAAGGTCTAAGTTAATCATGTTGGACATCCATACAATTTTCTTCTTCGTTTCACACGGTTAGTAGCGTTTTCTCTTATAAGTCACATAGCCATATGACTCCTAAGTTTTCTTGGTGAATTTTGCTTCTCCTTGATTTGATTTTAGGTTTCTTTGCTCAAATTCATTATTTTTCCTATAAAACTCAAAATCATTATTTTGATCTTAATTTGCTAAATATGATACAACAAAACAAGAAAGTTCAATGTAAAACAACATAAAAATCATGCTAATTATACACTCATTAACGAGCACCAATCTTCAACATTTGTATTGGTATCTACAATACAAAAATGATGTGCTACTAATTATGCAATCATTAACAAGCACTAACATTTTTAGCATTTGTATTGGTATCTACAACACAAAAATGATATGAGATAAGAATATCTCAACAATTTCAACATGCATAGTTTTATATGAAAAATTTCATTACATGAATACCTTTTAATTTTTTTTCCTTATTTGGGTCCACTAAAAGATGCCAACCTAGTATACCATAGCCTTCAAGTTTGACTTTTTCTTCGTGGGTAAGTCGCCTCACTATGACCATTAGGATAGTAGAGTATAGTCTTAATAAAAATATACGAGTTACATTAACTTTAATATTTAACAATTTAGCCTCAACCTTTAAACCCCTTACACTTTTTATTATTTTATTTTATTTATTTATTTCATAATTTTATTTTTATTTTTATTTTTTACAAATTTTAATTCACATGTGCACATTTATTATTATTGTTGTTGTTGTTACTGCTATCGCTATTATTTTATTATTACTATTGTTATTATTATTATTACTATTTTTACAATTGTTAGTATTAGTATTATTATTAGTTTTGCTCTTACTTAAATTTCTAGATTTGTAGCATCATTTATCCTTTATTTTATCACAAAAATTAATGATAAAAGAGAGAGAGAGAGAGAGAGAGAGAGAGAGAGAGAGAGAGAGAAAACATAAAAATTAGGTTAATTTCTTTTTTTATTTATTTTTGCATAAAAATGAAAATACAAAAAATAAAGAAAAAAAGGAAAATACAAAAAAAAATGTGGTTAATTGTTTAGAAAATACACCCGAGGGTGCAATTGAACAAAATTAAAAGAATAGAAACTGAAATCAAAGGATATAGGGGTGTAACTAAAAGAATAGAAACCAAAATCAAGGATGTAGGGGTTTGATTGCAAGAATTTGAGTAAACAATTAACAAAATTACGTGCTTAAGGAGTTTTGATTGGAAGAATTTGAGTGAACAATTGACACAATTACGTGCTTAAGGGGTTTTGATTGCAAGAATTTGAGTGAACAATTGACAAAATTATGTGCTTAAGGGGTTTAATTGAAGAAAAAATTAAAACATGAGGATAGTAATTAAATGGAGGAGAATGATTGGACCAATTCGAAAGTTTTTTTTTGAACGACTTATCATTTATTCCAATAGCAAATCATCTTCCTTTGTCAAGACTATTGATGGTCTTTTACCCAAAGAAGACAAACGAAGATCAAACAAATTCCTAGCTCACATTCGTACCGATCAAGAATCATGCTTCAATATACCTATAGAAAAATGTCCTTCGTAACATACACACATAATAACAAAAATTTTTCCTCATTTCCAGTTGTTAGGGATAGTTGTCCAAAAGGATGAAACACAAGAATAACCTTCCTTAGATAAAACAAGGGAGGAGTGTCTTTTATGTTGAGAGAAATAGAGGGCCATGATGGAATGGGATTAATCCGAAGGATGATGAGGTAGGGTGATTGGAAATAAATATAAGATGAGTTCATTTAGTCGAAGAAAAAATGGAAAAGGAAGTTCTAGTTTCAAAAGAGAAAAAAAAATTAAAGCTTTAGGAACTCTCATCTAATTTGGTATTTAATAAAAAAAAAA
>CAWUPB010000138.1:0-74430 GCA_963924115.1 Dovyalis caffra
AGAGGAAGAAAGAGGGATAAAGACATCGAGGAGAGAGGGAGAGATAGGAAGATAAAGAGAAGTAGAAAGGGTGAGAGAGAAGGAGAGAGGGATAGAGAGAGGGAGAGAAAGGGAGGGAGAAAGCAAGAGAGAAAGAGAAAAAGATGAAAAGTAATAGAAGGAGAGAGGGATAGAGACAAGGAGAGAAAGGGAGGAAGAAAGCAAGAGAGAAAGAGATTGAGAGAGAAGGGGAGAGTGTGAGAGAGGGAAAGAGAAGGGAGAGCTAGAGAGAGGGAGGGAGAGAGGAGAGAGAAGGGGGAGAGTGAGAGAGAGATGGAGGTAAGGAAGGAGAGAGAATGAGAAAGATAGATAGAGTAGGAGAGAGGGAGAGAGAGTGTGGGAGGGAGCAAGGGAGAAAGGAGGGAGAAAGGGAGATGAAAGAGAGAGATGGAGAGAGGGAAAAATTAGGAGAGATAAAAAAGAGGGAGAGAGTAAGAGAGGGAGAGAGCAGAGGGAGAGGAAAAAAGAGAAAGAGATGGAGAGAAAGCAAGGGAGTGAGAGGGGGAGAGAGAGAGAGAGAGGAGGAGGAGGAGAAAGGGGGAGAGAAAGAGAGAAGGAGGAGGGTAAAAGAGAGGGGATAAAAGAAGGGTGATAGTGGGAGATATCTATATATATATATATAAGAAGAGAGAGAAAAAGACAAAGTGAGTAAAGAGAGAGAAAGAGAGGGAGAGAGATAGAGAGAGAAGGAGAGATGAGAGAGGGAGAGGGGAGGAAGCAAGGGAGAGGGAGAGAGGGAGATAAGGAGAAAAAGGGAGAGGAAGAGAGGTGGAGGGGGAGAGAGAGGGAGAAGGAGATGGAGGGAGAGAGAAAATGAGAAAAGGGGCGAGAGAGATTAGGAGAGAGGGAGAGATTAAAGGAGAAAGAGTGAGAGAGGATAATGAGGGGGAGAGGGAGAGAGAGTAAGGGAGGGAGAGGGAGAGGGAGAGAGAGAGAGAGGGAAAGAGGGAGGACAGGGAGAGAGAGAGAGAGAGAGAGAGGGAAAGAGGGAGG
This sequence comes from Dovyalis caffra, assembly GCA_963924115.1. Lineage (NCBI taxonomy): Eukaryota > Viridiplantae > Streptophyta > Magnoliopsida > Malpighiales > Salicaceae > Dovyalis > Dovyalis caffra. Next base: position 1,033 of record CAWUPB010000138.1, read on the forward strand.
GAGAGAGAGGGAAAGAGAGATATGAGAAAGGGACAAGAGAGAGGGAGATAGATAGATAGAGAGAGTGAGAGAGAGGTAGAGGGAGAGGAAAAGAGAGAGGAACAGGAAGAGAAAGAGAGATGATGAGAGAGAAGGAGAGAGTGATGGAGAGGGAGAGGATAAAAACTAGGGGAGAGAGAGGAAGAGAGAACATGAAGTAGAGAGAAAGAGAGGGAGAAGGAGATAAAGGGGGAGAAAAGGGGGAGAAAGGGAGAGAAAGAAAGAGGGAGAGGGAAAGAAAGAGAGAGAGGGAGGATAAAAAGGGAGAGAAGGAGAGATGGAGAGAAATAAGGAGAAAGGGGGAGATAGGGATAAATAATGGGAGAGAGAAAGAGTGAGAGGAATGAAGGAAAAGAGAGATAGAAAGAGAGAAAGACAGGCAAGAAAGAGAGAGAAAAGGGGAGGGAGGGAGAGAGAGAATAGAGAAAGAGAGGAAGAGAAAGAGAGGGTAGAGAGAGGGAGAGGGGTGGAGGGGGTAAGAGATAGTAAGAGAGAGGAAGGTAAAGATGAGGAAGAGAGGAGGAGGGGAAGAGAGGGAAAGAGATAGAGGGAGGGGCAGATTGAGAAAGGAAGAGAGAGTGAGAAAAGGGGGTTCTCCATATTCTCCCTCTAAATTCTTCAAGTTATCCCTTTCTCCCTCTCTCCATCTCTCTCTCTTACTCTCTCCCTTCTCTCAGCCTCTAGGTCTCTCTCTCTTTCTCACTCCGTCCCTCTAGCTCTCTCTCCCTTTCTCTCTCATTCACTCCTCACTCTATCTCTCCCTCTCCTTTTCTACCTCTCTCTCCCCCTCCCTCCCTCCCTCTTCCTCTTTCTTTATCTCCATCTCCTTCTTTTTGTCTCTCTCCCCTTCTCTCCTCCTATCACTCTCACCCATATCTCCCTCTTCCCCTCTCTCTATCTCTCTCAACCTCTCCTTCTCCCTTTCTCCCAATCTCCTTTTGCATCTTTCTCTCACTCCCTCTCCCTCTATCTTTTTCTTCTTTTCACTCCCCCTCTCTCTTTTTCTCTCTCTCACCTTCTCTCCTCCCTCTTCCCTCCCTCCCTCTCCCTTCCCTCCCTCCCTCTCCCTTTCCCTCTCCCTCTCCCCTCTCTCCATCTCTTAATCTCTCCCTCTCTCTCCCTCTCTCTCTCTCTCCTTTTTTCATCTCTCTCTAATTCTCACTCTCACTTTCCCTCACCATCTCTCCCTCTACCTCTCCCCTTATTATCCCTTGCTCTCCCTCCCTTTCTCCCCCTCTCTCTCCCACTCTACCTCTCTCCCTCTCTCTCACACACTCACTCTCCCACTCTCTCCCTCTCTCTAACTTTCTCCCTCCCTCACTCTTTCTATTTCCCTCTCCCCCACTACCACCCTTTCTCACTTGTGCTCTCTCCCTCTTACTTTCTCCCTCCCTTCATACCTCCCTCCCTCCCTCTCTCCTCCCTCCCCTATCCCTCTCTTCATCTCTCTTTCTCTCACTCTCCCTCCCTTAGTCTCTCTCTCATACTCTCTCTCCCTTTTTCTCCCTCTCCCTCCTCTTCTTCCTCTATTTCTCTATCCCTCTCCCTTTCTCAATCTCTCTTCCCCTTTCCCTCTCTCTCTCCCACCCTTTCCCCCACACCACTCCATTCCTCTATCCCTTTCTTTCTCTCTTTACCTCCCTTTACCTCTCCCTCTTCCCCTCTCTACCTCTCTTGCTCTCCTTTCTCTACGTCTCACTCACTCTCCCCTTCCTTCTCTCTTTCTCCCTCTCTCTATCTCTCATTACATATCTCTTTCTCCCCATACCTTTTCTCTCTCCCCTCTTTCTCATTATCTCTCTCCTTTTTTTATTATCCCTCTTCCAATCTCCCTCTCTCACTCTCTCTCCCTTTCTCACTCCCTCTCTATCCCTATCCCTATCCCTCTCCCTCTTCCTCACTCCCTCGCTAATTCTCTCTCTTTCTCTTATTCTCTTTCCCCCTCTATTTCTTTTTCCCTTTCCTCTCTCGCCCTCACTCTCTCTCCCCTTTGTTATCTCCCTCTCTATCACTCACTCTATCTCTCTCTTAGTCTTGCTCTCATTCCCTCCCTTGCTCTCCCGCTCTATCTCTCACTTTCTCCCCCTCTCTCCCCTTATTCCTTACTCTCTCCCCTCTCCCTCTCCCTCTCCCACTTCTTCTATCTATGCCTCCGTCTCCCTCTCTCTTACTCTATCCCTCCCCTCTTTATCTCTTTCTTTCTCTTTCTCCTCCTCTCCCCCTCTCTCCCTCTCTCTCCTCCTCTCCCCTCTCTTACTTTCTCTCTTATGATCTCTCCCTCCCTCCCTCCCTCTCCCTCTATATATCTCTCCCTCTCGCTATCCTTCCTTCTATCTCTTTGTCTCCCACTCTCTCCCAATAGCTCCTTTTCTATTCACCCTCTCTTTTCCCTCTCTCTCCCCTCTCTCCATCCCTCCCCTTCCTCTTCCTCTCTCTTTCCCTTACTCTCTCTCCCTCCCTCCTTACACTCTCTCCTTCTCTCTCCCTCTCTCTCTATTCTCTCACACTCCCTCTAGCTCTCTCTCACCCATTCTCTCTCCCCCTATCTCTCACTCTCTCTTTCTCTCCTATCTCTTACTCTATCTCTCTCCCTCCCTCTCCCTTTCCCTCTCTTTGCCTCTCTCCCTCTCTCTTTATCTCTCTTACTCTCTCTCCCTCTCACCCTCACTCTTCCTCCATCACTCTCTAACTCTCTCCCTCTATTTCCTCTCTCTCTCCCCCTCCTTTTGGCTCTCTGTCTCCCTCTCACTCTTTCTCTCTATCTCCCCTTCTCTCACTCTCTCTTCTTATCTCCATCTCTCTCTCCCTCTCTCGCTTCCCAATCTCTCTCTTCCTCTTCTTTTCTCTTTCTATCCCACACTCTCTCACTCACTCTCTCTCATTCTAACTCTTTTTCTCTCCCTCTCCCTCTCCCTCTCCCTCTCCTTTTCCCTTTCTCCCTCACTCTAGCTGTCTCACTCTTTATCTCTTCCTCTCTCTCTCTCACCCTCTTTCTTTATCTCCTTTCTCTCTCTCGGTCTCTTGTTATCCCTCTCCCTCTCTCCCCTCACTCACTCTCCTCTCTCTCTCTCCCCCTCCCACTATATCCCTCCCTCCTTCTCCCTCTCCCTCTCTCTCCCCCTCTCTCTCCCCCTCTCCCTCTCTTACTCTCCCCCTCTCCCTCTCTTACTCTCCCCTCTCTTACTCCCTCCCTCTCCCTCTCGTCTCCCTTTCTTTCTCTCTCTCCCTTACTCCCGATCTTTTCTTCCTCTCACTCTCCTTCTCTATCTCTCGCCTACCCCCTATTTCCCACCCTCCCTCTCTCCTTTTCTCTTTCTCTCCCACTCTCTCTCCATCTATCTCTCTTTCTCTTTCGCCCTCTCTTTCTCTTTCTCCCTCTTGCTTTATCTCTCCTTCAACCTCTATCTCCCTCTCCCTCTATTTCTCTCTCTTTCTCAATCTCCCCGTCCCTCTCTCTCTTCCCCTTATTTGCTTTCCTCTCTTACACTCTCTTTTGCCCTCTCTCCTTTTTCCTATCTCCCTCTCCTAATCTCCCTCTCTCATTATACCTCTCTCACTCCTTCACTATACCTCTCTCACTCTCTCTTTTTATCCCTCTACCTCTCTCTTTTCTCTCACTCTCTCCTGCACTAACACTCTCTCCCCTTCTCTCACTTTCTCTCTATCTCTCCCTCCCTCTCCCTCCCTCCCTCCCTCTCCCCTCTTATCCCTCTCTCTTCTCCTTCTCTTTTCTTATCCTTTCCCTCTATCGATCTCTTCCTCCCTCTCTATCCCCCTCTATCCTCTCTAATCCTTTCTCCCCCTCTATATCTCTCTCCTTCTCTTTCTTTATCTCTCTCTAACACTATCTATTTCTCTCCCCCTCTCTCTTTCCCTCTCTCCTTCTCTAACCCTCACACTCTCATCCTCTCTCTCCTACTTTCTCTCTCTCACTCTCCCTCTCCCTCTCGTCCCTCCTTCTCTCCCTTTTCTTCTCCTTCTCCCCCTCTCACTTTCCCTCTCTCCCTCTCCCTCTTTCTCTCCCTTTTCCTCTCATTCTCCCCCTCTCACTTTCCCTCTCTCCCTCTCCCTCCTTCCCTCTTTCCTCCCTCATGCCCTCTCGCTTTCTTTATTTGAATCTCTATCTCCCTCTGTCTATATCCCTCCCTTTAGCTCTCTCTCTCCCCACTCTCTCTTCCCCTCCCTCTTTCTTTCTCTATCCCTCTCTCTCGCTCTCTCTCTCCCCCTCTTTCCCTATCCCTCTCTCCCTCTCTCACCCTCATTTTCTCCATCTCTAACTCCTTTTTATCCAACTCTATGCCTCTCCCACTCTCTCCCTTTCTCTCTTTTCTTTCTCCACCTATCTCTCCCATTTCTCTCTCTCCCTCTCCTCGCCCTTTCCCACTCCTTCACTCTCCATCTCTACCTTTCCCTCTCTCTCTCTCCCCCTCCTTGTCTGTCTCTCCTTCTTACTATCTCTCTCTCTTCCTCTCCTTCCACCTCTCACTTTTTCTCCTCTCTCTCCCCCTCTCTCCCTCCCTCCCCTTCTTTCTCTCCTTCTCCCTCTCTACCTCTCTCTCTCCCTCTCTACCTCTCTCTCTCCCTCTCTCCCCCTCCCTCTCTACCTCTCTCTCTCCCTCTCTCCCCTCTCGTCCTTACTATCTTCGTCCCTCTCTCTCTTTCTAAATTTCTCATTCTTCTACTCTCTCCCTCTCCCTCACTCTCTCTCTCTTTTTCCCTCTCACTTTATCTCCTCCCTCTATCCCTACTATCTTTATCGCTCTCTCTCTTTCTAAATCTCTCATTCTTCTACTCTCTCCCTCTCCCTCACTCTCTCTCTCTTTTTCTCTCCCTCTCTCCCTCTTTCTTATGCCCTTTAACTTTTCTCCCTCTTTTGTCTCCCCATCCCTCTCTCTCTCCCTCTACCTATGCATCTCCCTCTTTCCGACTCTCTCCCTTTACCTATGCCTCTCCCTCTTTTTGACTCTCTCCCTCTCTTTCTTTTCATTCTCTCTCTTATTTCTCTCTTTCCCTATTTCTCTCCCTCCCTCTTCCTCTCCCTCTCAACCTCTATCAACCTTTCTCTATTCACCTCTGTCTCCTCTCCCTCTCATCCTCTCTCTTCCTCTCTCTCTTCACCTCTCTCTTCCTCCCTCTCCCTCCTTTTTCCCTCTCTATCTCCTTCCCTCACTCTCTCCCCCATTATCTCTCTCTCTCTTAATCTCTCATTCCCCCTCTCCCTCTCCCTCTCTCTTTCTCACTATCCCTTTCTCCCTCTCTCACTTTCTCTAACCCTACCTCTCCCTCTCCCTTACTACCTCTCCTTCTCTCCATCTCTCTCTAGTTCTCTCACATTCACTTTTCATCTAACCCTCTCTCACTCTCTCTCTCTTAGTCCCTCCCTCTCTTTCTCTCTCCCACTATGTCTCCCTCCCTCTCTTTTCCCTCCCTCCTACTCTCCCTCTCTAGTGAGTGAGGAGGAGAGAGATAGGGAGTGGGAGAGATAGGGAGAGAGGTAAAAGGATTGGGGGGAAAGAGAGAGGTAAAGAGAGAAAGAGAAAGGGAGAGAAAGGGAGAGGGAAAGGGATGAAGAGAATGAGAGAGAGAGAGAAGAAAGGAGAGATAGAATGATAGAGAGGGAGAGAGAGTGATGGAGAGGGATAGATGGAGAGAGAGAAGGAGATGAAGAGAGAGAGAGAAAGTGAGAATGAATGACAGAGATGGAAAGAAGGAGAGGGAGGGAATGAGAGGGGGAGAGAGGGAGAGGGGGAGAGGGAGAGAGATAGGGATAGGGATATGGAGAGGAAGAGCACATTACACAGAGAGAGGGAGAGAGAAAGAGAGGAAAAGGGAGGGAGGGAGAGGGAAGGAGGAAGGGAGAGAAATAAAAGGTACGAGAGAGAGCGAGAAATAAAGAAAGAGAGAGGGAATGAGAGAAGGAGATAAATAGAAAGGGCATGAGAAAGAGGGAAATAAAGAAAGAGAGAGGGACTGAGAGAGGAGGAGAGAGATAAAGTGGGAGAAGGAGGGAGAGAGAGGGAAAGGGGTGAGAGAGAGAAGGGGAGTGAGAGAGAGATAGGGAGAATGGAAGATAAGGATAGGAAGAGAGAGAAAGGGGTAGAGAGATATGAAGAGAGGGAGAGAGAAAGAAAAAGAAAGAAAGAGTAAAGACAAAAAGGGATAGGGAAGGATAGAGGTAGAGAGGAAGGAGGAGGTTAGGAGAGAGGGAGAGGGAGAAAGAGAAAGGGGTAGAGAGATATAAAGAGAGGGAGAGAGGGAGAAAAAAGAAAGAAAGAGTAAGGAGAAAAAGGGATCGGGAAGGAGAGAGGTAGAGAGGGAGGGAGAGGTTAGGATAAAGGGAGAGGGGAGAGAGAGCAAGGGAAAGAGAGAGGGGGGAGAGACAGGGAGAGAGGAGGAAGGGAAGGGAAGAGAGAGAGGAAGATAAAAGGGGAGAGGGAGAGAGGGAGAGAGGTAAAGGGATACAAAGGGAGGGAGATAGTGAAAGAGAGGGGGAAGAGAAGAAGAGAGGGAGGGAGGTGAGAGCAAGACAGAGAGGGAGAGATAAAGGGAGAGAGAAGAAGGAGAGAGATGGAGAGAGAGTGAAAGAGGGACGGAGAGGGTGATAGAGAAATAGAGAGGGATAGGTAAAGAAGGAGAGAAGGAGCAAGAATAGGTGAGGGAGGGAGAGAGAAAGAGGGATAGATGGGGAGAGAGAAGGAAAAGATGAGGGAGAGAAATGGAGTTATTGATGAGATGTAGTGAAAGAGGAAAAAAGGGAGGGAGAGAGGGTGATAGTAAGGAGAGAGAGAGATAAAGATAAGGAAAGAGAGAGGGACAGAGATCGAGAGGGAAAGGTTTAAAGGGAGAGAGGGAGAAGGAATTGGCAAGGAAGGAAGAGGTAGAGACAAAGATAGAGAGAGAGGGAGAGAGGGTAAGAGAGAGGGAGAGGTAGAGAAATAGAGTGGGTGAGAGAGAGATAGCAAAAGAGAAAGAGAGGGAGATAGAAGTGAAGATAGGGAGACTAGGAGAGAGGGAGGGAGACTAGGAGAGAGGGAGAGGGATGAAGAGGGGGAGTAAGAGAGAGGGAGAGAGCGAAAGAGTGGGGGGAGAGAGAAGGAGAGAATAGAGGATGGAGAGAGAGAGAGAGAAAGAGAGAAAAAGGGGGAGATAGAGTGAGATAGGGAGAGATAAAGAGGGAAAGGTAGAGGGAGAGAGAGGGAGAGCGAGGTGGAAGAGAGGGGGAGAGAGAGCAAGAAAGTAAGGAGAAATGGGAAGAGAGGGAAAGAAAGATCTAGAGAGGAATACAGAGAGGGAGAGAAATGGGGGGAGAGAGAGAAAGATATAGAGAGGAATAAAAAGAGGGAGAGAGAGAGATCTAGAGAGGAATAGAGAGATGGAGAGAAGGTAAGAGGAGAGAGAGGAAAAGAAAGAGTAGGAGGAGAGAGGGGGAGGGAGGGAAAGAGGGAGAGAGAGGGAGGAGGAAAGAGAAAGGAATAGAGAAGGAGAGAGAGGGAATGAGAGAAAGGGAGGGAGAAGGAGAAAGAGGGGGAGAGAAAGGGGAGGGGGAGAAAATAGGAGAGAGGTTATGAGAGAGGAAGAGAGATACAAAAGAGGAGAGAGAGGGAAAGAGAGAAAGGGATATGAAGGAGGATAGAGAAGGAAATAGAGAGAGGGAGAGAGAGAATGAGAGAGGGAAAGAGGGAGAGGGAGAGAGATAATGTGAGAGGGAGAGGGAAAGGAGGAGAGAGAAGGAAATAGAGAGAGGGAAAGAAGGAGAGGTAGAGAGATAATGTGAGAGGGAGAGGGAAAGGAGAGAGAGAGGGAGAGTGAGAGAGTGAGAGAGAAAGGAAAAGAGAGAGAGAGTGAGAAAGTCTATAAAAGAGAGGGAGAGGCAAAGAGAGAGAAGAAGATAGGAAGGGAGAAGGGGATAGAGAAATAAGGGAAGAGAGAGGGAGACTAGGAGAGACATAGGGAGAGATAGAGAGTGTAGGAGGGAGGGAGAGAGAGAAATGGAGGGAGGGAGAGGGATAGAAGAGAGAGAGAGAGATAAGAAGGGAGAGGGAGAAAGGGAGAGAGAAATGGAGAGAGAGGGGGAAAGAGGGAGTGCAATAGAGGGAGAGTGACAAAGAGAGAGAGGGAGAGGGAGAGGAAGAGATAGAAGAGGAGAGAGGAAGAGAGGGAGAGAGAGGGGGAGAGGAGGAGAGAGGGAAAGAGAGAAGGGGAGAAAGGAGGAGAGAGAGGAAGTGGGAGAGAGAGATAGGTAAGGAAAGAGAGAGAGTGGGAGAGAGGGAGAAGGAAAAAGAGGGACGGAGTTAAAGAGAGGGAGAGAAAGTGAGAGAGGGAGAGGGAGAGGGAGGGAGAGGGAGGGATATAGAAAGAGTAGGATAGAGAGAGAAAAGAAAAGAGAAAGAGGGAGAGAAAGATAGAGAGGGAAAGAGAGAGCGAAGAGAAAGAAGAAAAGAGAGAAAGAGAAAGAGGGAGAGAGAGGGCAAAAGAGAAAGAAGAGATAGGGTAAGAAAAAGAGGGAGAGAGGGAGGAGAGAGAAGGATAAAGAGGGATAGAAAGGGAGAGAGGGTAGGAAAGAGAGGGAGAGAGGGAGAGATAAAGAGAGATGGAGAGAGATATAGAGGGGGAGAGGGAGAGGGGGAGAAAAAGAGAAAATAAAGAGAAAGAGAGGGAGAAAGAAGGAATGGGAGAGATAAAGAGAGGGGGAGAGAGAGGGAAAGAGAGAGGCAAAAAGAGGGAGAGAGAGAAGGGGATAGGGTGGGGAGAAAGGGAAGGAGAGAGGAAGAAGTAGGAAGAGAGGAAGAGAGATGTAAAGAGAGAAAAAGAAGAGAGGGAGAGAGAGAGAAAGGTGGATGGATAAAGAAGGAGAGCAAAAAGGGTAAGGGAGTGAGGGAGTGAGAGAGAGAGAGAGGGAGGGGAAAACGGGTGAGCGAGAGGGGGGAGAGAGGTAAAGAGGGTGAGTGAGAGATGGAGTGAGGGAGAGAAAAGAAGAGAAAGATGGAGGGAGAGAGAGAAAGAAATAGAGAGAGGGAGAGAGAGAATGAGAGAGGGAAAAGGGGAGAGGGAGAGATGGAGAGGGAAAGAAGGAGAGAGAGAGGGAGAGTGAGAGAGTGGGAGAGAAAGGAAAAGAGAGAGAGTGAGAAAGTCTATGAAAGAGAGGGAGAGGCAAAGAGAGAGAAGAAGATAGGGAGGGAGAAGGGGATAGAGAAATAGGGAAGAGAGAGGGAGATTAGGAGAGACATAGAGAGAGATAGAGAGCGTGGGAGGGATGGAGAGAGAGAAAGAAATAGAGGGAGGGAGAGGGATAGAAAGACAGAGAGAGAGAGATAAGAAGGGAGAGGGAGAAAGGGAGAGATAAATTGAGAGAGAGGGAGAAAGAGGGAGTGAGATAGAGGGAGAGTGACAAAGAGAGAGAGGGAAAGGGAGAGGAAGAGACGAGAAGAGGAGAGAGGGAGAGAGGGAGAGAGAGAGGGGGAGAGAGGGTAGAGAGGGAAAGGGAGAAGGGGAGAAAGGAGAAGAGAGAGTAAGTGGGAGAGAGAGATGGAGAGATAGGTAAGGAAAGAGGGAGAAGGAAAAAGAGGGACAGAGTTAAAGAGAGGGACGAGAAAGTGGGAGAGGGAGAGGGAGGAGAGGGAGGGATGTAGAAAGAGTAGGATAGAGAGAGAAGGAAAGAGAAAGAGGGACGAGAAAGAGAGAAGGGGAAAGAGAGGGCGAGAGAGAGAGAAGAAAAGAGAGACAAAGAAAGAGGGAGAGAGAAGGCAAAAGAGAAAGAAGGAAAAGGAAGAGAGACGAGAGAGGGAGAGAGAAGGAGAGTGACATTGAGAGAGAAGGAAGAGAGAGAGTGAGGAGAGATAAGGATAAAGAGGGATAGAAAGGGAGAGAGAGGGTAAGAAAAAGAGGGAGAGATGGAGGAGAGAGAAGGATAAAGAGGGATGGAAAGAGAGAGAGAGGGTAAGAAAAAGAGGGAGAGAGGAAGGACGAGAGAAGGATAAAGAGGGATAGAAAAGGAGAGAGAGGGTAAGAAAAAGAGGGAGAGAGGGTAGGAAAGAGAGGGAGAGAGGGAGAGATAGTGGGAGATGGGGAGAGATATAGAGGGGGAGAAAGAGAGGGGGAGAATAAAAGAGAGTAAGGAGAAAGAGAGAGGGAGAAAGAGGGAATGGGAGAGACAAATAGAGAAGGAGAGAGAGGGAAAGAGAGAGGCAAAAAGAGGGAGAGAGAGAAGGGTAGAGAAAGTTAAAAGATGTAAAGGGAGAAAAAGAGAAAGTTAAAAGGGCAAGAGAGAGAGGAGAGAGAGAGAAAGGTAGAGGCATAAAGAAGGAGAGCAAAAAGGGTAAGGGAGAGAAGGAGTGAGAGATAGATAGAGAGGGTGAGGGAGAGATAGAGAGAGGAAGAGAGTGGGAGAGGGAGTGGGAGAGCCAAGGAAAGGGAAAGGGAGAGAGAGATATAGGGGAAAAAGAAGGAGAGAGGGAGATCATGAAAGAGAGATTATGAGTGGGAGAGAGAGTGAGAGGAAGAGAGAAGGAGAGAGAGAGAGCGAAAGGGGGAAAGGGAGAAAGAGAGGGAGCAAGAGAGAGATTGGGAAAGATAGAGATGATAAGCGAGAGGGAGATGTTGGGAGAGTGGGGGAGAGAGAAAGAGGGAGGGGAAAACAGGTGAGAGAGAGGGGGAGAGAGAGGTAAAGAGGGTGAGTGAGAGATGGGGTGAGGGAGAGGAAAGAAGAGAAAGATGGAGGGAGAGAGAGGCGAGGAGAGAGAAAAGGAGAGAGAGGGGTAGAGGAAGAGATAGGGGAGATAGAGGAAGGGAGAGAGGGAGGTAAAAAGGGGGAGAGAGAAATAAAGCAAACGAGAGAGAGATGGGGAAAAGAGAGAAAAAGATAGAGAAAGATAGAGGGGGAGAGGGGTAAATAGAGAAAGAAAAAGTGAACATATGAGATAGGGAGAGAGAGGGAGAGTGATAGGAGAGGGAGAGAGAGTTTGGGAGAGAGGGAGAGATAAAGGGAGAGAGTTTGAGATAAATGGAGAGAGAGAGGGATAGTGGGTGAGAGAAAGAGGGGAGAAAGCAAGAGCGAGGGAGAGCGATAGAAAGGGATAGGGAGAGGGAGAGAAGATAGAAGGGAAGGGAGGGAGAGAGGAAGAGAGAGGGAGAGGGGGAGAAAGGGTAGAGAGGGAAAGGGAGAGAGAGGGAGAGAGGGGGAGAAATGGAAAGAGGAGGAGAGAGGGAGAAGGAAAAAGAGGGAGGGAGTGAAAGAGAGGGAGAGAGAGTGGGAGAGGGAGAGTGAGAGAGAGAAGAAGAGAGAGGGAGAGAAAGAGAAAGAGTAGGATAGAGAGGGGGAAGGAAAAAGGAGGAGTGAGAGAAAGAGATAGAGGGAGAGAGAGGGTGAGAGAGAAAGAAGGAGATAGGAAGAGAGAGAGAGAAGGAGACTGACATAGAGAGAGAGGGAGGAGAGAGAAGCATAAAGAGCGATAAGAAGGGAGAGAGGGTAAGAAAAAGAGGGAGAGATAGAGGATAGAGAGAGATGGAAAGAGATAGAAAGGGGGAGAGGGAGAGGGGGAGAAAAGAGAGAGAGGGAGAGAGAAGAAGAGGGAGAGAAAGAGGAAAAGGGAGAGAAAAAGACAGGGAGAGAAAAAGGGAATAGGATGGGAGGGAGGGAGAAAGAGGGAAGGAGAGAGAGAGGAATAGGGATTTAAAGAGAGAAAAAGAGAGTGAAAAGGGTAAGAGAGAGAGAGGAGAGAGAGAGGAGAGAGAGAGAGAAAGGTAGAGGGATAAAGAGGGAGAGTAAAAAGGGTAGGGTAAGAGAGAGATAGGGGGAGAGAGAGAGAGAAAGGTAGAGGGATAAATAGGGAGAGCAAAAAAGGTAAGGGAGAGAGGGAGTGAGAGAGAGATAGAGAGGGTGAGGGAGAGATAGAGAGAGGGAGTGAGAGAGAGATAGAGTGGGTGAGGGAGAGATGAAGGGAGGGAGAGAGTGTGAGAAGTAGTGGGAGAAGGAAGGAAAGAGGAGAGGGAGAGAGAGAGACATAAGGGAGAAAGAGGGGGAGAGAGAGATCATGGAAGAGAAAGCGTGAGTGGGAGAGAGGGAGAGGAAGAGAGAGGGAAAGAGGGAGAGAAAGAGGGGGAGAGAGGGAGAAAGAGAGGGAGCGAGAGAGAGATAAGGAAAGAAACATATTGTAAGCGAGAGGGAGATGTTGGGACAAAGGGAAAGAGAAAAAGAGGAGGGCGAAATGGGTGAGGGTGGGGAAAGAGAGAGGTCAAGAGGGTGGTTGAGAGATAGACCGAAAGAGAGAAAGGAAGAGGGAGACGAAGAGAGAGAGAGGTATGGAGAGAGGGAGAGAGAAAGGGAGAAAGAGGGGGAAAGGGAGAGATAAGGGGAGGTAGAGGAAGGGAGAGAGGGAGATAGAGATGGGGGAGAGTAGGGGGTAGAGAGGGAGAAATAAAGCAAATGAGAGAGAGACAGGGAAAACGAGAGAAAGAGGGGGAGAGAGAAAAAGAGAGAGATAGAGGGGGAGAGGGGTAAAGCGAGATAGGGAGAGAAAGAGAGAGAGGGAGAGTGAGAGAGGGAAAGTGATAGGAGGGAGAGAAAGAGTTAGGGAGAGAGGGAGAGAGTTAGGGAGAGAAGGAGAGAGAAATGGGGGAGAGAGAGGGAAAGAGAGGTAAAGAGGGAAAGGGAGGGCATGAGAATGGGAGAGAGGAGGGGAGAGAGACAAAAGAAGAGAGGGAGAGAAAGAAAGAGAGAGAGAGAAGGAGAGGGAGAGGGAGAGGAGGAAATAAAAGAGGAGGGAGGGAGAGAGGGAGAGGGAAGGAGAGAGGGAGAAAGGGAAAGGGAGAGAGGGGGAGAAATAGAGAGGGATTGGGAAAGAGAGATGGAAAGATAGGTAAGGAAAGAGAGAGAGTGGGAGAGAGGGAGAGAAAGGGAGAGAGAGTAAGATAGACAGACAAAGGGAGAGGGGTGGGATAGATAGAGAAAGAGTGAGAAAAGGGGAGAGAAAGAGAGAGGAGAGGGACCGAGCGATCAAGAGGGAGAGAGAGATATAATGAAGCATATAGGGGAGAGAAGGAGAGTGAGGGAGTGATATAAGGAGAGATAAAGTTGGAGAGAAAAGAGATCAAGAAGGGGAGAGAGAGGTTGAGAGAGGGAGAGAAGGTTATAAGGAGAGATCTACCTCTCTTTCCCTTTATCACACTTTCCCTCCCTCCCTCTCTCCTTCCCTCTCTCCTATCCCTCCTTCTCTTTCCCTCACTTCCCTTCTCTCTCCCCTCCCTCTCCCTCTCTACATCTCCCTCCATCTCCCCTCTTTCTCTCTCTCTCCCTCTCTTTGTAGGATTCGAAGCAACATAAAAGGAATTGATGCAACAAAAATAATATCATATATAAAAATTTTACTTTCAAACACAACGGGATCCATGCAAAAACAACAAAGTTAGATGATAAGATCGTTACCTCTAATAGTGCGGATATATGCATCTCTTATGTGAGGGATGCTTGAATCAAGAGCATGGATCTATTGGTATCCATATGAATGTCTTAACCATCAAAACTATTCTAGAATAAAGAGTCACCTCAAGTAGAAGTGCTAGCTATAAGTTATGGTGCTTAAAAGCTAGATTAATTTTCCTCTCAAGGAAGCTAGCGTTTCTCTCAAGACTTTTAGGGTTTCTATCTCACATAATATCTTTACATAAAAGAATATTATGTGCTAGTTGCATTATATAACAACCGTAATGTGCGTGAGCCATAACCCCATTAGGAAACTAGTATTTTATAAACTCTTAAGGTTTCTCTCACTTCTCGCTCTCTGTTTATATCTCTCTCTTTTTCTCTATTTGTCTCTTCCTTTATCCCCTTCTCTTCCTTCCTACCTCCTTTCCTCTCCCTCTTACGAGGCAGAAAGAGGAAGGGAGGAAGGAAAAGAGGGAAAGAGAGTAAGGGGGAGAGGGAGAGAGGAAGAGTAAGATGGAGAGGGAGACGGAGACGGAGAGGGGTGGGAGAGATACGAGAAAGAGAGAGGGGGAGAGAAGGGAAAGGGAGCAAGGGATGAAGAGGGACAGAGAGAGATAAATAAGGAGAGGTAAATGTAGAGAGAGGGATAGAGGGAGAGATGAAGTGAAAGAGAAAAGAGAGATCAATAGGGAGAGAGAGTGTGAAAGAGGGATAGAGGGAGAAGGAGAGAGGGATCAAGAGATGGAGTGAGGTAGAGAGAGAAAGGGAGAAGGACATAAGGAGAGATCTACCTCTCTCTCTCATATCTCTCTCTCACTCCCTTCCTCCTTATCCCTCCCTCTTTCTCTTTCCCTCACTCTCCCTCTCTCTCTCCCTCTCCCTCTCCCTCTCTACCTCTTCCTCTATCTCATTCTCTCTCTCTACCTCTCTTTATAGGGATTTGAAGTAACATAAAAGGAATTAATACAAATTTTGCTTCTAAACACCACAAGATCCATGTAAAAACAACAAAGTTAGATGATAAGATCATTACCTCTTATAATGCAAATTACATCCTTTGTGTGAGGGATGCTTGAATCGAGAGCAGAGATCTATTGGTATCCACACAAACATCTCAACCACTCGAATAATTCCGAAATAAAGAGTCACCTCAAGTCGAAATGCTAGCTATAAGTTATGGTGTTTAAAGACCGAACTAATTTTCCTCTCAAGGTAGCTAAGGTTTCTCTCAAGACTTTTAGGGTTTCTATCTCACACGATATCCTTATATAAATAAATATTATTGCTAGTTATATTCTATAACAACCGGAATGTGCGTGAGCCATAATCCCACTAGGAAACTAGTATTTTATAAACTCTTAGGGTTTCTCTCACTTCTCGCTCTCTCGGCTTGTATCTCTCTCTCTTTCTCTATTGCTCTCTTCCTTTGTGTCTCTCTTTCTCTATCCCTTTCTCTCCCTCCCTCTTTCTATCTTAATCTTACCCACTCCCTCCCACCCTCTCTCTTTCTCTCTCTTTCTCACCCTCACCCTTTCCCTTGCTCTCTCTCCCTCTCCCTCTCTCTCGCTCCTTCCCTCCCTCTCTCTCTCTCACTCTCTCGTCTCTCTCTCCCTCTTTTTTATGTCTCTCTCCCCTCCCTCTCCCTCCTTCCCTCCCTCGCCCTCTCTATCCCCCACTCCCTCTCTTGCCCCCTCTTTCCCTCTCCCTCTCTCCCTCTCCCTCTTCTTCTCTCTCCCTCTCTACCCTACCCCTCTCCCCTCACTCTCTCCCACTTTCTCGACTCTTTTTTCCATCTCTCTCTCCCTCTCTCCCCTTCCTTATCTCTCACTCTCTCTCCATCCCTCCCTCCTCCTCTCTCCTCATCTCCTTTTCTCTCATAGCCAATCTCTCTTTCCCCCTCCATCCCTCTATCTCCCTCACCTTTTATCTCTATCTCTTTCTATCTCCCTTTCTCTCCCTCCCTACCTCTCTTATCTTACCACTCCCTCCTCCCTCTCTCTCTTAGTCTTTCACTCTCTCCCTCTTGTCTCTCTCCCTTGTTCTTTATACCTCTCTCTTTCCCATACTCTCCCTCTCTCTTTCTCCAACTCTCTCCCTCTTTCTCTCCTTGCTTCCCTCTTTTCTCCTCTCTCTCTCTCCCCTACCTCCCTCCTTCTCTCACTTACTCTCTCTCTCCTTCTATCCTCTATTCATCTGTCCCTCCCTCGCTCTCTCTCCCTCTCTCTCTCCCCCTCCTCTCCTCTCCCTCCCTCCCTCTCCCACCTAGTCTCTCTTTCTCCCTCTATCCCTCTATCTCCTTTACCCTCTATCCTTCTCTCCCTCTCTCTCCTCCCTCACTCCCTTTCCCTCTCTTTTCCTCTTTTTTCTCTCTCTTCCTCCTTCTCTTCCTCTCTCTCCCTCTCTCTCCCTCTATTTCTCCCTACCTTTACCTCTTCTACTCTCTTCCTCTTTCTCTCCCTTTCTTTTTCTCTCTCCATCCCTCTCTCTCTCTCTCTTCCTCCTACTCTTACCCCTCTTCCTCTCTCTCCCTCTCCCTCCTTCCTCTCCTTTCTCTCTCCCTCCCTCCTTCCTCTCCCTTTCTCTCTCCCTCTCCCTCCTTCCTCTCCCTTTCTCTCTCCCTCTCCCTCCTTCCTCTCCCTTTCTCTCTCCCTCTCCCTCTCCCTCTCCCTCTCTCCTATAACCCTCGTGAAACTCCCTAACCTAGCCACACGTACCGAAATAATTCAATTTGAATCTACCGAGTTTAAATTATGATTTATGTGTCATGTGCATATTTGGTGAGGAAATATTGAAAAAATAAAAAATGTTAATTTTATTTTGGCATGTTGGAAATATGGATACCTAGAAAAAATATCCCCGAAATATCCATAGTTATGTGCGTATAAATTATATGTCATTTCTTTTATATTTGTGGTATAGAAATATTTAAGGTTTACGGAAGTGTTCATAGAAATACCCTTTTTGGAATTTAATTAGCCATTATTTATTTTCCATAATGTTATATTTAAAAGATCATGGAAGTGAAAACATGTCCCAAACAAGGTGCATGGCCAAAATTTAGGAACCAAATGGGGTAAGAAAGTTGGTTAGTTTATTTAGTTTAGTTACCTTTTTAGTTTCCACATTTAGTTGTTGATTTGACACCAAATCTACTAATTTTTCTAAAAGTGTGACACCTAGCCCACTTGGATTTTTAAATTGCCAACTTACCTCCAATTTAGCACCATCATTTGACCTCTGTTTACCACATAATTTTGACACTTTGACTACTAATAAATGAAGGGAAAAGTGTGATATAGAAATGGAAGAAAGCTTGAAACTTTGCCATTATTTTTTTGAAAAAATTGTAGCTTCCAAAGAAAGGAGAGAAAACGTGATTGAGAGGGAAAGAAATGGCTTTGTGAGGGAAAGAAAGATAGAAAAGAAAGCAAAAAAAGAAACAAAAGAAAGAAGGGAGAAAAAGAAGGAAAAGTCTAGGGAATCTTAAGCAAGCATATATCATTGTAAGTAGGTTTCATTTTCGCTTCACTTATACCTTAAGTTCTATTTAAATGTTCAATTTATGGGTTATGTTTTAAGCTATGTAATATGTTTTCATGGTAGCTTGTGCTGATGTTATGCTTTGATGTTTTGTGATGGATTTAGTATGCTTGCTTTGATGTGCATTTCATGGCGAACTTTATGTTGAATTGTACAAGTATGATGATGGATGGATGGCAAGTTGATGTATCCTTGTGAAATCCATGTGTGATGGATGTTTATACATGTGTGGATGGGTTTGGTTTGGTTATAACCATATAGGTTTGGAAGATGTGTGTGAATGGGCTTGGATTAAATTGAAATGGACTTGGATTTAAACAAAATGGGCTTGGATATCCTAAGGACACTTATTGGGCCTTGGTACTAAAATGTCCAAATTGGATTTATGTTTATGGATCTAAAGATCTAGACTTTCAAGGTAACCCATTTAAGTATAATTTAGTACATTAGGATGGAAAGAAATGACTTTGGAACAAAAGGCAAACCTTTGCCTTTTTGGACCCATTCGGCCTAACACCCTAAAATTTGGGTTATGAGTTTCATTCATCCTATTTGCAAATAAATGGTTTAAATATACCTACATAAGTATAAAATAAAGTGTGGAAAGGTTAGATTCTAAGAAAAATAAAAATTTCGGTTTAGACTACGAAACACTCAATCTAAACCCGACTTTTTACAAATTTATTCCCAAACACCCAACTCCATAAGGAATGGCCCAAAGACACCTAAATAAATATAAACTAAATGTGGGAAGGTAAGAGTGCAAGTCAATCACTAAGACCTAGGAATGGCCTAGAGGCTCACATTCGGGTTAGAAAGGAAACTCGCGACAAATATGTCCCAACGCATTCCTAGGACCTAAAAACCAAAATGGATTAACCTTATAAGACGAGTCTTAAATTCCTTGTGTGATTTCGATAGCATGGAATCGATGGGTTTAGTACCCATGACTTGGTAGAATGTGGTTTATGATACATCAAGTGCATCATATGCATAAAAGAATGGATTAAATTGAGAAAAACCATTGAGTCAAAAATGATGAGGTTTGGTAACCGAATCGAATGGAATTAAATAGGTCCGGTAACCTACGGGAATAAATGGGTATTAGCAATCCAGCAATGTACGTCCTATAAGTTGTGTGCCCGCACTATTAGACGATGGACTCTCACTAACAAGTGGCTACAATGAGGGATAAGTCCAAGTGGGGAAGTTAGCGAGATCATTGCATATCATGTGCATCACCCTACTTACCGAGCTTCGGCGCACTTTGTAATTATTTCATGCTTGATAGATAAAGATGATAATAATGCTAATAATGAAGCTATCAATTCCTCTCAAAAAAAGGCTCATGTGTGACCCGTGAATTATAGGATTCAATTTTAACTCGTAATAATACCTATATTATTTTGTAACTTTTGTAATGATAGTCAATACATTATGTATGTGCATAGGAGTAAATTTGAGACTTCGGTCTCTAAACTATAACACACCTAGCCATACCTTTTAGGTAATCGACAAGGAAGCTAGGGGTGCCCCGAAGGTGGTATCGGAGCTTTAGTTTAGTTATTCGAGCAGAAACCTAAGTGTCACATGAGCCTAAGGACCGATGTGCTACTCAATAAGAAAAGCCTACTTCTTGGTATTTAATAAATGTGAGTGTTTACTATATGTAAATATGAGTGGTTATTGTATGGTTTATATTATGTAGCCCCTAATTAGACATATGGTTAATGGTAAGTATTTATATTGTAGATGTCGATTCTTTTTTGTGTTCCTAACATCTCTAGGACACGCCGATAGTGGGCCGCCATTGCTGCATACTGGGTTAAGTTAAACAACCTCGCCATGGCTTCGCACTAGGATCTACTGGCACATGTGATCCGAGTCTATGATCTAATCTAGCGAATAGAATTCGTTGATGCCGACTTTGATAAATACCGTAGTGTTGAGCTTTTGAGGTTGACCATGCGTCGGACCCTTCTGTCGAGAGATTAACAGTTACTTGATGCGATCTAAGACGAGCATAGTAAAGCGATATTCCTATTGCAATGTGATACGAACCTTTCTACCAACACAAGTTAGGTGGACCATTACGAGGTTGATGTATAACTAGGGTCTACCTTAGCCTTTAGCTCTTGACATCGCACGGATCACATCGATTGATGCTATTAACTCGGTGGAGAGTCGAGGCCTCCTTTCCATGATGTGTTCCCTTTGTTGATTGGATGGAGTAGATATGTGTCTAGGAAACATATCGTACGACCTAGTGCCCGTGCACCTTTTGAGGTCCTTATGCACCTTTTGATGTACTTAGACATGCCCTTTGGGAACTAACGATGCCCTTTTATGTGTACTCCGGCATTAAACCTTTTGGCATGTAAGGTATGTCGTTATGAATGTTGGGCATGTATGCTATGATTTGTTATCTATACATTCTTGACTTATTTCTATCGTATGACATATGGCATTAATACTTTCGATACAAAAACTAACTCGAACATAACGTAACATGTACAAAGTTGAAGCATGTCGAGATGAAATCCCGTAGGAGCAGGAGGGGAAAAAACCTTTGATACTAATAATGAGATCCCACAAGATGCATTGAATCGTCTAACGGACATCATGTAACAATAGCAACAAGCAATGCAAGAACAATAACAGACCCACGCAGAGCAAATAAGACAGACTCTCGGTTATGCATCAACAACCTCCCCTCCTCCTTAACATAGAAACGAAGTAGTAGAAAGATTTTGAAAGATGAATCCCTAAGAGTTTATCGAGGGTGTTAATCCAATGATAGTGGAGGAATGGATTAAATCGCTAGAAGTGATATTTGAGTATCTACAATTCACCAATAATGAGCGAGTGTCATGTGCTATCTTTATGCCGACTAAAGACACTCGCACTTGGTGGGAGAGCACACGATTAATGATAGATGTGCCTCATTTGACCTAGGAAGGATTTAAGGAGGTGTTTTATAATAAATACTTCACGAGTGGACTGTGAAAGCCAAGAAAATCTAAGAATTCTTAGAATTGAAGCAGGATGGTATGTCCATGGGTGAGTATGTTCGAAAGTTGGAACAAGGGTGTTGATTTGTCCCTCTCATAGCGAGGGATGAAAATCTAAAGAAGAACCAAATCCTAGGAGAGTTAAACCCAAGGCTTCGAGTATGGTGCGGATGTTAGGTGCCTAGACTTTTCTAGATATGGTAGACAAGGCCATGCTCGGTGGACGAGGATCGAAAGAGGTAGTAAGGGAGATACAAGCAAAATAGGAGAGCATTTAAATCCAAAGCCTTTTTGTCCGGACTAGTGAGACGAGGTTAACCTAGGAAGTTTACTAGAATCGGTGGCTCGAGCAATACAAGAGCGACCAAACCAACACCATTTATGTCGAGGTCACTACCAGATAATCAATTAGGATAGATGATGAGTACTCAACCTCGGTGTAATAAATGTGAGAGGTTTCACATCGGGGAGTGTCAACCAAATGTGAGGACTTGCTATATTTGTCACAAGCCATGACACGTATCATACAACTGCCCCAAGTGTAGAAATGAGGATCGGGAAGGGTACCTGCTCGGGTATATACGATGACGTAAGAGGAGGCCGACTCGGAGGGATGCGATGATGATTTATGGTAATGTCTCACTGCCTTGGCTTGGTTACTTATGTTTTGATTGATTTTGGTGTTACTCATTCATTCATTTTAAAAAGATTAGTAAAAAGCCTAGGAGTCAAACCTAAGACATTAACCGTAGGGTATCTTATAGCTATCCTTTTGGGAGAACTTATGGAAACAACGAGTATAGTGAAAGAGTGTCTAGTATAGATTCGAGATAGAAGCCTAGAGGCTGATTTGATCATATTAGACCTCCAAGATTTTGATTGGATCTTAGGAATGGATTGGTCGACAAGGCATAGTGCCACAATAGACTATTGAGGTAGACGAGTAATTTTTGACTTACATGGGAATCGACAATTAGAGTTTAAAGCTTGATTCGTAGTTTCGAGTCGTGCCGACCATCTCGACTCTAAAGGCTCGAAGGATGCTAGGGAAAGCCTATCGAGGATACTTAGTGTATGTGATAGATCGCTAGGTAGAATAAAAGTCAAAACCGAAGAAATCGAAGTTGTGCAAGAATTTTAAGATGTATTTCTCAAAAAGTTAATGAAGATATTACTAGAGAGAGATAGAATTTGACATCGACCTAGAGCCGGGATAGCCCTAATTTTGAAGACTCCTATCAAATGGCCCCGGTCGAGCTGAAAGAGTTGAAAATATAGTTACAAGACTTACTAAACAAGGGATTTAAATGCGCATGGTTCCCCACCTTGGAGAGCTTTAGTGTTATTGGTAAATAAGAAGGAGGGGAGTTGGAGATTGTGTATCGACTATCGGAAGTTGAATCGAATGATGATAAAAAATAAGTATCTGCTACCCCGAATAAATGATTTATTTGATCAATTACGAGGCACGATGGTGCTCTCTAAAATTGATTTGCAATCGATGTATCACCAACTAAGGGTAAGGTCAAAAGATGTAAAGAAAATGGCATTTAGGACACGATATGGTCACTATGAGTTCCTATTTATGCCGTTTGGATTGACTAACGTCGTCAGTTGCTTTTATGGACCTAATGAATCGAGTTTTTTGGGAGTGTTTGGATAAATTCATCATCGTATTTATCGATGACATCCTCGTTTATTCTAGAAGTAAAGATAGCCTCGTTTATTCTGAAGTAAAGAGGAACATAAATGGCATTTTTGAGCTACCTTATAGACGTTAAGGGAGCAATAGTTGTATGAAAAATTCCCAAAGTGTGAGTTTTGGTTAGAACAAGTAACATTTCTAGGTGATGTGGTGACGAAGGAAGGCATAGTCGTTGACCCAAAGAAGGTAAAAGTGATTCAAAACTGGCCAACTCGAAGAATGTGTTAGAGGTATAAAGTTTCTTAGGCCTAGCTAGTTACTATCGGAGATTTGTTGAGATTTTGCTAAGATAGTAAGGCCCTTGACTAACTCGATCAAGAAGAACATTAAGATTCAATGGACGGATGCTTGTGAAAAGAGCTTTCAAGAATTGAAATGAAGGTTAGTCATGACCCTAGTATTAACCATTTCGTCCAAAGATAGGAACTTTGTGGTATATAACGATGCCTCCATGAATGGATTAGGAGCGATGTTAATGCAAAATTGAAGGGTGGTGGCCTGTGCTTCACGACAATTGAAAGAATATAAGCAAAATTATCCAATACATGATTTGGAGTTAGCAGGAGTCATTTTTGCCTTGAAGATTTGGTGACATTATTTGTATGGAGCCAAATGTGAGATATATATGGACCATAAGAGTCTACGGTATATCTTCACGTAGAAGGAGCTAAACATGAGGCAAATGAGGTGGCTGAAGGTGGTGAAAGACTATGGTTGCATCATCAACTACCATATGGGAAAAGCCAATGTCGTTGCTGATGCCTTGAGTAGAAAATTGGTAGCAACGATGCATGTAATCTAATTATCGCTTATGAGGGAATTACGAAGTTGGAATTAGAGACCATCCCTATGGATTACAAGAGCATCATGTCGGTTTTGCTATTCCAACTAACTCTGCAGGAAAGAATTCAAGTTGGGCAACAAATAGACGAAAGGGTGAAAGAATGGAGGAAAAATGTAAAGGCTAGGAAGGAGTCTAGCTTTATGGTAAATGATAAGGGAGTGGTTAGATTCAAGGCAAGATTGTGTGTTCCTTCGGTAGTAGATTTAAAGGAAGAAATCCCGAAAGAGGCATACGTATCCCCATACTTGATACATCTAGGAAGTAGTAAAATGTATCAAGATTTGAGATAAAGTTATTGGTTATCAAGAATGAAGAAAGACGTTGCAAACTATGTGGCATGGTGTCAGACCCGTCAACAAGTGAAGGTAGAGCATCAATGACCTATGGGAATGTTAAAACCATTAGCCATTGCATAATGGAAATGGGAGCACATCACTATGGACTTTACCATGGGATTACCAAGATCGAAAAAAAGGTCGATGCCATTTGGGTGATCATGGATATGTTGACCAAATCAATGCACTTCCTTCCAGCTTGAGACCATATATAGCCTAAGCCAATATGCTTAGTTGTATATCAATGAAATCGTGAGGCTACATGATGTCCCGGTCTCAATCGTGTCGAATTGAGATCCTAGATTCATTGTAACATTCGAAAGAGTTTGCATAAGGCCATGGGAACAAGGCTAAACTTTAGCATGGTTTACCATCTACGAGATCGATAGACAATCCGAACGGGTCATTCGGATACTCGAAAACATGCTCGCAAGCATGCGTTCTTGATTGGTCCGAGAAATGAAAGAAGTACGTACACCTTGTGGAGTTTGCCTATAACAATAGCTATCAATCATCCATCGAGATGGCTTCCTATGAGGCTTTATATGGACGATGATGTAGATCCCCTATACACTAGGATAAAGTAGGGGAAAGAAAGCTATTAGGCCTAGAATTGGTGCAACAAATGACTAAGGTGGTGGCTAAGATTCGCCAACTAATGAAGATGGCCCAAAGTCAACAGAAAAGCTATACCGATAAAAGAAGAAGGAATCTAGAGTTTGCAGTGGGTGATTATGTCTTCTTAAGGGTTTTCATGGTGAAGGGCAAATTGAGTCCATGCTATATTGGACCGTTTGAGATACTTGATCATATAGGTGATAAGGCATAGCGCACTGTTACTACCATCATCCTTGTCAAGAGTAAATGATGTCTTTCTTGTCGGAGTACATGATGTCTTTTATATGTCTATGTTAAGAAAATGTATTGGAGAGCCTAGTCGGGTTCCGGAGGTAGCGCCATTGAACTTGACCCCGGACTTAACGTACGAGGAAAGACCAATCTAGATTCTCGATCGACGACTTAAACACCTAAGGAATTAAGATATTTCCCTAGTTAAATTTTTGTGAGAGAATCATAACCTCGAAGAAATGACCTAGGAACTAGAAAAGGAAATGAAAGAGAAATACCTAGATTTGTTTGTGTAAGCCAAATTTCGAGGATGAAATTTCTATTAAGGAGGGGAGAAATTTAACCCCCGCGAAACTCCCTAACCTAGCTACACTTACTGAAATAATTCTACCTACATCTACCGAGTTTCAATTATGATTTATGTGTCATGTACATGTTTGGTGATGAAATATTGAAAAAAAAAATTAATTTTATTTTGGCATGTCGCAAATGTGGATACTCGAGAAAAATATCTCCTAAAATATCCATAATTATGTGAGTATAAATTATATGTCATTTCGTTTATATTTGTGGTGTTAAAATATTTAAGGTTTATGGAAGTGTTCATTGGAATACCCTTTTTGAAATTTAATTAGCCATTATTTATTTTCCATAATGTTATATTTAAAAGACCATGCAAGTGAAAAACATGTCCCAAACAAGGTACATGGCCGAAATTTAGGAACCAAATGGGATAAGGAAGTTGGTTAGTTTAGTTAATTTAGTTACCTTTTTAGTTTTCACATTTATTTATTGATTTGACACTAAATCTACCACTTTTTCTAAAAGTGTGACACCTAGCCCACTTAGATTTTTAAATTACCAACTTGCCTCTCATTTAGTCCCATCATTTAACCTTTGTTTACCACATAATTTTGGCACTTGGACTACTAATAAATGAAGGGAAAAGTGTGATATAGAAATGGAAGAAAGCTTGAAACTTTACCATTCTTTTTTTCTTACAAAATCGTAGCTTCTAAAGAAAGGAGAGAAAATGTGATTGAGAGGGAGAGAAATGACTTTTTGAGGGAAAGAAAGTGAGAAAAAAAGGAGAAAAAAAAAGGAAAGAAAGAAGGGAGGAAAAGAAGGAAAAGTCTAAGAAATCTTAAGCAAGTATATATCATTGTAAGTAGATTTCATTTTAGCTTTACTTATGCCTTAAGTTCTATTTTACATGTTCAATTTGTGGGTTATGTTTTAAGCTATATAATATGTTGTCATGGTAGCTTGTGTTGATGTTATGCTTTGATGTTTTATGATGGATCTAGTATGCTTGTTTTGATGTGCATTTCATGGTGAACTTTTTATTGGATTGTACATATATGATGATGGATGGATGGCAAGTTGATGTATCCTTGTGAAATCCATATGTGATGGATGTTTATGCATGTGTGGATGGGTTTGGTTTGGATATAACCATATGGGTTTGGTAGATGTCTATGAATGGGCTTGGATTAAAACAAGATGGGCTTAGATTAAATTAAAATGGACTTGGATTAAAATAAAATGGGCTTGGATATCCTATGGACACTTATTGGGCCTTGGTACTACAATGGGCAAGTTGGATTTATGTTTATAAACCCAAAGATCTAGACTTCCAAGGTAACCCACTTAAGTATAATTTAGTACATTAGGATGGAAAGAAATGACTTAGGAACAAAAGACAAACCTTTGCCTTTTTGGACCCATTCGACCAAACACCCTAAAACTTGGATTATGAGTTTCATTCATCCTATTTGGGAATAGATGGTTTAAATATACCTAGATAAGTGTCAAATAAAGTGTGGAAAGGTCAGATTTTAAGAAAAATGGAAATTTTGATTTAGGCTAGGAAACACTCGGTCTAAACCCGACTTTTTATAAATTGAGTCCCAAACACGCAAATCCATAAGGAATGGCCAAAAGACACCTAAATAAATATAAAATAAAATATGGGGAGGTAAGAGTGGAAGGCAATCATTAAGACCTAGATCCATTAAAAATAAAGTTCGGCTTTGAAGGCTCACATTCGGGTTAGAAAGGAAACCCACGAAAAATATGTCCCAACGCATTCCTAGGACCCAAAAACAAAAATGGATTAACCCTATAAGGTAGGTCTTAAATTCCTTGTGTGATCCCAATAGCATGGAATCGACGAGCTTAGTACCCATGGCTTGATAGAATGTAGTCTATGATACATCACGTGCATCGTATGCATATGAGAATAAATTAAATTGAGAAAAATCATTGAGTCGAAACGATGAGGTTTGGTAACCGAATCGGATGGAATTGAATAGGTTTGGTAACCTATAGGAATAAATGGGTATTAGTAGTCCAGCTATGTGTGTACTCTAAGCTATGTGCCTACACCGTTAGACGATGGACTCTCACTAACAAGTGGCTACAACGAGGGATAATTTTGTTGTTAGTAGAAGGTGATTCAATAATCATCCGGATTAAAAATAGAGTAAACTTGCTAATACCTAGTGGCACCCGAAATTAAAATTGGATGGGTCCAAGAAGGAAAGTCGGGAGATCATTGCATATCACATGCATCACCCTACTTACTAAGCTTTAGCTCACTTTGTATTTATTTCATGCTTAATAGGTAAAGGCAATAATAATACCGATAATGAAGTTGTTTGTTCCTCTAAGAAAAAGGCTCATGTGTGACTTGTGAATTATAGGATTCACTTTTACCTATAATTATTCCTACATTATTTTATAAATTTTATAATGATATTTAGTACATTGTGTATGTGTATGGGAGTAAATTTGAGACTTTGATCTCTAAACTGTGACACACCTAGCCATGCCTTATAGGTAATCGCAAGGGAGCCGGGGACGCCCTAGATCTCCCCTCTCTTTCTTTTTATATATCTCCCATTCTCCCTCTATTGCTCTCTCTCTCCCCCTCTCCCTCTCTTTCTCTCTCCCTCTCATTTTCTCTCCCTTTCCTTTTTTCTCCCTCGCACCCCTTCTTCCCTCTTTTCTCCATCTCCCTATTTCCCTCTCTTTCTCTCTCCCACTCTCTCCCCCTTCCCCTCTCTCTTTCGCTCCCGATCTCTCTCTCTCTCTCCTTTTCCCTATTTCTTTCTCCATATATCTCTCTTTCTCTTTCTCCCTCACTCCCTCTATCTCTCTCCCTCCTTGCCTCTCTCTCCTACCTAATATCTCCCTCTTCCTCTCTCTCCCCCTTCTCTTTTACTCTCTCTCCCCTTCTCTTTTACTCTCTCTCCTCCTCCCACTCCCTCCCTCTCCCACTACCTCTCTCCTATTTTCTCTACTTCTTTATCTCTCTTTCGCTCACATTCTATCTTTCTTTATCTCTCTCCTCCTTCTTTCTTCTCTTTCTTTCTCTCTCTCCCTCCCTCCCTCTCTTTCTAACCTTTTCTCACTCTCTACCTCTCCCTCTTTCTCTTTCTCCCTATCCTTCTCACTCTCTTCTTCTCCCTCTCCTACTCTATATACTAGCTTCTCCCTCTCTCTTCCCCGCCTCTCTTTCTATCTATCTCCCTCTCCCTCATTTTCCCCCTTTTCCTCTCTCTCCATCTTTTTCTCCCTCTCTCTCTCTTCCCCTCTCTATCTCTATCTTCCTCCCTTGCCTCTTCTTACTCTCCCTCCTTGCTTCCCTCCCTCTTCTCTCTCTCACCCTCTATGTCTCTCTCCCTCTCCTTTTCCCTCTTTTCTCCCTCTCTCCATCTCCCTCTCCCTCATTCTATTCCTTTCTCTCTCTCCCTCCTTCTCCTTATCATTCTCCTTATTCCTCTCTCCCTTTTCCCCCTCTCTCTCCATCTCACTTTCCCTCTCTCTCTCCCTCTTTTTCCCTCCTTCTCTATTTCTCCCTCTCTTCCTCTCCCTCTCTCTCCCTTGCTATGCTCTCCCTCTCCCTTTCTATCTTTTTCCCTCTTTCCCCCTCGCTCTCTCTCCCTCTCTCTCCCACTTTCTCATTTTCTCTCCCTCTATCTCCCACTCTCACTTTTCTCCCTCCCCCTCCTTCTCTTTCTCCCTTTATCTCTCTCTCACTCTCTCTCTCTTCTATCCCCTCTTTCTCCCTCTCCCTCTCTCTACTAGTCAGTCTCCCTCTCTCTTCCCCTTCCTCTCCCATGCTCTTTCTCTTACACTATGTCTCCCTCTCCCTCTCTCTCCTTAACCTTTCTCTCCTTCCCCTTCTCTCTTTCCCCTTCTCTTAACCATGCCATCTCCCTCAATCTATCACCCTCTTGCTCCCCCTCCCTCTCTCCCTTTCTCTCTCTCTCTCTTTCTTCTATCCACTCTCTCCCTCTCTTTCCCACACTCTCTCTCTTTCTCGCTCCCTCCTTTTATAACTCTCTCTCTCTCACTCGTCTTTTTCAATCTCTCTCTTCCTCCCTCCCCTCTCCCTCCCACCTTCTTTCTCTCTCCCTCTCTTACTATCTCTTTCTTAACCTCTCTTTCGCTCTCTCTCACTCACTCTCTCTCCCTCTCCTTCTCTCTTTCCCCTCCCTCTTGCTCTTTGCTTCTCACTCTTCCTTTCTCTCTTTCCCTTTATCTCTCACTCTCCCTCTTTTTTATCTTTCTCCCTCCTTCGCTCTCTTCCTCCCCCTCTATCTCCCTCTCTCCCTCTCTCTCCCTCTCCCTCTCCCTCTCTCTCTTCCCCTCTCTCCCTCACTCCCTCTCCCTCTCGCTCTGCCACTCTCTTGCTCTCTCCCTCATCTCTTCCTCTCTTTCTCTACCTTTCTCTCCCCTCGCTCTTCCTCTCCCACGCACCCCCTCCCTCTTCTACCTAATCTCTCTCTCTCTATCCATCTATCTCCCTCGACCTCTATCCATCTCTCTCTCCTTCTTTTATTCTCTCTCCCTCTCCCCTTTCCCTTCCTAGCACCCTCTCTCATACCCTCCATCTCTCTCCCTTTTTCTCTCTCTTACTCCCTCTCTATCCTTCTCTCAAACCCTCTCCGTTTATCTCTTTAACCCTTATTTCCCTCCCTCTTTCTTCACCCTCTCTCACTCCTTTCCTCTCTTTCTCTCCCTCTCTCCCTCTCTTTTCCTCTTTCTTCCTTGCTCCCTCTATTTCCCTCTCTCCTCCTCGTTCCCTCTCTATCCCTCTCTCTTTCTCTTTCCCTCCCTCTCTCCGCCTCCCTCTTTCAATCTCTTTCTACCTCCCAATCTCTCTTCCTCACCATATTTCTCTCTACCCCTCTCTCCCTCCCTTCCACTCTCCCTCCCTATCTTCTTCTCTCTTTGTCTCTCTCCTTTGCTCATTATCCTTTTCTCTCCCTCATTCCCTCTCCCTCACTTTATCCCTATCTCTCTCCCCTCTCTCTAACATTCTCTCTCCCTCTCACCCTCTCTATATCTCTCCTTCTCTCTTTCTCTCTCCATCTTTCTCTCTTTCTTTATCTCCCTCTCTCTCTCTTAACCTTTCTCTCTCCTTCCTTTCCATATGTTCCCTCTCCTTCTCTTTCCCTTTCTCTCTCCACATTTTTTCCTCTTTGTCACTCTATCCCTCCTCCCTCTCTCCTTTTTTCCCTCTCTCACCCTTTCCCTTCTTTGATCTCTCTCCCTCTCTCCTTCACCCTATATCTCCCTCTATCTTTCTCCCTCTCTTTCCCTCTCTCCCCCTCTCCCTCTCTCCTCCTTTGTCTCCCCTCTCTCACTCTTTTCCACTCTCTACCTCTCTCCCCCTCTCTCTATCACATTCTACCTCTCCTCCACTCCCCGTCTTTCCCTCTCCCCTTATTCCTCTGTCTCCCTCCTCTCTTCCCCTCCTCTCTTCCCCTCCCTTCCTCTCTCATTCTTCCTTTTTATCTCTCTTTTATGCTCTCATAGATCTAAATTCCTTTTTAGTAAAGATGTATAAGTGTCCAGCCTCTATTGATGATCCACGCAATCCAAATATTTCCTCTAGAAATCAATCCCGGCAATTTTGCAACAACCTTAAAGGAGAAAGAAAGAGTATTTCTTGCTAAGGTTTAGGAGAAAAATATTTTCTCCTTTTTTTTTCTTTCTTAGCCATGTGGCCTAGGTTAATTTGAAGGGCTGGCCAAAATCCTCAATCCCTTTTTTCTTCTTTTAGCCAAATTACACAATTTGTTTCAACGTGGTCGAAATACTCTATGGTTGATTAACCTCCTTTATGCTCGTACCTCTCCTCATATTTATAGGGGAGAATTTCCTTATCCTCCAAGGACAAGGAAAAGGATGGCTATAAGTCCATAAAGAACTTATTTTATATGTAGACTACTTGATTATTATCTTTTAAAACATTTAACCTTATCCAATAAGGTTAATGTTTATCTTTAAAACATTCATCCTTATCCAATAAGGTTGATGTTTATCCTCCCACCAAAATTATCTTTAAGCTTTTAATTAAACCTAATGGGCCAAACTATTTTAGCCCAATTAATTTATTTGGACTATCCAAATAAATATTTTTAGATTATTTTGGCGGAGACCACATTAGGAAATAATTTTTCAAAATATCCTTCAACCTAAACTAGGAAACTCCTTTCCTTTTAGGTTCTTTATTTCCAAATTTGAAACTAACTTCCAAATTAGGAAACCGATTTTTAAAATAAGAAACATTCCATTTTAGGAAACTTTTCATTTTGGAAACTCTTTCCAAAATAGTAAACTTCTATAATTGGAAATTCTTTTCCAATATCTTTACCTCTCATTTGTAATGTGAATACTTAAACTTATTCCCGTGACTCGACTCAATAGGCTCGTAGATATGTTGGCAATGTATCAAAACTAAAAGACTCCTCTTTAATCTCTTGATGCATAAATAAAGATTGGCTTGTTGCAAGGCATCATGACTACCCAATTCTCTAGGAGGATTAGTTAATCCATTATTACCTTTCCCGAGCATGGTTACCATATAATTCAGTCCTCATTACAACTTATCATAGTGTGATCTCAAATTTGGTTATTAGTCTTGTTCGATTATGATCATATAATTTTTCTTTAATTCCAAAATGTCTTAGCTCTTAGAGTAAACCAACTATGCTTTATCGGTGTACTTCTACTATGGCCATAGATTTCTTCAGCAGACATTTATCAAAGTGCAATGTGATAACTCCTTTAGCATACAAGGAATGACATGTCCTATCTTAGTCATATACCTACCTCCATTGGATTCCTAGTGCACCCAATGAATCTTCCACGTATAACCCATTAATGGGTCCATCAAAACGAATGTAAAAGTGCATAAGTCCTCCAATGAGATAATTGTAATGACTTCAAGTCTAAGGACCATTTGTACCCATCTCGTCCGAGATTCCTATAGACTAAAACCAAATGGGTTCTCATGGCGAGACAAGTCTAGTGACATGTTCTCTAACATAAATCATCTAAGTGCTTGGTTTGGCATCACCATGCCAATAGGTGTGAGATCTCCTACTGCTATCATATAGCATGATCATAGCACTCATAAGTCTATCTACATATTGTCAATGTCCATTCTTGACAATGTTACAACTTAGGACATTTAATGATATCATTTATGAGCATTAGTATTTGTCTCATATCTTTTGATCAAATGCATATCATAAGGACTTCTATCTAATTCTACCGAACATGTAAACAAAAGAATTAATAGAATGACTTCTTTATTATTATCAAAATAGATAATGTAATGATACATTAACTTAAGCCCATCCATACATGGTTAGATCTTGAGCACCTACACTAACACCTCTCTTCATATCTCTCTCCCTCTCCCTCTCCCTCTCTCCCTATCTCCCAATCTCTCATTCCATCTCTCTCCCCCTCCCTCTTCCTTCCTCTATCACTCTCTCTCCCTTCAGTTCACTCCCTCTATCTCCCTTTCTTTCCTCCTCCCTCTCTCTATATCCCTTTCTCTCCTCCTTCCTCTCTCTCTCTCTCTCGATCCCTCTTCTTACCCTCTATCCCACTCTCTCCCTTTATATCTCCCTCTCTTCTACTCTCTTACTCTCTCTCTCACTTTTTCCCTTCCCCTCTTTCTCATTTCTCTCTCTCTCTCTCTCTCTTCCTCTATCTCCTTTGCTCTCCTTCCCTTCCCTCTCTCTCCCTCTCCTTCGTTACTCTCCAACTCTCTCCCTTTTCGCTCTCCCTTCCCTCTCTCCTTCTCTCTATATCTCTTCCTCTCTCATTCCCTCTCTACCTCTCTCTTTCC
The DNA here is from genome assembly GCA_963924115.1 of Dovyalis caffra. Lineage (NCBI taxonomy): Eukaryota > Viridiplantae > Streptophyta > Magnoliopsida > Malpighiales > Salicaceae > Dovyalis > Dovyalis caffra. Next base: position 32,934 of record CAWUPB010000138.1, read on the forward strand.
CTCTTCCTCTATCTCTCCATCTCTCTCTATCTCTCTTATTTTCTCCTTTGCTCTCTCTCTCGTTATTTACCTTCTTATCTCTCCATCTATCTTGCTATCTCTCCCACTCTCTCTTTCTCCTTCTCCTTCTCTCTTATTCTCTCCCCTCTCTCATTTATCTATCCCTCTCTCTCCCTCTCTCTACCTCCCTCTCTATCTATGTCTCCCTTTTTCTTTTTCCTTTTTAATTTCCCTCTCTCTTCCTCCCTCTCTCTCTCTCTCTTTCTCTCCTCCTCTCCTTTCTCTCCTCTCCCTCTCTTCTTCCCTCTCCCTCTCCTCATCTCTTTCATCCTTCATTCCTACTCTCCTTCTCTATCTCTCTCCCCTCTTCCTCTCCCTCGCCCTCCCTATCTCTCACTCCCCCTCTATATCTCTCCCTCTCCCTCTCTCTCCCTCTCTCTTTCTTTCTCTCTATCTCTCTCTAGCTCCCCCTCTCCCTAGCTCCCTTTCTCTCCTTTCCTCTTTATCTTTCCCTCGCTATCTCTTATTCCCTATCTCACTCTATCTCTCTCCCTCCCCCTCACTCTCCATTTATGAGAGTAATGGGGGAAAGAGAGGGAGAGCGAGGGAGGGAGACAGAGAGGAGGGTGAGGGAGAGGGAAAAGGAGAGAGATGAAGCGATATAGGGAATAAGAGATAGAGAGGGGAAGCCGAAGAGGGAAGGAGAGAAGAGGGAGCGAGGGAGGGGGAGATAAAGAGAGATAGAGAGAAAATAAGAGAAAAAAGAGAAGCGAGAGGGAGGGATACAGAGGGGGAGTGAGAGAAAGAGAGGGGAGGGAGAGTAAGAGAGAGGAAGAGGGGAGAAGAGAGAGGGAGAAAGGGAGAGGAATGGGGAGAGAGAGGACAATAGAGTAGAAAGGAGGGAGAGGGAGAGAGTGAGAGATAAAAAGAGAGGGGATAGAAGAGAGTATGAATGAAGGATAAGAGTAACGAGGTGAGGAGGGAGAGGGAGGGAGGGAGGGAGAGAGAGGAGGAAATTAAGAAGGATGAAGAAAGAGGGAGACCGAGATCGGGAGATGGAGAGGGAGGGAGAGAGGCAGAGGGAGGGGTAGAGAAAGAGAGGGAGAGGAGAGAGAAGAAGAGAGAGAGAAAAAGAGAGTGGGAGAGATAGTGAGAGAAAGAGGGAGAGAGGGGAGGGGGAGATAGGGAATGAGAGGGCGTGAGAGAGAGATAGTAAAAGAGAGAAGGGTAAGAGGGTGAGAGAGGGCAAGGGAGTAGGAGGGAGAAAATGTGGGAAAGAGAAAGAAGAAGATGGCAAAAGGGAGAGGGATAGGGAGATAGGGAGCGAGGGAGAGAGGGAAGAGGGTAAGAGATAGGGGAGAGAGAAAGAGAGAGTGAGGGAAAGAGAGAGAGGGTAGTTAGAAGGGGAAGGAAAAAGAGAGGGTAGTTAGAAGGAGAAGGAAGAAGAGAAGGAGAGAAGGTGAGAGTGGGAGAGGGAGTGAGAGGGAAAGAAGGGAGAGAGAGATAAGAAGAGTGAGAGGGAATGAGAGAGAAGGGGAGAGAGAAATGGAGAGAGGGATTGAGAGAGAGCGAAGGGACAGAGGGAGAGAGAGGGAGCGAGAGAGAGGGAGAGAGAAGGAGAGAGAAAATAAGAGATAGATAGGAGAAAGAGAGTGATATGGAGATAAAGAGGATACGACGGAGAGGGAGAGGAAATGAGAGAATGGAATAGATGGACAATGAGTGAGAGGGAGAGGAAGAGAGAGTAGGAGATGAAGAGAAGGAATAAGGGATAAAGAGAGAGGAGGGCAAGAGACGAAGATAGGAGAAGGGGAGAGAGAAGGAGAGGGAAAGAGGGAGGAAGGGAGAGGGGAAGGGAGAGGGAGTGGGAGAGGGAAAAGGAGAGGGAGTGGGAGAGGGAGAGGGAGAGTGTGGGTGAGAGAGCAAAAGAGAGAAAGAGAGACAAAAGAGAGAGGGGAGAAAGGGAAAGGGAGAAAGAAGGGTAGCTCAAGAGAGAAAAAAAGAGAGAGTGAGAGATAAGGAGAGAGAGAAGGGAAGAAAGAGAAGGAGAAAGAGAAACATAGAGAAATATAGAGGGAATGAAGGAAGGGAGAGATGTAGAGAGGAAGGGAGAGAGAGGTGAGAGGGAGGGAGAGAGTGAGGGGGAAAAGAGAGAGGGAGAGAGGAGAGAGAGAGAGAGAGGGAGGGAGAGAGAGAGAGGGAGAGATGAAGGGGAGAGGGTGAGGTAGAGAGAGTGAGAGAGAGGGAGATGGAGATAAAGGGAGAGAGAAAGGAAGAGAGGTGAGGGAGAGAGCTAGAGAGGGATAGAGGGTGAGAGATAGAGAGTTAGGAAGAGGGAAGGATGGAGTAAAAGTAAGGAGGAGTAGGAGAGAGAGGAGGGAGAAGAGGAGAGAGTGAGGGAGAAGGGGAGAGAGAATGGGAGAGGGTGAGAGAGAAAGGCAAAGAGAGAGGTAGAGGGAGAGAGAAAGAGTGAGAAGAAAGGAGAGAGAGGAAGAGTTAGAAGAAGAAAGAGGGGGAAAGCAAGAGAGTGTGGAGGATATAGAGGGACAGAGATTGAGAGTGATAGAGAAAGAGAGGGAGGAGGGAGAGGGATAGGGAGAGGGAGAGTGAGGGATAGAGAGAGGAAAAATGAGATAGGAGGTGAGAGAGGGAAGAGGAGGAAAGAATAGGAGAGGAAGAGAGAGAAAGAAAGAGAGAGGGAGAGAGGCACAAATAGAGATAAAGGCAGAGAATGAGAGGAATGAGGGGAGAGGGAGGGACAAAGACCGAAGGAGAGAGAAAGGGGGAGAGAGAGAGGGGGAGAGAGAGGGAGAGAGGGGAGGGATAGGGAGAGAGATGATGAGAGGGAATAAGTGATAGCAGAAGAGAGAGGGAGAAAGAGATGAAGAAAGGGGGAGATAAAGAGGGAGATAGATAAGGAGAGAGAGGAAAGAGGGAGAGAGAAAGGGTGATGAATAAAGAAATAAAAGGATAGAAAAGGAGAGAGAGATCAGAGGTAAAGAGAGAGGGAGAGATAGATAAGGAGAAAAGAGTGATGGAGAGGGAGAAAGAGTGGTAGAGTGAGAGAAAGTGAGAGAGGGAGAGATGGTGTGAGAGGGAGAGATAGAGAAGGAGACTGATATTTAAGGCATAAAAGGACAAAGAGGTAGAGTGAGATTTAGGGGAGAGAGAGGGAGAGAGGAAGCAAGAGAAAGCAGGAGGTAGAGGGAGAGGGAGAGAGGGAAAGGGATAGAGAGAGCAAGGGATAGAGAAAAAGAGAGATAAGGAGAGAGAGGTAGAAAGAGAGAGAAAGGAAAAAGTGGAAAGGAGAGAGAGGGAGAAGGATCAAGAGAGAGAGGGAGAGAGATGAGGGAGAGAATGGTAGTGAGAAAGAGAGGGAGAGACAGATGTAGAGAGGAAAGAGAGAGGGAGGGAGAGGGTGAGAGGGATAGAGGAAGAGAGGGAAAGGAAGATGGAGAGAGAGAAAGAGAGGGTGGGAGAGAAGGGAGAGAGAGAGAGAGAGAGAGAGGGAGCCAGGGTGAGAGAGAGGGAGTGAATTAGAGGGAGAGAGAGGGAGAGAGGGAGATAGATAGATAAAGAAGGAAAGATGGAGAGAAAAAGAAAGAGGGAGAGGTGGAGAGAGGGAGAAGGAGAGAAATAGGGACAACAGGTGGAGAGAGAGGAGAGAGGGATGGAGAGAGTGGGAGGGATGGAGGGTGGGAGAAGGAGAGAGAGAGAGAAAGAGGGGGAGAGGGAGACATAAAGAGAATGAGAGGGAGACAATGAGTGATATTGTGAAAGATTGAAAGAGGCAGAGGGAGGGAGGAGACAGAGAGAGAGAGAGAATGCGAGAGTGGGATAGAGGGAGAGGGAGATGGGGATAGGGAGGAAGGAAAAGGGAGAAAGAGAGAAATTAAAAGAGAGAAGAAGAAGGAAGAGGGAGATATAGAGAGGAAAGGAGAGAAAGGTAGAGAGGGAAAGAGGGAGAAAGAGAGTGTGGGAAAGAGAGGAGTGGGAAAGAGGAAGAGAGATGGTGAGAAGATGAGAGAAAGAGGGTAGAGAGAGAAAGAGATAGAGACAAGGGAGAGAAAGGGAGAGAGGGAGAGGGGGAGAGGGAGGGCAAGAGGGATAAGAGAGAGAGGGAGAGAAAGAAAAGGAAAGAGAGAGGGAAGAGATGGAGAAAGGAAGATAGAGGGAGAAAGAGAGGGAAAAGAAAAGAGGGAGGGAGATTGTGTGAGAGGGATAGATAGAGAGAGGTTAAGGGAGAGGAAGATAGAGAGGGAGAGGGAAGGATAAAGGTAGAAAGGGGAGGGAGAAAGGGAGAAAGAGAGAGGGAGTGAGTGAGGGAGAGGAAGAGACACAAGGAGAGAAGGAGAGGGAGATAAAGGGAGAAAGGCTGAAAGGAGAGGAAGAGAGGGAGAGGGATAGGTAGAGAGAGGAAGAGTGATAGTGACAAAGTAGGAGATGGAAAGAGAAAGAGAGAAGAAAGGTAAGAGACAGGGAGAAAAAGGGAAGGATAAAGAGAGAGAGGGAGATAGGGAGAGAGAGGGATATATAGAGAGAAATGAAGAGGGAGAGATTGATACAATGAGAGATTAGAAGAGGCAAAGGAAGGGAGAGAGAGGTTAAGAATAGGGAGGGTAAGAGAGGGAGAGAGAAGGAGAGGAAGAGAGAAAAAGAGAGAAAGAGTAAAGAAAGGGAGAGATTGAGTGAAAACGTAAGATAGAGGTAGAAAGGGTAAGAGGGAAAGAGAGTGGAATAATAAAGGGAGTGGGTGCGAGAGGGAGGGTGAGAGGATGATAAAGGGGTAGAGAGGGAGAGAGAAATGGATAGAGAAAGAGAGAAGGAGAGAGAAGAGAGTGAGACATGGAGAGAGAAAGAGAAAGAGAGAGGGAGATGAAGAAAGAGTGAGGGGGAGATGGAGAAAAAGAGAGGAAGGGAGGGAGGGAGAGAGAGGGTGAGAGGGAGAGGGAAGGAGAGAGAGGGAGAAATAGAGAGAGTAAGGGAGAGAGAGGATAGAAAAAGGGGAGAAAGAAAGAAGGGGAGAGAAAGAGAGGGAGAGAGAGATATATAGAGAGGGAGAGGAAGGGAAGAGGGGAGAGAGTGATAGAGAGGGAGAGAGATAGATAAAGAGAGATATAGAAAGAGGGTAAGAGGGAGAGATAAAAAGAGAGAGGGAAAGAGGTAGGGAGAGAGGGGATGGAAATAGAGAGCAAATAGGGAGAGATAGAGAGAGAGGGAGTGGGAGAAGCGAGAGGGTGAGAAACAGAGATAGAGATCGAAAGGGAGGGAGAAAGATAAAGAGGGAGAGAGGGAGAGAGATAGAGAGGAAGAGAGAGATGGGGAGCGTGGGAGAGAGAGAGATGGGGAGAGATAGAGGGAGTAGAGAGAGTGTGAGAGTATGATGAGAGATAAGAAAAGATAGAGGGATGGTTAGAGGAAGAGGGAAAAGGGGAGAGAGGGAGAGGGATAGAGAGGAAGAGACAGGGAGAGGTAGAGAGGGAGGGAGAGACAGGGAGAGGAAGATAGAAAAGGAGGAAGGGAGAGAGATAAAGAGGAAGAGAGGTAGAGATGGAGAGGGATCGAGAGTGGGAGGGTATGAAAGAGAGAGAGGGAGAGATAAAGGATGAGATAGAGTGTGAGAGAGGGAGAGATGAAGGATTAGATAGAGTGTGTGTGAGAGAGAGAGGGTGATAGAGAGAGAGAAGGAGAGATAGAAGAACGAGATAGAGTGCAAGAGAGTTAGAGCGAGAGATAGACATGGAGAAGAGAGAGGGAGATGGAGAGAGGGTGAGAGAGAGGGGTGAGAGAGGGAAAAAATAGAGAGAGATAGAGAGAAGGGGAGAGATAAGGAGAGAAGGATCAAGAGAGAGAAAGGGAAAGAGAGAAAAAGAGGGAGGGAGAGAGAGGTAGTAAGAGACATGGAAAGAGGAAGAGAGAGAAAGGGAGAGGGATAGGGGGAGAGGAGGGAGTAAAAGAGGGAGAGAGGGAAATAGAGAGGGATTAAGGGAGAGAGAAGGAGAGAGGGGAAGAGAGAGGGAGCGAAGGAGAGAGGGGGAGAGGGAGAGGAGAGGGAGAGATGAGAGAGAGTAAGAAAGAGGGGGAGGGGGAAAGAGTGAGGGAGGGAGAGAGAGGGAGAGAGGGGAAGAGAGGGAGAAAGAGAGAAAGAGGGAGAGAAGGGAGACAGAGAGAGAGAGAGAGAGAGGGAGACGAGAGAGAAGAGGAGAGAGAGGGAGATATAGAAGGAGAGACAGTGTGAGAGAGTTAGAAAGAGGGATAAAGAATTATGATAATAGAGAGAAAGAGAGAGAGGATGAGGAGAGTGGGTAAGAGCGAGAGAGAAGGAGAGCGAGATGGAAAAGGAGAGATGGAGAAAGAAGGAGAGATAAAGAGGGAAATTGAGAGACAAGGAGAGAGGGGCTAGAGAGAAGGGGAGAGGAAAAGGGAGAGAGGAAGAGAAAGATAGAGAGTAAGAGTGGGAGAGATAGAAAGAGAGAAGGAGAAAGAGTGAAAGAGAGAGAGAAAAAGAGAGAGATTGAGAAGGAGTAAGAGGGAGAGAGAGAGAGAGAGAGAGAAAGAGGGAGAGAAAGGGAGGCGGGGAGAGAAGGGAGAGAGAGGGAGATAGAATGGGAGAGAGTGTGAGAGGTAGAAAAAGGGATACGGAATTACGATAAGAGATAGAGGGAGGTAGAGGGAGGGAGAGGGATGGCAAGAGCGAGAGAGAGGGAGAGCGAGAGGAAGAAAGAGAGTAATAGAGGGAGAGAGAGGGATCGAGGGAGGGAGAAGGAGAGAGATAAAGAGAAAAAAAGGAGAGATAAGGTGAGAGGGAGGGAGAGGGAGAGGGAGAGGGAGAGGGAGAGATAGAGATAGAGAAAGAGGGGTTGAGAGAGGGAAGGAGAGAAAGAGATGTAGAGAGAAGAAGGAAAAGAGAGAGAGGGAGATATGGAGAAGGGAAGGGAGAGAGAGAAAGAGAAAGAGGAATAGAGAGTAAGGGAGAGAGTGAGAGAGAAGGAAAAGAGGGAGAGGGAGGGAGTGGTAGAGTGAGAGAGGGGGAGAGAGACAGAGAGAGATATAGAGAGGGAAATAGTGAGAGAATTGAGAGAGAGAGGTGCGAAAGGATTGATTGACAGAGAGAGAGAAGTAGAGGATGGGAGAGAGGTGAAGGAGAGAGTGAGGGAGAGCATGAGAGAGTGGGAGAGAGGGAGAGAGAGGGAGAGGGAGCGAGCAGAGGGAGTGGGAAAAGGGGAAGGAGGGGAGGGAGACAGAGAGAGGGAGAGAAAGGGAGAGAGAGAAATAGCGAAAGAGAGGGAGAGCAAGAGGAAGAAAGAGAGTAATAGAGGGAGAGAGAGAGGGATTGAGGTAGGGAGAAGGAGAGAGATAGAGAGAAAAAAGAGAGATAAGGTGAGAGGGAGAGAGAGAGAGGGAGAGGGACGGAGAGAGGGAGTGATGGAGATAGAGAAAGATGGGTTGAGGGAGGGAGGGAGAGAAAGAAAAGGTGAGGGAGGGAGAGAGAGATGGAGAGAGAGGTAAAGAGAAAAAGGAAAAGGGAGAGAGGGAGATATGGAGAAGGGAAGGGAGATAGAGCAAGAGAAGGAGGAAGAGATAGTAAGGGAGAGAGTGATAGAGAAGGAAGAGAGGGAGAGGGAGGGAGTCGTAGAGTGGGATAGAGGGAGAGAGAAGGAGAGAGATATAGAGAGAGGGAAATAGTGAGAGAATGGGAAAGGGAGAGAGGTGTAGAGAGAGATTGATTGATAGAGAGAGAGGTAGAGGATGGGAAAGAAGTGAAGGAAAGAGTGAGGGAGAGCATGAGAGAGTAGGAGATATAGGGGGAGAGGAGGAGGGAGCAGGAGAGGGAGTGGGAAAAGAAGAGGGAGGGGGATCAAGATAAAGAGAGGGAGAGAAGGAGAGAAGGAAAGAAATTGAGGGAGAGAGAGGAGAGGAGAGAGAGAAATAGGGGAGGGAGAGAGGGAGAGATAGGGAGAGAAGGTGAGAAGGAGAGGGATAAGGAGACCTGGAAGAGAGAGAAAGGGAGATAAAAGGAGAGGAAAGGAAAAAAGAGTAGGAGAGGGAGAGAGATGAGGAGAGAGTGAGAGAATAAGAGATGGAGAGAGAGGGAGGGAGGGAGGGAGGGAGAGGTCGAGAGGGAGAAGGAGAGAGAGATAGAGAGGGAGTGAGAAAGGGAAGAGGAAAGAAAAGGAGAGAGAGGGAAATGGAGAGGGAGAGGGAGAGAGGGAGAGAAGGAGAGAGGGAGAGAGGAGAGAAGGAGAGAGGGAGAGGGAGAGAAGGAGAGGGAGGGAGAGAGAATGTGAAAGGAAGAGAAGGAGAGGGAGAGGATGGAGGGAGTGAAAGAGAGGGAGAGAGAATGAGAAAGGAGGAGTAGGAGAGGGAAAGGGAGAGAGAAGAGAGAGGAAGAAGGGAAACGAGAGAAAGTGAGAGAGGGATAATGATATAATGAGAGTGAGAGGATAAGAGTAAGTGGAAAGAGGAAGAGAGAGTATGGGAGAGTAAGAGAGAGGGAAGGACAAAGGAAGAGAGGGAGAGAGGGAGAGAGGGACTGAGAGGGCAAGAGAACGGAGAGAGAGAGAGAGAAGGTAAGAGAGGGAGAGAGAGAAAATGAGAGATAAATGGAGAAGGAGTAAGAGAGAGCGATAAAGAAAGAGATGGAAAGAAAGATAGAAAGAAAGAGGGAGAGAGGGAGAGGGAAGAGAGGATAGAGACAATGGAAAGGAGAAAGGGAGAGAGGGAGAGAGGGAGTGTTGGAGAGAGGATGAGAGAGAGGGATAAGGAAAGAGAGGAAGGAGAGAGTGGGGAGAGAGAGAAAGAGTAGGAGAGAGGATGAGGGAAATAGAGGAAGGGAGAGGGAAGGAGAGAGGAGAAGAGTGGGAGAAAGAGGGAAAGAGGGAGAGATAAAGGGAGAGAGAGGGAGCTAAGAGTAAAAGGGGAGATGAAGAGAGAGAAGAAGAGAATGGGAGAGTGGCGAGGGAGGGAGAAGGAGAGGGAGGAGAGAAAGGGAGAGAGAGGGAGAGATAGAGAAAGAGAGAGGAAGAGAAGGGGAGGGAAAGAGAGCAAGGGAGAGGGAGAGGGAAAGAGAGAGAGAGTTAATGAGATGAAGAGAGAAGGAGATGAGGAAAGTGGGAGAGAGAGGGGAGTGAGAGCGAGTGAGAGAGAGAGGAAGGGAAGAAGGAGACAAAGGAAGAGAGGGAGAGAGAGAGGAAGACAGAGGAGAAGAGAGAGGGGCGAGAGAAAGAGGGAAGTAGAGAGGGAAAGGGATGGAGAAGGAAAGAAAGAGAGGCAGGGAGAAAGAGATAGAAGGAGAGAGAGTGGGAGAGAAGTGGGAGAGAGAGAGGAGGAGGAGAGGAAGAGAAAGAGTAGGAATGTAGGGGTGAGAGATGGAATGAGTGAGAAAGACTAAGAGGGAGAGAAAAAGGGATGGAGAAGAAGTGAGAGAGAGGGAAAGGAAGAGAGAAAAAAAAGTGAGAGAGGGAGAGAGATGAAGAGAGAGAAAGAGAGAAAAAGAGGGAGGAACATAAACGAAAAGGGAGAGGGATAGAGCATGAAAGAGAGAGGGTGATAGGAAGAAGGAGAGAGACAGAGATAGAGAGGGAGGGAGTGGGAGAGAGTAAGGAGAGAGAGGGAGGAAGAAAGGGAGGGAGAAAGGGAGATAAGAGATAAAGATAGGGAGTAAGACTGAATGAGGGATAGATGGGGAGAGGAAGGGAGGGCGAGAGAGGAAGAGCGTAGGAGACAAGAAGAAAGAGAGAGACGGTGAGAGAGAGGAAGAGATTGGGAGAGGGTACAATAGGGAGAGAGAGGTGGAGAAGGGGAAAGGCAGAGAGGGGTAGAGGGAAAGGAGAGAAAGAAGGAAGAGATAGAGGGAGAAGGAGTGAGGGATGAGAGAGAGAAGGGACAGAGAGAATAACGAGGAGAGAGAATGAGATGGAGAAAGAGGGAGAGGGAGAGAGAGAAAGGGATAGAATGAGAGAGACCGAGAGATATATATCGGGGGATAGAGGGGGAAATAGGGAGAAATTGAGATATAGGGAGAAAGAGAAGGAGGGAGAGAGAGAGGAAGAGAGAGGGGAGAGAGGGAGAGAGGGGGAGAGGGGGAAAGAGAGGGAGAGAGTGCAAAAGGGAGTGAGTGAAAGGGAGAGAGGGAGAAAGATGGGTAGAGACCAAACAAGAGAGGGAGAGAAAGAGAAAGAATGACAAAGCAAGAGAGAAAGGGATGGAGAGATAGAGAAAGAGTAAGAGAGAGAGAGGGATGGAGAGAAGGGGAGAGAGAGGAAGAAAGGGAGAGGGGGAAAGAAGGAGAGAGGGAAAGAGGGAGAAGGAGAGGGAGAGGGAAAGGAAATAAGGGAGAGAGGGATGGGGAGAAGGAGGAAGAGAAGGAGTAGGAGAGGGAGTGGGAGTGGGAGTAGGAGTGGAAGAGTGGGTGAGAGGGAGGAAGATGGAGATAGAGGGGGAGGGAGAGGGAGAATGAGAAAGGAATAGAGTGAAAAGGATAGGAAGAAGAAGGGAGAAAGATAGGGAGAGATAGGGAGAGAGGGAAAGGAGAAGAAGAGCGAGAGGGGGAGGCAGAGGGAGTGAGTGAGAAAGAGGGAGAGAGAATGAGAGAGAAAAGATGGAGAGGGGTAGAGAGGAAAGGGAGAGAGTGACAAAGATAGAAGGAAAAAGAGAGAGAAAAGGAGAGGAAAGGAGAGAGGTGGAGAAGGAGATAGAGGAAGAGAGAGAGAAAAGAGAGAGGGAGAGAAGTAGAGGCAAGAGTGAGGGAGAGAGGGAGATAGAGAGGTAGAGGAAAGATAGAGAGGTAGAGTGAGAGAGAGTAAAGCATAGAGAGAAAGGAAGAGAGAGAAAGAGAGCGAGAGTGGGAGAGGACAAGGGAGAGAGGGAGGGATGAAGGGAGAGAAAGAGGGAGAGAGAGATAGAGAGATATGGATAGAGTGGTAATGAGAGAGGGGGAGAGAAAAAAGGAAGAGGGAGCATAAAAAAGGGAGGGAAAGGGAGAGTGGAGAGAAGAAGGGAGAGAGGGAAAGGAAGGGAGAGATCGAGAGTGGGAGAAGGGAGGGGAAGGGAGAGAGAAAGAAAGGAAGAGAGAGAGAGAGATAGAGATTTGATGAGGGATAAGGAGAATGGGAGAGAGAGGGAAAGTGGGAGAGAGGAGATAGAGATAGATAGAAAGAGGGAGAAAGAGAAAAAGAGGAAGAGGGAGAGAGAGAGATAGGGAGAGAGGGTGAGGGAGAGAGAGGGGGAGAGAGAGATACAAGAAGAGAGGGAGATGGAGAGAAGGGGTGAGTGAGGGAGAGAATAAGAGAGTAGGAAGGAAAGAAAGATAGAGAGGGAGAGAGAAAAAGGGAGAGAAGGAAAGAGAGATAGTAGGGGGAGAAAGAGGGAGATGAAGGGTGAGAGGGAATGAGAGCAGGAAAGAAGGACAAAGAGGGAGAGAGAACGATAGAGAGGGAGAGGGAGAGAGAGTGAGATGGGTAGACAAAGAGAGCATGAGAGTGGGAGAGATTGAGAGAGGAGGAGAGTAATAGAGAGAGAAAGAGAGGGAGAGGTGGATAAAAGGAGCAAATGTGAGAGAGAGAGGGAGAGGGGGAGAAAAAGGAAGAGTGGGAGAAAAAGGAAGAGAGCGAGAGAGGGAGGCAGATAGAGGGAGAGGGAGAGGGAGGAGGCAGGGAGAGGGAGAGGTAGGAGGGAGGGAGAGGAGAGGGGCACAGATAGAGAGAAGGAAAGAGAGAGAAAGAGGGAGAGAGTGACGAGGAAGAGAGGGAGAGATGGTGTGAGAAAGAAAGAGAAAAAAGGAGTGTGAGGGAGAGGGATAGAGGGATAGAGGAGAGAGAGGGGAGAGAAAGAGAAAAAGCAAAGGAGAGGGAGAGGGAGGGGGAAAGAGAGAGGGAGAGAGGGGGAGAGAGAGGGAGAAAAAGGGAGAGAGAGCTTAGAGAGGGAGAGGGAGAGGGAGAGAGAATAAGATTGATAGAAGAGGGAAAAAGTGAGAGAGAGGGGGAACGAGAGAGAAGAGGAGAAAGAAAGAGAGAGAAGAGGGAGATGAAGAAGAAGGAGATAAAGAGGAAAGGATAGGGAGAGAGAGGGGAGAGGGAGTGAGAGAGGGAGAAGCAGAGGGAGAGGGAGAGAGAGGGAGATGGATAGAGAGGCAAAGAGTGAGAGAGTAAAAAGAGGGGAAAGGGAGAGAGTGGTAAAGATGAGAGAGAGAAAAAGAAAGAGAGATGAGGAGAGAGAGGGAGAGGAAGGGAGATAAGAGAATAAGAGAGAGGAAGATAGTGGAAGAGAAGAAGAGAGGGAAAGAGAGAGGGAGAAAGAGGGATATAAAGAAGGGGAGAGAGAGAGAGGGAGAAAGATCGGGAGGCGAGAGGGAAGAAGATAAGAGAGAAGGATAGAGAAAAACGAAGAAGAGGGAGAGAGGGAGAGAGTAAGAGAGGTAAAGGGACAAAGAGAGGGAGATAGGAGAGAGAATGAGAGAGAGGGAGAGAGGGAGAGAAAAAGAAGGAGGGAGAGAGAGAGGCAGAGAGGGTGATATGGAGAGGGAGAGGAAGAGTAGGAGGCAGAGAGAAAGAGAGAAAGGAAAAAAGAGAGGAAGAGGGAGCAAGGTAGAGAAGGAGAGAGAGGGAAAGAGATCGAGGGAGAGAAAGAAAGAGAGGGAGAGGGTCGGAGAAAGAGAGGATAGGGAGAGGGAGAGGGAGAGAGAGAGGGAGAGAGTGAGAAAAAGGGAGAGAGAATAAGAGAGAAAAAAGGAAGAGGGAGAGAGAGAAGGAAAAAAGGGAGAGAGAGCTTAAAGAGAGAGGGAGAGAGAGCAAGATTGAGAGAGAGGGAGAAAGTGAGAGAGAGGGGAAGAAACAGAGAGAGAAGAGGAGAAAGAAAGAGAGAAGAAGAGGGAGATAGAAGGAAGGAGATAAAGAGGGAGGGATATGGAGAGAAAGGGCAAGATGGAGAAGGAAAGGGAAAGGGAGAGTGAGTGAGATGGATAGAGAGGTAGAGAGTGAGAGAGTGAAAAAGAGAGGAAAGGGAGGTAGTGATAGAGAATGACAGAGGGAAAAAGGAAGGAGAGATGGGGAAGGAGAGGGAGAGGAAGGGAGAGGGGAAAATCAAAGAGAGGAGATAGTGGAAGAGAGAGAGAGGAAGAGAGGGAGAAGGAGGGAGAGAAGGAGAAGGAGGGAAAGAGAGGGAGAGAAAGGGTGATATGGAGAGGGAGAGGAAGAGTAGGAGGGAGAGCGAAGCAGAGAAAGGAAAAAAGAGAGGGAGAGGGAGTAAGGCAGAGAATGAGAGAGACGGAAACAGATCGAGGGTGAGAAAGGAAGAAAGAGTGAGGGTGAGAGAAGGAGAGGATTCGAAGAGGGAGAGGGAGAGGGAGAGGGAGAGAGTGAGAAAAAGGGAGAGAGAATGAGAGAGAAAGAGAGGGAGAGGAGGAGAGAAAGCTTAGAGAGAGAGAGGGAGAGGGAGAGAGAGCAAGATTGATGAGAGGGGGAGAAAGAGAGAGAGAAGAGGAGAAAGAAAGAGAAGAAGAGGGAGCTATGAGAAGAAGGAGATAGAGAGGGAGGTATTGGGAGAGAGAGGGCGAGAGGGAGTGAGAGAAGAAGGAGAGGGAAAGGGAGAGAGAGAGATAGACAGAGAGGCGAGAGTGAGAGAATGAAAAAGAAGGGAAAAGCAGAGAGTGGTAGAGAATGAGAGAGAGAAAAATGAAGGAGAGATAGGGAGAGAGAGGGAATGGAAGGAAGAGGGGAGAAAAGAGAGAGGAAAATAGTGGAAGAGAATAAGAAAGAGAAAGAGAGAGAGAGATAGAGGGCTATAAAGAAGGAAAGAGGGAGAGGGGGAGAGAGTGAGAAAAAGGGAAAGAGATAAGAGAGAAAGAAAGGGAGAGGGGGAGAGAGAAGGAAAAAGGGGAGAGAGAACTTAGAGAGAGAGAGGGAGAGAGAGCAAGATTGATAAAAAAGAGGGAGAAAGTGAGAGAGTGGGGAGAAAGAGAGAGGGAAGAGGAGAAAGAAAGAGAGAAGAAGGGGGAGATAGAGAAGAAGGAGATAAAGAGGGAGGGATAGGGAGAGAAAGGGTGAGAGGGAGAAGGAGAGGGAGAGGGAGAGTGAGTAAGATGGATAGAGAGGGAGAGAGTGAGAGAGTGAAAAAGAGAGGAAAGGGAGGTAGTGGTAGAGAATGAGAGAGGGAAAAAGAAGGAGAGAAGGGAAGGAGTTGGAGAGGAAGGGAGAGGGGGAAATCAAAGAGATGAAGATAATGGAATAGAAGAAGAGAGGGAAAGAGGGAGAGAGAGTGAGAGAATGAGAAGGAGGGAGAGAAGGAGAAGGAGGGAGAAAGAGGGAGAGAAAGGGTGATATGGAGAGGGAGAGGAAGAGTAGGAGGGAGAGAGAAGCAGAGAAAGGAAGAAAAGAGAGGGAGAGGGAGTAAGGTAGAGAAGGAGAGAGAGGGAAAGAGATTGAGAGTGAGAAAGGAAGAAAGGGTGAGGGTGAGAGAAGGAGAGGATTCAGAAAGGGAGAGGAGAGGGAGAGAGTGAGAAAAAGGGAGAGAGAATGAGAGAGAGAGAGGGACCGGGGGAGAGAGAGGAAGAAAGAGGGAGAGAGATCTTAGAGAGAGAGAGGGAGAGGGAGATAGAGCAAGATTGATAGAGAGGGGGAGAAAGAGAGAGAGAAGAGGAGAAAGAAAGAGATGAAGAGGGAGATATAAGAAGAAGGAGATAGAGAGGCAGGTATTAGGAGAGGGAGGGCGAGAGGGAGTGAGAGAAGGAGAAGGAGAGGGAGAGGGAGAGAGAGATGGACAAAGAGGCAGAGAGTTAGAGAATGAAAAAGAAAGAAAATGGAAAGATTGGTAGAGAATGAGAGAGAGAAAATAGAAGGAGAGATAGGGAGAGAGAGGGAAAGGAAGGAAGAGGGAGAAAAGAGAGAGGAAGATAGTGGAAGAGAAGAAGAGAGGGAAAGAGAGAGATAGATAGAGGGATATAAAGAAGGAAAGAGAGAGAGAGAAGGACAGAGTGAGAAAAAAGGAGAGAGAACTTAGAGAGAGAGCAAGATTGATAGAGAGATGGAGAAAGTTAGAGAGAGGGATAAAGAGAGAGGGAAGAGGAGAAAGAAAGAGAGGAGAAAAGGGAGATAGAAGAAGAAGGAGATAGAGAGGGAGGGATAGGGAGAGAAAGGGCGAGAGGAAGAAAGAGAGGGAGAGGGAGAGTGAGTGAGATGGATAGAGAGGCAAAGAGTGAGAGATTGAAGAAAAAAGGAAAGGGAGGTAGTGGTAGAGAATGAGAGAGGGAAAAAGAAGTGAGAGATAGGGAAGGAGAGGGAGAGTAAGGGAGAGGGAAAAATAAAAAAGAGGAAGATAAGGGAAGAGAAGAAGAGAGGGAAAGAGAGAGAGAGAGGGAGAGAAGGAGAAGAAGGGAGAGAGA
The DNA here is from genome assembly GCA_963924115.1 of Dovyalis caffra. NCBI lineage: Eukaryota > Viridiplantae > Streptophyta > Magnoliopsida > Malpighiales > Salicaceae > Dovyalis > Dovyalis caffra. The sequence continues at coordinate 48,310 of CAWUPB010000138.1, forward strand.
GGGAGAGAAAGGGTGATATGGAGAGGGAGAGGAAGAGTAGGAGGGAGAGAGAAGTAGAGAAAGGAAAAAAGAGAGGGAGAGGGAGTAAGGTAGAGAAGGAGAGAGAGCAGAAGGAGATCGAGGGTGAGAAAGGAAGAAAGGGTGAGGGTGAGAGAAGGAGAGGATCTTGGAGAGGGAGAGGGAGAGAGAGAGGAAGAGAGTGAGAAAAAAGAAGAGAGAATGAGAGAGAAAGAGAGGGAGTGGGGAGAGAGAGGAAGAAAGGGGGAGAGAGAGCTAGAGAGAGGGAGAGGGAGAGAGAGCAAGATTAATAGAGAGGGGGAGAAAGAGAGAGAGAAGAAGAGAAATAAAGAGACGAAGAGGGAGATATAAGAAGAAGGAGATAGAGAGGGAGGTATTGGGAGAGAGCGGGCGAGAGGGAGTTAGAGAAGAAGAAGGAGAGGGAGAGGGAGAGAGAGAGATGGATAGAGAGGCAGAGAGTGAGAGAATGAAAAAGAAGGGAAAAGAGAGAGTCGTAGAGAATGAGAGAGAGAAAAAGAAGGAGAGATGGGGAGAGAGAGGGAATGGAAGGAAGAGGGGAGAAAAAGAGAGAAAGATAGTGAAAGAGAATAAGAGAGGGAAAGAGAGAGAGAGAGATAGAGGGATATAAAGAAAGAAAGATAGAGAGGGGGAGAGAGTGAGAAAAAGGGAGAGAGATAGAGAGGAAAGAAAGACAGAGGGGGAGAGAGAAGGAAAAGGGGGAGAGTGAACTTAGAGAGAGAGAGGGAGAGAGAGCAAGATTGATAAGAAGAGGGAGAAAGTGAGAGAGTGGAGGAGAAAGAGAGAGGGAAGAGGAGAAAGAAAGAGAGAAGAAGAGGGAGATAGAAGAAGAAGGAGATAGAGAGGGAGGGATAAGGTGAGAAAGGGCGAGAGGGAGAAGGAGAGGGAGAGGGAGAGTGAGTAAGATGGATAGAGAGGCAGAGAGTGAGAGAGTGAAAAGAGAGGAAAGAAGTTAGTGGTAGAGAATGAGAGAGGGAAAAAAGAAGGAGAGATGGGGAAGGAGAGGGAGAGGAAGGGAGAGGGGAAAATCAAAGAGAGGAAGATAAGTGGAATAGAAAGAGAGGGAAAGAGAGAGAGAGTGAGAGAATGAGAAGGAGGGAGAGAAGGAGAAGGAGGGAGAAAGAGGGAGAGAAAGGGTGATATGGAGAGAGAGAGGAAGAGAAGGAGGGAGAGAGAAGTAGAGAAAGGAAGAAAAGAGAGAGAGAAGGAGTAAGGTAGAGAAGGAAAGAGAGGGAAAGAGATCGAGGGTGAGAAAGGAAGAAAGGGTGAGGGTGAGAGAAGGAGAGGATTCAGAGAGGGAGAGGGAGAGAGAGAGGAGGGAGTGAGAAAAAGGAAGAGAGAATGAGAGAGAGGGAGGAGTGGGGGAGAGAGAGGAAGAAAGGGGGAGAGAGAGCGTAGAGAGAGAGGGAGAGAGGGAGATAGAGCAAGATTGATAGAGAGGGGGAGAAAGAGAGAGAGGCAAGATGAGAAAGAAAGAGATGAAGAGGGAGATATGTGCAAGAAGTAAGATAGAGAGGGAGGTATTGGGAGAGAGAGGGCGAGAGGGAGTGAGAGAAGGAGAAGGAGAGGGAGAGGGAGGGAGAGAGATGGATAGAGAGGCAGAGAGTGAGAGAATGAAAAGAAGGGAGAAGGAAAGAGTGGTAGAGAATTAGAGAGAGAAAATAGAAGGAGAGATGGGGAGAGAGAGGGAAAGGAAGGAAGAGGGGAGAAAAGGAGAGAGGAAGATAGTGGAAGAGAAGAAGAGAGGGAAGAGAGAGAGAGAGATAGAGGGATATAGAGAGAAGGAGAGAGATAGAGAGAGAGGGAGAGAGTGAGAAGAAAGGGGAGAGAGAACTTAGGAGAGAGAGACAAGATTGATAGAGAGACGGAGAAAGTGAGAGAGAGGGGATAAAGAGAGAGAAGAGAGAAAGGAAGAGAGGAGATGGAGATAGAAGGAAGGAGATAGAGAGGGAGGGATAGGGAGAGAAAGGGCGAGAGGGAGAAGGAGAGAGAGAGGGAGAGTGAGTGAGATGGATAGAGACGCAGAGAGTGAGAAAGTGAAAAAGAGAGGAAAGGGAGGTAGTGGTAGAGAATGAGAGAGGGAAAAAAGAAGGAGAGATAGGAAAGGAGAGGGAGAGGAAGGGAGAGGGGAAAATAAAAGAGAGGAAGATAATGGAATAGAACAAGAGAGGGAAAGAGAGAGAGAGAGGGAGAAGGAGAGAGAGAAGGAGAGGAGGGAGAGAGAGAGAGAAAGGGTGATATGGAGAGGGAGAGGAAGAGTAGGAGGGAGAGAGAAGCGAGAAAGGAAAAAAAGGAGAGGGAGAGGGAGTAAGGTAGAGAAGGAGAGAGAGGGAAGGAGATTGAGGGTGAGAAAGGAAGAAAGGATGAGGGTGAGAGAAGGAGAGGATTCAGAAAGGGAGAAGGAGAGAGAGAGGGAAGAGAGTGAGAAAAAGGGAGAGAGAATGAGAGAGAAAGAGAGGGAGTGGGGGAGAGAGAGGAAGAAAGGGGGAGAGAGAGCTTAGTAAGAGAGAGGGATAGGGAGAGAGAGCAAGATTGATAGAGAGGGGGAGAAAGAGAGAGAGAGAGAGGAGAAAGAAAGAGAAGAAGAAGGAGATATAAGAAGAAACGAGATAGAGAGGGAGGTATTGGGAGAGAAAGGGCGAGAGGGAGTGAGAGAAGAAGAAGGGAGAGGGAGAGAGAGAGAGAGAGATGTACAGAGAGGCAGAGAGTGAGAGAATGAAAAGAAGGGAGAATGAGAGAGTGGTAGAGAACGAGAGAGAGAAAAAGAAGGAGAGTTAGGGAGAGAGAGGGAATGGAAGGAAGAGGGGAGAAAAGAGAGAGGAAGATAAGTGGAAGAGAGTAAGAGAGGGAAAAGAGAGAGAGAGATAGATTGATATAAAGAAGGAATGAGAGAGAGAGGGAGAAAGATAAGGACAGAGAGGAGAGAGGATAGGGAGAGAAGGATAGAGAGAAAGCGAAGGAGAGGGAGAGAGGGAGATAGTAAGATAAAAAGGACAAAGAGAGGGAGAAAGGGAGAGAGAAAGAGAGAGAGGGAGAGAGGGAGAGATGGAGAAGGAGGGAGAGAGTGGGAGAGAAAGGGTGATAATGGAGAGGGAGAGGGAGAGTAGGAGGGAGAGAGAAGGAGAGAAAGGAAAAAGAGAGGGAGAGGGAGCAAGGTAGGAAGGAGAGAGAGGGAAAGAGATCGAGGGAGAGAGGGAGAGAAAGGGTGATACGGAGAGGGAGAGGGAGAGTGGAGAGGGAGAGAGAGAGGAGAGAAAGGAAAAAAGAGAGGGAGTGGGAGCAAGGTAGAGAGAGGAGAGAGAGGGAAAGAGATCGAGGGAGAGAAAAGAAGAGAGAGGCGAGGGGTGAGAGAATGAGAGGATAGGGAGAGGGAGAGGGAGAGAGTGAGAGAAAGGGAGAGAGAATGAGAGAGAAAGAAAGGGAGAGGGGGAGAGAGAAGGAAAAGTGGGAGAGAAAGCTAGAGAGAGAGGGAGAGAGAGCAAGATTGATGAGAGAGGAAGAAAGTGAGAGAGAAGGGAGAAAGAGAGAGGGAAGAGGGAGAAAGAAAGAGAGAAGTAAGAGGGAGATAGAGATAGAAGGCGATAGAGAGGGAGGAATAGGAAGAGAAAGGGTGAGAGGGAGAAGGAGAGGGAGAGGGAGAGTGAGTGAGATGGATATAGAGGCAGAGAGTGAGAGAATGAAAAGAGAGGAAAGGGAGGGAGTGGTAGAGAATGAGAGAGGGGAAAAAGAATGAGAGATAGAGAGGGAGAGGGAGAGGAAGGGAGAGGGGGAAATAAAAGAGAGGAAGATAGTGAAAGAGAAGAAAAGAGGGAAAGAGAGAGAGAGGGAAGGAAGGAGAAGAAAGGAGAGAAGGAGAAGGAGGGAGAGAGAGGGGGAGAAAGGGTGATATAGAGAGAGGGAGAGGAAGAGTAAGAGGGAGAGAGAAAGAGAGAAAGGAAAAAAAGAGAGGGAGAGGGGTAAGGTAGAGAAGGAGAGAGGGGGAAAGAGATCATGGGTGAGAAAGGAAAAAAGGGTGAGAGGTGAGAGAAGGAGAGGATTCAGAGAGGGAGAGGGAGAGAGAGAGGGAGAAAGTGTTAAAAAGGGAGAGAGAATGAGAGAGAAAGAGAGGGAGAGGGGGAGAGAGAGGAAGAAAGGGGGAGAGAGAGCTTAAAGAGAAAGAGGGAGACAGAGAGAGAGTAAGATTTATAAAGAGGGTGAGAAAGAGAGAGAAGAGGAGAAAGAAAGAGGGAAGAAGAGGGAGATATAAGAAGAATGAGAAAGAGAGGGAGGTATTGGGAGAGAGAGGGTGAGAGGGAGTGAGAGAGGGAGAATGAGAGGGCGAGGGAGAGAGAGTGAGATGGACAGAGAGGTAGGGAGTGAGAGAATGAAAAGGAAAGGAAAAGGAAAGAGTGGTAGAGAACGAGAGAGAGAAAAAGAAGGAGAGATGGGGAGAGAAAGGGAGAGGAAGGAAGAGGGAGAAAAGGATAGAGGAAGATAGTGGAAGAGAAGAAGAGAGGGAAAGAGAGAGAGAGATAGAGGGATATAATGAAGGAAAGAGAGAGAGAGGGAGAAAGATAGGGAGGGAGAGGAAGAGGATAGGAGAGAGGGATAGAGAAAAGTGAAAGATAGGGAGAAGGAGAGGGAAAGAGAGAGAGAGAAGGGGTAGAGAGAGGAGGAAAGGGAGAGAGGGGCGAAAGATGGATGAGAAGGAGAGAAAGGGAGAGGGAGAGAAAGAGAGATGGAGAGGGAGGAAGGGAGAATATAGGGGGAGAGAGAGGGAGGTAGAGAACGAGAGAGAGAGAGGGAAAGAGGGGGAGAGGGGGAGTGAGTGGGAGAGAGGGAGAGAGAGTGTAAAAGCGAGATAGGGGAGAAAGAGAGGGAAAGCGGGATAAGGAGAGGGAGGTCGAGGGAAAGGAGAGAGAGATAGAGGGAGAGAGAGATAGAGGGATAGAGAGGAAGAGGGAAGGAAGGAGGGAGAGGGAAAGAGATAAAGAGAGTGAGAGAGAAAGAGAGGGAGAGTATGAGAGATGGAGAGGGAAATGGAGATGAAGAGAGGGGGATATGAGAGAGAAAAGGAGTGTGGGAGAGAAGGATAAAGAGAGAGGGAAAGAGGGTGAGAGAGCGAGAGGAGGGAAGAGTGAGGGCGAGGGAGGCTGATAGAGAGAATGAGAGAAGGAAGCTAAATGAGGGAGAGAAAGGCAGAGGGAGAGAGGAAGAGAGGGAGAGGGGGAGAGAGTGAGAGAGTGGGAGAGAAGGTGAGGGAGAGGGAGTGAGAGATAAAAGGTGTGAGCGATAAGGAGAGAGATAGGAGGTCGAGAGAGAGTGAGGGAAACATATAGAGAGGGGGAAGATAAAGAGGAGAGAGAGAGAAGGGACAAAAAGAGGGATAGTAAGAGAGGGAATGAAGGAATGATAGGTTGTGAGAGGATAAGGGAAAAAAGAGGAATAAAAAGGAGATAGAGTAAGGGATAGAAAGAGAGGGGCAGAGAGAGAGATTAAGAGAAGAGGGAGAGAGAGTGTGAGAAAGGGAGGGAGAGAGGGATATGGAAAGGGAAAGAGATAGAGGAAGAGGGATGGAGAGGAAATAAGAGGGGGAAAAGAGGGATAGAAGAAGAGGGAGAGAGAGGAAGAGGGAGAAGGGGAGTGAGAGAGGGAAAAGAGGAGGGAGAGGAAGGAATTAGATAAGGGAGAGGGAGGGAGTGAAGGACGGAGAGAGAGAATGAGAAAGAGGGAAAAGTAAATGGAAATGAGGGAAAGGAAGAGGGAGAGAGGGAGAGAGTAAGAGACGTGGCGGGATAGAGAGAGAGAGGAAGAGGGAAAGGGAGAGAGGGAGAAAGGGAGAGAGAAAGGGAGAGACGGAGAGAGAAAGGGAGAGGGAGGGAGAGAGGTAGAGAAAAGGGATATGGAGAAGCAGAGGAAGAGTATAAGGGAGAGAGAAGGAGAGAAAGGAAAAAGAGAGTGAGAGGGTGAGGGTGAGAGAAGGAGACGATAGGGAGAGGGAGAGGGAGAGGGAGAGAGAATGAGAGTGAAAGAGAGGGAGAGGGGGAGAGAAAGAGGGAGAAAAGGGAGAGAGAGCATAGAGAGAGAGAGGGAGAGGGAAAGGAAGGGAGAGCAAGATTAATAAAGAGAGGGACAAAGTGAGAGAGAAGGGGAGAAATGAGAGAGAAGAAGAGAAAGAAAGAGAGAAGAATAAGGAGATAGAGAAGAAGGAGATAGAGAGGGAGGGATAGGAAGAGAGAGAGGGCGAGAGGGAGTGAGAGAGGGAAAAGGAGAGGGAGAGGGAGAGAGAGTGATGTGGATAGAGAGGCGAGAGTGAGAGAGTGAAAAAGAAGGGAAAGGGACAGAGTGGTAGAGAATGAGAGAGAGAAAAAGAAGAAGAGAAAGGGAGAGAGAGGGAAAGGAAGGGAGAGGGTAGAATAAGAGAGAGAAAGATAGTGGAAGAGCGTAAGAGAGGGAAAGAGAGAGAGAAAGAGGGATATAAAGAAGGAGAGAGAGGGACAAAGAGAAAGGTAGGGAGGGAGAGGAAGGGGATAGGAGAGAGGGATAGAGAAAAGCGAAGGAGAGGGAGAGGGAGAGGCAAATTGAGAGGAGGGGGAGAGAGAGGAGGAGAGGGAGAGAGTGCAAGAGAGGGAGAGAGTGAGCGAGAGATGGATGAGAAGGAGAGAGAGGGAGAGGGAGAGAGGGAGATAGGGAGGGAGAAATGGAGAATTTAGGGGGAAAGAGAGGGAGGTAGAGAGTGGAGAGAGAGAGAGGGAAAGATGGGAGAGGTAGAGTGAGTGGGGAGAGAGAGAGAGAGGGTGAAAGTGAGAGAGGGGGCAGAAAGAAAGGGAAAGAGGGATAGGGAGAGGGAGGTAGAGGAAAAGGGAGAGAGAGATGAGGGAGAGGGAGATCGAGGGATAGAGAGGAAGAGGGAAGGAGGGAGGGAGAGGGAAAGAGATAGAGAGAGTGGGAGAGAAGGAGAGGAGGAGTATGAGAGATGAGAGGGGAATGGAGATGGAGAGAGAGGGGATATAAAGAGAAAGGGAGTGAGAGAGAGAAGGATAAAGAGAGAGGGAAAGAAGGTGAGAGAGAGAGGGGGAGAGTGAGGGAGAGGGGGATGATAGAGAGAATGAGAGAGGGAAAGAGGGTGAGAGAGAGAGGGGGAGAGTGAGGGAGAGGGGGATGATAGAGAGAATGAGAGAGGGAAGCCAATTGAGGGAGAGAAAGGCGAGAGGGAGAGAGGAAGAGAGGCAGAGGGGGATAGAGTGAGAGAGAGGGAAAGAGAGATAAAAGGTGTGAGAGAGAAGGAGAGAGATAGAGGTCAAGAGAGAGTGAGGGAAAAAGATAGAGAGGTAGAAAGAGAAAGAGGAAGAGGGAGAGAAGGGACAAAGAGAGGGAGAGAAAAAGAGGGAATGAAGGAATGAAAGGGAGAAAGAGGATAAGGAAAAAAAGGGATAAAGAGGAGATAGAGTAAGGGATAGAAAGAGAGGGGAAAAGAGAGAGATTGAGAGAAGAGGAGAGAGAGTGTGGGAAAGGGAGAGAGTGAGGGATGTGGAGAGTGATAGAGATAGAGGAAGAGGGATGAAGAGAAAAGGAGAGGGGGAAAGGAAGGGAAAAGGAAGAGGGAGAGAAAGGAAGAGGGAGAAGAGGAGTAAGGGAGATTGGAAGGAAGAGGAAGGAATGAGGCAAGGGAGAGGGAGGGAGGGAAGGAGGGGAGAGATAGAATGAGAAAGAGGCATGGAGGGATAGAGAGAGAGGGATAGATGGAGGGATAGGGAAAGGGAGAGAGGAAGAGAGTAAGAGAGGTAAAGGGACAAAGAGAGGGAGAGAGGAAGGGAGAGAGGGAGAGAGGGAGAGAAGGAGAAGGAGGGAGAGAGAGGGTTATATGGAGAGGGAGAGGAAGAGTAGGAGGGAGAGAGGAGGAGAGAAAGGAAAAAGTGAGGGAGAGGGGTCAAGGTAGAGAAGGAGAGAGAGGGAAAAAGATTAAGAGAGAGAAAGGAAGAGAGGGTGAGTGGTGAGAGAAGGAGAGGATAGGGAGAGGGAGAGGGAGAGGGAGAGTGTGAGAACGAGGGAGAGAGAATGAGAGAGAAAGAGAGGGAGAGGGGGAGAGCGAAGGAGAAAAGAGGAGAGAGAGCTTAGAGGAGTGAGGGAGATGGGAAGGGAGAGGAAGGAATGAGATAAGTGGAGAGGGAGGGAGGGAAAGAGGGAGAGATAGAATGAGAAAGAGGCATGGAGGAATAGAGAGAGAGGGCTAAAGGGAAGGACGGGGAAAGGGAGAGAGGGAGAGAGTAAGAGAGGCAAAGGAACAAAGAGAGGGAGAGAGGGAGAGAGAAAGAGAGAGAGGGGGAGAGGGAGAGAAAGAGAAGGAGGGAGAGAGAGGGTTATATGGAGAGGGAGAGGAAGAGTAGGGGGAGAGAGAAGGAGAGAAAGGAAAAAAGAGAGGTAGAGGGAGTAAGGTAGAGAAGGAGAGAGAGGGAAAGAGATTGAGGGAGAGAAAGGAAGAGAGAGGTGAGGGGTGAGAGAAGGAGAGGATAGGGAAAGGGAGAGGGAGAGAAAGGGAGAGAGAATAAGAGAGAAAGAGAGGTAGAGGGGAGAGATAGGGAGACAAGGGGAGAGAGAGCTAGAGAGAGAGAGGGAGAGGGGAGAGAGCAAGATTGATAGATAGAGGGAGAAAATGAGAGAGAGGGAAGAAAGAGAGAGAGAAAAGGAGAAAGAAAGAGAGAAGAAGAGGGAGATAAAAGAAGAAGGACATAAAGAGGGAGGGATAGGGAGAGAGAAGGCGAGAGGGAGTTAGGGAGGAGAAGGAGAGGGAGAAGGGAGAGAGAGAGTGGATAGAGAGGCAGATAGTAAGAGAGTGAAAAAGAGAGGAAAGGGAGAGAGTGGTAAAGAATGAGAGAGAGAGAAAAAGAAGGAGAGATGTGGATAGAAAGGGAAAGGTAGGGAGAAGGGAGAAAAAGAGAGAGAAAGATAGTGGAAGAGAAGAACGTGAGGGAAAGAGAGAGGATGAAAGAGGGATATAAATAAGGGAGAGAGGGAGAGGGAGAAAGATGGGGAGGGAGAGGAATAGGATAGGAGAGAGGGAAAGAGAAAAGTGAAGGAGAAGGAGAGGGAGACGGAAAGAGAGAGAGGGAGAGAGAAGAGGAGAGGGAGAGAGTGCAAAAAAGGGAGAGAGGGAGTGAAAGATGGATGAGAAGAAGAGAGAGAGGGGGCGAAATGGAGATAGAGTGGGAGAAAAGGAAGAATGTAGGAGGGAGAGAGAGGGAGGTGGAGAGCCGGAGAGAGAGAGAGAGAGGAGGGAGAGGGGGAGTTAGTGGTGGAAAGGGAGAGAGAGGGTGAAAATGAGAGAAAGGGAGAAATAGAGGGAAAGAGGGATAGGTAGAGGAAGGTAGAGGAAAGGGAGGGAGAGGGAGATAGAGGGATAAAGAGGAAGAAAGAAGGAGGGAGAGAGAGGGAAAGAGATAGAGAGAGTGGGAAAGAAGGAGAGGAAGAGTATGAAAGATAGAGAGGGAAATGAAGATGGAGAGAGGGGGATGTAGAGAGAAAAGGAGTGAGAGAGAGAGGAAAGAGGGTGAGAGAGAGAGAGGGGAGAGTGAGAATGATGGAGAGAATGAGAGAAGGAAGCCAAGTGAGGGAGAGAGGGAGAGAGGGAGAGGGGAGAGAGTGAGAGAGGGGGAGAAAAGGAGAGGGAGAGGGAGAGAGATGAAGGTGTGAGAGATATGGAGAGTGATAGAGGTCGAGAGAGAGTGAGGGAAAAAGATAGAGAGGGAGAGAGAAAAAGAAGGAGAGAGAGAGAAGGGACAAAGAGAGGGAGAGCAAGAGAGGGAATGAAGGAAAAAAATGGAGAGAGAGGATAAGGGAAAGAGAGTGGTAGAGAATGAGAGAGAGAGAGAAAAGAAAGAGAGAGGGAGAGAGGGGGAGAGGAAGGGAGAGGGGAGAAAAGAGAGAGGAAGATAGTGAAAGAGATGAAAAGAGGGAAAGAGAGAGAGAAAGAGGGATATAAAGAAGGAGAGATAGGGAGAGTGAGAAAGATAGGGAGGGAGAGGAAGAGGATAGAGAGAGGGACAGAGAAAAGAGAAGGAGAGGGAGAGAGAGAAGAAAAGAGAGAGAAGAGGGAGAGAGATAGAAGGTGTGAGAGATAAGGAGAGTGATAGAGTTCAAGAGAGGGTAAAGGAAAAGAGAAAGAGGGAGAGAGTGAGAAGGCACAAAGAGAGGGAATGAAGGAAAGAAAGGAAGAGAGAGGATAAGGGAAAAAAGGGATAAAGAGGAGATAGAGTAAAGGATAGAAAGAGAGGGGCGAAAGAGAGATTGAGAGAAGAGGAGAGAGAGTGTGGAAAAGGGAGGGTGAGAGGGATGTGGAGAAGGACAGAGATAGAGGAAGAAGGATGGAGAGAAAAAGAGAGGGGAAAAGGGGGGAATGAGGAAGAGGGAGAGAGAGAAGAGGGCGAAGGGAGTGCGAGAGGGACAAAAAGAGGGAGAGGAAGGAATGAGATAAGGGAGAGTGAGGAAGGGAAGAAGGGGAGAGAGAGAATGAGAAAGAGGGAAAGGGAAAGGGAAATGAGGGAAAGGAAGAGGGAGAGAGGGAAAGAGTAAGAGATGTGGAGGGACAGAGAGAAAGGGAGAGAGGGAGGGAGAGGGAAAAGGAGAGAGAGGGAGAGAGTAAGAGAGGTAAAGGGACAAAGAGAGGGAGAGAGGGAGAGAAGGAGAAGGAGGGAGAGAGAGGGAGAGAAAAGGTGATATGGAGAGGGAGAGGAAGAGTAGGAGGGAGAGAGAAGGAGAGAAAGGAAAAGGAGAGGGAGAGGGAGGAAGGTAGAGAAGGAGAGGAGGGAAAAGAGAGGGAGAGGGAGGAAGGTAGAGAAGGAGAGGAGGGAAAAGATTAAGGGAGAGAAAGGAAGAGAGGGTGAGGGTCAGAGAAGGAGAGGATATGGAGAGGGAGAGGGAGAGAGTGAGAAAGAGGGAGAGAGAATAAGAGAGAAAGAGAGGGAGAGGGGGAGAAAGGAACGAAGGAAGAGAGGAAAGGGAGAGTGGTAGAGATAAAGGGAAATGAAGAGAGAGAGAGAAGGGAGAGAGGTAGAGAGGAGATAGAGGAAGGGAAGGAGAGATAGAAGTAGAGGCAAGAGTGAGAGAAAAGGAGAGAGGGAGTCGGAGAGGGAGAGTGAGAGAGAGGAGAGTGAGAAAGGGTGAAGGAGAGAGTTAAAGGAAGAGAGAGAAAGAGAGTAAGAGTGGGAGAGAAAGAGGAAGAGAGGAAGGAAGGGAAGGAGGGAGAGAGAGATAGAGAGATATGGATAGAGAGCTAGTGAGAGAGAGGGAGAGAGAAAGAGAGGAAAAGAGAGCAAAAACAAGAGGGAGAGGGGGAGAGCAAGGAATGAGAGAGGGAGAGAGGGCAAGAGAAAGGAAGAGAATGAAAGGAAGGGAGAGATGAAGAGTGGGAGAGGGAGCGAGAGAGGAAGAGAGGAAGAAAGGAAGAGAGAGGGAGGGATGGAGAGATGATGAGGAAGCAAGAGAATGGGAGAGAGAGGGAGAGGTTGGATGAGATAGGGAAGCCAGGATAGAAGAGGAGAGAGAGAAAAGGAGAAGGAGAAAGAGAGAGAGGTGGAGAGAGAGAGGATAAGAAAAGAGAGGGGGGAGATAGATATAGAGAGAAAGGGAGACAGAGAAAGGGGTGAGAGAGGAAGAGAAAGAGAGAATGGGAGGGAAAGAGAGGCAAATTGAGAGAGAGAAAGAGGTAGAGAAGGAGAAAGACGAAGAGATAGAGGGAGGGAAAGAGAGAGAATGATGGAAACTATGGAGCTAAATGGATCTTAAGGTGGTGTCTCCACGGAAGGTCCAAGATGACGAATTTACAAGTACAAGATCTGATCCATTACACATTAAAGATGGTCCGATGACATGGGCTAGGGCTAAGAAGCTTAAAGAAGCTCTTCATCGACCGATTCAAGAGTGTTGGGTAGAATGCACTTCCAAGGGCCCAAGGGAGCAATGTGGTACCATCTTAAGAGAAGAGGGAGATCCAAGACTTGTCAATCTGATCTAAGTCCAAGATTGGAGTCCTTAAATCATATTGGGCTTATTTTATTATATCTAGCTTAATTATAGTTAGAATTAATTAATTAAGTCAAATTTGGGCTTTATGTTTAAGCCTTATTATTTGTCTATGTTTTTAAGCCCATTAGGGTCTCGTTTCTATTCTCTTTAGGGTGCATGGAAAAGTAGAGTTCTTTTAGGGTGAGGAGTGGCATGTTAGCCTATATAAAGGCTGGTTTAGTTCTATTTAAAAAAAACATAATAATTTTGAGAGTTAATAAATTTGAGAGGATTTTCTTCCTTTGTTCTTTTGAGAACTAAATCTGACTTATGAAGGATTGCAACCCTTATGGTGTCTTTGAACTTATCATCCTCCATAGGGTGTAGTGTCCTTCATTCTATTGCATCATAGCTTCGGTTCTTGCCACCTTATAGGCAACGGGTCGAGTTTCATTTATTATAGCCTGATTAGTCACATTCTTTGGGTTGTCTAGCAACAAAGGTGTTTAGGTCTCTCATCTTTATATGTGGGGTTGACATTAGTTGGTATTAAAGCCTAGGTTATGCAAAGTCAAGTTGGTTATCCATAGTCCTTGCATCTTTTATTCCATATCTATCTTATTTTCTTTGTTGCATCTTCCTTATTATTTTGCCATATCTTTTCTTGTTTAAGTATTGTGTTCCTTTTCTTGATAAATTGAATTTTATATAAAAGAAAGGAAAAAGGTTTGACTTGTACTTAACTTCATTTTCTCAATATTTTCTATTTCATGTGCTCGTAGTTAATTTTGTTTTAATCCGAACCGAGCAGTTTCAATTAAAAGAAAAAACACAAAAAGAAGTCCGATTAGTTTCTATCCTATCGTGTCTCATTTATCGTTGTCTTATTTAATCCAAGTCTCGTCTTGTCATTCAATTTTGAAAATTTTGTTTCTTGTTCCAAATCCGAAAGAAAACATCTTAAGGCTACAAAAACGAAGAATTGTTATGATGTTCTACCAGTTAAAAAAAAAAAAGATAAAAAAAGAAGAAAGAAAGAAAGAGCAATCTAATCGGTGACAAAAGATAAGTGTATTTTTTTTATTACATTTTTAGGAAAAAAAGTTAAAATTTTGAACTAAATTGGATTTATGGAACATGAGTAACATGTGATATTTGAACAAATTGTAAGAAATGGGTCGTTATTGAGCATAAGCACTCCAAACACATGTGGAACTTATACAATAAGAATCGATGATTGGAAGCCAAATATAATGAATTGAGGAGAGAGTAGGGAAGCCTACAAAATCACCTTGATTTACTCTCCAAATTTTATGTTTAGTTCGACATTTGTGTTGTATTTCTAGATTTTTCTAATTAGTTTGATTAAGAGATTAATGGAGGAAATAAGAGTGGTAAAAGGCAAGAGGGTGAGATTATTATAGCAAAAGCCTAAAAGAGTGTAAACACGAGTGTGAGTGACATCTTATACGAGTGCAAACACATGAGGAAGTGCTATTGTGAGGTTCTATCAATTGCTTTTATTTTCTTATTTTCTCTAACTTTGCAAGTTTCTAATCATGGGAGATAGAAAAAATAAGTGGTTAGAGATGAAGTGGAGGGGAGAGTTGAAAATAAATTACTTTGAGAAGCGACCCAAGCTCAATGGGGTCAATTAATGCACTTTATAAGGGATATTAACAATTGAATGGAAGCCATGGAGTTGAGGTAAAATGAGAAATTTCAAACTACTCCCGAAGCTAGAAGGCAAGTATAGGATGAAGAGGAGTTATTTGAGGAAGATTTTGATGATCGTGGATGTTTTGTGCAAAATGAAAGAGGTGGGCATGGAAATAGGGGTTGTGGTGGACGTGGAGGCCAAGGTAGTGATCATCATGGTTTTAAGCGGCTAGAATGGGGGAATAATGGTTATGAAAACAATAACAATGGGCTTAAATCGACCATCTCTCCATTTCAAGGTAAAAATGATCTTGATTTGTATCTTGAATGAGAGAGAAAGTGTGAATTTATATTTGATTGTTATGAGTATTTAGAGGCAAAAAGGGTGAAGTTTAATACTCGTGAAGTTTACATCCTATGTTGTTGTTTGGTGGAATCGCATGGTTTTGGAGAGAAGACAAAATGGAGAGCATCCTATTACAACTTGGGATGAGATAAAGGCTGTTATGAAGAAATGATTTGTTCCTAGTCACTACTATCAAGATTTGCATCAAAAGCTACAAAGGCTAGCTCAAGGTACAAAGTTAGTTGATGAGTACTATAAAGAAATAAAATAGCTATGACATGTGCAAATATTATGGAGGATCGAGAGACTACTATAGCTTGATTTGTAGGTGGGCTAACCCGTGGGATTGTAAACATTGTGGAATTGCAACATTATGTTGAAATGGAAGAGTTAGTACACTTGGTAGGGAAAATCAAAATAAAACTCAAATACAAAGGCAATTCATGTATTGGGCGGAATGCAAGTTCTTCGTCTTAGAAAAACAATTGGAGCAAGAATGAAGAGAAGCCTATATTTAAGCCCAAGGCCGAGGAGAGCAAGCTTAAAACTAATTCTAGACTCAGCAAAGACAAAGATACTTCTAGCACCCAAACTCCTAAGAATCGTGATATTAAGTGTTTAGGTAGGGGACATATTGCTTCACAATGTCCAAAAAAGTGAGCAATAGTGATTCGAGATGGCATGTATGAATCCGAAAGTGAGCATGAGGATGCCGATGAGATGCCGCCATTAGAACATGATAATGATGGGATGGAGTTTGCTATACATAGAGAATTGCTTATTGCAAGAAGTGTCTTAAGTATTTCAATTGAGGGATGAAGAAGATGAGTAGTAAGAAAATATCTTTCACGGATGTTGCCATGTTATAGGAAAGGTATGTAGCCTTATCATAGATGAGGGAAGTTGTACTAATGTTGCTAGCACTACTTTGGTTAAGAAACTTGGTTTGACTTGTATTAAACATCCTAGGGCATATAAACTTCAATGGCTTAATGATTATGGAGAAGTTAGGGTGATTAAATAAGTAGTTGTTCCTGGTCATGTGTTATTAGGCCGTCCTTGGCAATTTGATAGGCGAGTCATGCATGATGGGTTTATAAATCATTACTCTTTTTTTTGAAGGGGAAAAATATAACTCTTGTACCTTTGACTCCCAAACAGATCTATGAAGATCAAGTGAGGTTGAGAGGGAGTGAAGAAAAGAGGGAGTTGTGTGAGGAAAACAAAAGTGAAATGAGTGAAAAAAAAGAATGGAGATGGAATTATGGCGGGATTGTGGCCATGAATTGAAAAGAGAAAAGGAAAGAGAGGCCATGAGAGCAAAAAAGAGAGAATATAAGTTTTTATGCAAAAGAAAGTGAGATTAAGAGAGCAATTTGGTTGAAACAAAAAGTATTTGTACTTATGTACAAGGAGGCATTTTTGAACACTAACAATCTTAACTTTTCTCTTTCTAGTGTGGTTATGTCTCTTTTATAGGATTTTGAAGATGTGTTTCTCAAAGAGCTTAAGCATGGATTGCCATCGATTCATGGGATAGCACACCAAATTGATTTCATTCTCAAAGTGCAAATTCCTAATTGACCAGCTTATATAAGTAGTCCGAGAGGAGACAAAGGAGCTACAAAGATAAGTAAAGGAATTGATGGTCAAGGGATACGTGCATGAGAGTATAAGCCCATGCACCGTTCTAGTTTTTCTTATGCCTAAGAAGGATAGGACTTAGAGGATGTGTGTTGATTGTCGTATAATTAACAAGATAACGATAAAGTATAGACATCCCATTCCTAGGTTAGATGATATGCTTGAT
The DNA here is from genome assembly GCA_963924115.1 of Dovyalis caffra. Taxonomy (NCBI): domain Eukaryota; kingdom Viridiplantae; phylum Streptophyta; class Magnoliopsida; order Malpighiales; family Salicaceae; genus Dovyalis; species Dovyalis caffra. Next base: position 64,140 of record CAWUPB010000138.1, read on the forward strand.
GACTTGTATGGTGCTTTTGTGTTTTCTAAAATCAATTTAAAATTTGGTTATCATCAAATAAGAATGGGTGAAGGTGACGAGTGGAAAAGAACCTTTAAAACAAAACATGGTCTATATGAGTGGTTAGTTATGCCGTTTGGCTCACTAATGCACCTAGTATATTCATGCATCTTATGAATCATGTCTTGCATCAATTTTTAGGAAAACTTTTCATTGTACACTTTGATGATATTCTGATCTATAGCAAAACCTTAGAAGAGCATGTTAATCATCTAAAACAAGTTCTAAGTGTTTTGCGTAAAGAAAAGTTATTTGCTAATCTCAAGAAGCACAACTTTGCATGGATTAGCTTGTGTTTCTTGGTTTTATAGTTAGTGCAAGAGGCATTGAAGTTGATGAAGAAAAGGTAAAGTCGATCAAGGACTATCCTACACCTAAGTCGATTAGCGATATGAGAAGATTTCAAGGTTTGGCAAGTTTCTATCAACGATTCGTCAAGGATTTCAGTACCATCATGGCACCATTAACTAAAGTCGTTAAGAAGAGTGTGGGGTTCAAATGGGGAGATAAGGAAAAAAAATATTTTTTCTTTAATTAAATAAAATTTGATTTCTGCTCCTTTACTTGCATTACTTGATTTCACTAAAACTTTTAAAATTGAGTGCGATGCATCAAGTGTTGGCATTAGTGCGGTTTAATGCAAGAAAAGAACCCTTTTGCATATTTCAGTGAGAAATTAAGTGGGGCTGCCCTAAATTAGTCTACGTATGACAAAGAGCTCTATGCCTTGGTACGAGTATTGGAGACATAGCAACACTACCTTTGGCCTAAGGAGTTTGTCATACATACCGATCATGAGTCCTTAAAGCATTTGAAGGGACAAGGGAAGCTGAATCATAGACATACAATATGGGTAGAATTTATTAAGACATTCCCATACATGATTCAAGTATAAACAAGGTAAAAAAATATGGTAGTCGATGCATTATCCCATAGGTATTCCCTAATCTCTACACTTAGTTCAAACTTGCTTAGATTTGAATATATTAAGGAGTAGTATGCAAATGATCCAGATTTTACTAATCTATCTAATGTATATGAGAATAATACTTTTGGGAAGTTTTATAGCATGAGAGTTATTTATTTCGTGAAAATAAGTCCTGTGTGCTTATGAGCACTAGTTAGTTGTACGTGAGGCACATGATGGAGGCTTAATGGGGCATTTTGATGTCTTAAGAACTTTAGCTATTCTAACTAAACACTTTTTTTGGCCTCACATGAAAAGGGATGTAGAGAGGGTTTGTGAGAAGTGTGTGACGTGCAGTGCAAGCTAAATCTAAAAGTTAAACCCCATCGTTTGTACACATCATTACCTATTCCTAGTTCATCTTGGGTTGACATTTCCATGGATTTTGTGTTAGGATTGCCACGAACTAGGAAAGGGAGGGATTGCATTTTTGTTGTTGTTGAAAGGCTTTCCAAGATGGCACATTTCATTATTCCTCACAAGATGGATGATTCCAACAAGATTGTAGATTTGTTCTTTCGAGAGCTAGTATGTTTGCATGGAATGCCAAGGAGTATCGTTTCTAATCGTGATGAAAAGTTCTTGAGTTACTTTTGGAAGACTTTGTGGGGTAAGTTGGGAACTAAGTTATTGTTTTCTACTACTTGTCATCCACAAACCGATGGCCAAACCGAGGTAGTGAATCGAACTCTTTCTATTTTTTTATGTGCTATTCTATAAAAGAACATCAAGAATTAGGAAGAGTGTTTGCCACATATTGAATTTGTATATAATAGGACTATGCATACTCCTACTAGTTATTCACCATTCGAGATAGTTTATGGTTTTAATCCTTTAACTCATGGATTTGATGCCTTTCCTATTGATAAGTATTCTAGCTTAGATGGTGAGAAAAAAGCAAAATTGGTGAAGTCCTTGCATGAGAAGGTGCAACAACATGTTGAAAAGAAGAATGAACAAGTATGCAACAAATGCCAATAAGGGGAGAAAGAAAGCTATCTTTGAACTAGATGTTGATGAAGAAGATTCGAGAATGAATCCTTACAAAGAGGGAGGGAATGATGGATACCATGGAGCTAAATGGACTCGTAAAGTGGTGCCTCCGAGGAAGGTTCAAGATGGCAAGTTTACAAGTCCAAGATCTAATCTATTACACATTAAAGATTGTCCAATGACACGGGCTAGGCCTAAGAAGAGTAAAGAAGCTCTTCATCTAGCTGATTTAAGAGTGTTAGGCGGAATGCATTTCTAAGGGCCCAAGTAGAGTCCTTTTAGGGTTAGGAGTGGCATGTTAGCCTATATAAAGGCTAGTTTAGCTCTATTTCAGAAAAAACACAATAATTTTAAGAGTTAATAAAATTGAGAGGATTTTCTTCCTTTGTTCTTTTGAGAACTAAATTTGACTTACCATGAATTACAACCCTTATGGAATCTTTGAACTTATCATCCTTTATAGGGTGTGGTGTTCTTCACTCCATTGCATCATAGCTTTGGTTCTTGCCTCCTTATTAGCAATGGCTCTAGTTTCATTTATTATAACCTGATTGGGTGTATTCTTATGGTTGTTTAGCGACAAAGAGGGAGGGAGAAGGAGAGCAAGGGTGAGAGGGAGTGGGAGCATGAGAGGAGGAGAAAGAGGGAGGAAAAGCGACAAAGAGGGAGAGGGAGAGGGTAAGAATAGTGAGACAAAGAGAGAGTAAGAGTATAAGAGATTGAGAGAGAGGAGGAGAGGGATATAGAGACAAAGAGAGAGGGACGGATGGAGAGAGGGAGGGAAAGTGAGAGAGAGAGGGAGAGGAAGGGAGAGAGGGAGAAAAAGGAAGACTAGAAGATAAAATAAGAGAGGGAGAGAGGGAGGGAGGGAGAGGGAGAGGGAGAGGCAGAGAGGGAGGGAGTGGAAGAGGGATGGATAGAGAGAGGAGAGGGAGAGGGAAAGAGAGAGAAAAAAGGAGAAAGCGAGAGATAAAGAGAGGGAGAGATGGTGTGAAAAAAGAAAAAGAAAGAATGAGAGTGTGAGGGAGAGGGAGAAAGAGACAGAGAGAGTGTGTGAGAGGAGAGGGGAGAGAGAGAGAGAGAGAGAGAAGGAGAAAGAGAAAAAGTAATGAAGAGGGAGAAGGAGGTAGAATGAGGAAGGAGAGGAGGGGCGAGAGAGGTTGGAGAGGGAGAGGGAGAGGGAGAGAGGGAGAGGGGAGAGAAAAAGATAGATAGAAAGAGTGAGAGAGTGAGAGATGAGAGAGAGGAGGAGAAAGAGAGAGAGAACATGAGAGAGAAGGATAGAAAAAAATGTGATAGAAGCAAAAGGGGATAGAGAGGGAGGGATAGGGGGAGAGAGAGGGCGAGAGGTAAAGGGGGAAGGATAAAAAGAGGTAGTGGGAAAGAGAGACATGGAGGGCAAGTGAGAGTGAGATGGTGAAAAAGAGGGGGAAGTAAGAGAGAGGTAGAGAGAGAGAGAAATAAGGAGAGATGGAGAGGGAGAAAAAGAGAGAGGAAGATAATGGAAGAGAAGAAAAGAGGGAAGGAGAGAGGGAGGGAGTGGGAGAGAGAGGAAGACGATAAAAAATGAGAGAGAAAATGATGGAGAAGGAGAGGGAAAGAGAGAGAGGAGGGAGAGAGAAATAGAAGGAGAGGGAGAGAGAGCGAAAGGGAGGAGTGAGAGAGAGCGAGAGAGGGAGAAAGGGAGCGAGAGATGAAGGAGAGGGAGGAGAGGGAGAGAGAGGGAGATAAAGAGGGAGAAAGGAAGAATGTAGGGGAGAGAGAGAGGGAAAAAAAGGAAGAGGGAGAGAAAGGGGGAGAGGGAGAGAGAGGGGAGGGAATAGGAAAGGGAAAAAGGAATTGAGGGAGAGGGAGGAGGTAGATGAAGAGGGAGAGAGAGATGGTGGGAGAGGGAGATAGGGGGATAGAGAGGAAGAGGGACGGAGGGAGGAAGATGGGAGGGAGAGGGATAGAGATAGGGTGGGAGAGCAAGAAAATGAGTGAGAAAGAGGAAGAGTATGAGAGATATAGAGGGAAATGTAGATGGAGAGAGAGAAATAGGAGATATGAGAGAGAAAGAGAGAGAGAGAAAGAGAGTGTGAGAGAGAGAAGGAGAAAGCGAGGGAGATAGGGAGGATGATAGAAAGAGCAAGATAAAGGAAGAGATTAGGAGAAAGAGGGAGAAAGAGGAAGAAAGGGAGAGAGGGAAGCCAAGTGAGGGAGAGAGAGAGAGGGAAGAGGAAGAGAAAGAGGGAAGAGAGAGTGAGAGAGAGGGAGAGAAGGTGAGGGTGAGGGAAAGAGAGAGATAAAAGGTGAGAGAGAGATAGAGAGATACAAGTCAAGAGAGAGAGTGAGGGAAAAAGATAGAGAGGGAGATAGAGAAGAGGAAGAGAAGGAGAAGAAAGAGAGGAAATGAAAGCGAGAGAGGGAATGAAGAAAAGAAAGGAGAGAGAGGATGAGGGAAAAAAGAGGGAGAGAGAGGAGATGGAGTAAGGGATAGAAAGAGAGGGGGAAGGAGAGAAAGGGAGAGAGAGGGAGTGGGAAATAGTGGAAGAGAGGGATGGAGAGAGGGATAAAGATAAAGTGAGAAGGATGGAGTGAGAGGGAGAGGAAGAGGGAGATGGAGAGGGAGGAGAGAAGGAGATGAAGAGGGAGGGAGAGGGAGAGGAGGAGTGAGAGAGGGAAAGGGGTAGGGAGAGGAAGAAGGAGTTAGATGAGGGAGAGGGAGGGAGGGAAAGAGGGGAGAGAGAGAATGAGAGAGAGAGAGAGGGAGATAGGGAGGGATAAGAGAGATAGAGGGATAGAAAGATAGGGAGAGAGGTAGGGAGAAAGAGAGGGAGAGGGAGGATAAGAGAGGGTGAGAGTAAAAGAGGTAAAGAGATAGGGAGAGGGAGATAGGGAGGGAGAAAAAGAGAGAAAGGGAGAGAGGAAGAGGGAGGGAGAGAAAGAGTGATTGGGATAGGGAGAGTAGGAGGGAGAGAGAGAAGGAGAGAATGAAAGAACAAAGAGATAGGGATAGGGCACAAGGTAGAGAAGGAGAGAGAGGGAGAGAAAAGGATAGAGGGTGAGGGTGAGAGATGGAGAGGAGAGGGAGAGGGAGAGGGAGAGGGAGGGAGTGACTAAGAAAGAGGGTGAGAGGGTGAGAGTAAAAGAGGTAAAGGGATAGAGAGAGGGAGATAGGGAGGGAGAAAAAGAGAGAAAGGGAGAGAGGAAGAGGGAGGGAGAGAAAGAGTGATTGGGATAGGGAGAGTAGGAGGGAGAGAGGGAAGGAGAGAATGAAAGAACAAAGAGATAGGGATAGGGCACTAAGGTAGAGAAGGAGAGAGAGGGAAAGAGATTGAGGGAGAGAAAAGGATAGAGGGTGAGGATGAGAGATGAAGAGGAGAGGGAGAGGGAGAGGGAGAGGGAGGGAGTGACTAAGAAAGAGGGAGAGAAAGGAGGAGAGGTACGAGAGAATGAGAGAGGAAGAAAGGGAAAGGGAGAGGAAAGGAAAAGAGTGACGGAGATAAAGGGAAAGAAAGGAAGGGAGAAAGGTGGAGAGGGAGATAAAGAAAGTGGAGAGAGAGAGGGAGATGAAAAGGGAAAGAGGGATACGAAGAGGGAGAAGAGAGATGGAGAGGGAGAGTGAGAGAGGGTGAAGGAGAGAGAGAAACAAAGAGAGAGAAAAGAGTAAGAGTGGAAGAGGAAGAAGGAGAGAGAAAGGGAAGGAGGGAGGGAGAGAATGTGCAAGCCCCATGAAACTCCTTAACTACATAGTATACGTGCTGAAATATTTATACCGACATATACCGAGTCTCGCATGATTTCGTGCCATTTTCCTATTTTGTGATGTCCACATGCATAGCGTGTGTGAGGCCTTATGGGATGCATATCGGGTAACCTAGCTAGTTACAATTTATTTTCTTTAACATATATTAGAATGTATTATAAAGTGAAACAAATTATATAAGGGATGGAGAGTGCTAAAATATGGGAAAAGTAATATATATAAAATAATTTTTAGGCATGCTGAAATTTTAATTCCTAGGGAAAATATCTTCTAGAATATCCATAATTATCTATTGGATGTGGGTGTAATTTATGAGACATTTTATTTTATATTTTATAGTCTTAAGGATCTAATGTTCATGAAAGTGTTTAAAGGAATAACCTTTTAGGGTATTTAGCTAGTCATTATTTATTTTTCCCATAAAAAATATCTAAAAGACCATGCAAGTGAAAGAATCTCCCAAACATGTGCATGGGCCGAATTTTGGGAACTAAAAGACCTTAGGAAGTTGGTTAATTTAGTTATCTTTAATTACCTTTTTTTATTTCCGAGGTGGATACCTAATCTTCCACCATGTTCCAATTTGTGCCACCTCACCATTTTTGGAAGTCAAACATGCCACTTGCCTCTACCTTGTCTCCATCATTTGACATTTTCTACCATGAACTCTTGACGCATGTCATATTCATTAATGAGAGAAAAAGTGGTATAAAAGTGTAAGAAAGATATCAAATTTACCATTTTTGTTGAGACAAAATCGTAGCTACCAAAGAGAAGGAGAGAAACGAACTTGAGAGGGGAGAGAGATGAAAAAGAAAGAAAAAGGAAAGAAAGGAAAGTCTAGGCATTCTTTAGGAAAGCTAAAGCAATGGAAGTAGGTTTATGTTGTTCTATATGATGCTCTAAATTTCTTGCATATATGCTTAAATGAGGTGGTTGGTCTATTATGTTGATTTATGTTGATTATGTTTGTAATATGTGTTAGATGGCTTGATGTCCATTTAGTGGGGAACTTTATGGTTGGTTTGTACATATGTGATGATGGATGGTTGGTATTTTGATGTACCAATGTTAGATCTATGTATGATGTATGTTTAAATGTGAGTGGATGGGTTTCGTTAAAGCAAAATGGGCTTGGATCTCTTTAGGAAAGCATTCGGCCTAGTTACCAAAATGGCTAGAGTTTAGATTTATTTAATGGAGCTAAAGATCTAGATCTTCAAGGTAACCCACTTAAGTATAATTTAGTAAGTTAGGATGAAAAGAAATGACCTAGAAACAAAAGACAATAATTTGCCCTTTTTGGACCCATTCGGCCTAAAACCCAAAAAAATTGGGTTTTGAGTTCCCCTCATCCAATTTGTGAATCAATGGTTCAAATGCACCTAAATAAGTACAAAATTAAGTGTAAAAAGGTTAGATTCTAAGAAAAGTGGAAATTTCAGTTTAGATTAGGAAACACTCGACCTAAACCTTACTTTTTACAAATTGAGTTCCAATCATCTAACTCCACAATAAATGGTCCAATGACACCTCAATAAGTATAAAATGAAGTGTGGGAAGGTAAGATTCCAAGAAAAATCAAAATTAAGACCTAGATCTATTAGAATCAAATTTTAGCCATTAAGGCTCAATTTTGGGTTAGGAGGAAAATCCCATTCCAAATGCGCTCTAACGCATTCCTAGGACTCAAATACAAAAATTGATTAACCCTAATAGGCGGGTCTTGTATTTCCTTGTGTGACCACGGTGATCTAAATGTTGTATGGAAATGAAGGGTTTGGTACCCATAATTTGGTGAAATGTGGTAAATAAATCATCATGTGCATCATATACATTTGGGGGTAGTTTGACTTGAGAAACACAATTGACGAGAAATGATGAGGTTTGGTAATCGAATTGCTTTAGAAATTGGATAATTTTGATAACCTAATTAGATTAAATGCGTATTAGTAATGAAGTCGTGTGCGCATTCTATTAATTGAATAACCGTTAGGTGATGGATAATTCCGCTAACTCGTGTTACAATGAGAGATAATTTCGTTGCTAGCGAGTAAGTGATTTGGTAATCATCGAGGAATGAGAATAGAGCAAACTTGCTAATACCTAGGATACCCAAATTAAAATCAAAAGGGAAAGGCTAAGTGATAGGATTGTATTTCATCTCACATGCATCACCCTACTTATTGAGCTTCACCTCACTTTGTTATTATTTCATGCCATGACAAGTAAAAGCGATGGTAGTGCTGATAAAGAAGTTGTTAGTTCCTCTCAAAAAAGGGCTTATGTGTGACATAAAAAATATAGGATTCATTTTTTATTGTAATTAAGGGATATGGTGTCTATTAGTAGGTAAATAGCACTTTAAATGTTTTGTGACATTTGTAAGTTATTATTTATTGGCTATGTAAAAATAGGAGTAAATTTGAGACTTAGTCTCTAAACCGTAACGCACCTAGCCACTCCTTTTAGATAATTGGTAAGGGAGCTAGGGGTGTCATAGAATGAGTGAGAGATAGAGATAAAGATAGAGAGATATGGATAAAGACATAGTGAGAGAGAGGAAGAGGGAGAAAAAAAGAGGGAGAGGGAGAGAGTAAGGGATAGAGAGGGAGAGAGAGGGAAGGAGAAAGGAAGAGAAGGAGAGTGGGAGAGTTAGAGCGAGGAGGGATGGAGAGATGATGAGGGAGCAAGAGAATAGGGAGGGAGAGGTTGGGGAAGATAGGGAGAGATAGGGACAAATAAAGATAGAAAGGAAGAAGGAGAAAGGGAAAGAGGAGGGAGAGATAGATATAGGGAGAGAGGGAGAATGGAAGAGGGGGTGAGAGAGGGAGAGAATGGGGGAAGAAGAGGCGGAGGGAGAGAGAGAAAAGGGAGAGAAGGAGAAAGAGAGGGAGATAGATGGAGGGTGAGGAATAGGAAGGGAGAGGGAGAGTGAAGGTAAGACGGACTCAAAATGGGAGAGGAGGAGAAAAAGGGAGGAATAGTGATAGAGAGGGAGAGGGAGCAAGATAGAGAGACAAAGAGAGCATGAGAGTGGGAGAGATTGAGAGAGGAGAGGAGAGGGATAAAGAGACAAAGAGAGAGGGAGAGATAGAGAGGGAAGGAAATTCGGAGAGAGAGGGAGATGAAGGGAGAGAGAGAGAAAAAGGAAAAGTAGAGAGAAAGGAAGAGAGGGAGAGAGGGAGGGAGAGGAGGAGGGATGGAGAGAGAGAGAGGATAAGGAGAAGGAAAGAGAGAGAAAGAGGGAGAGAGCAAGAAGGAAGAGAGAGAGATGGTGCGAGAAAGAAAGAGAGAAAGAAGGAGAGTGTGAGGAAAAGGGCGAGAGGGACAAAAGGAGAGCGTAAGGGGAGAGGGAGAGAGGGAGAAAGAAAAAGTAAAGAGGAGAGAGAGGGTAGGGGAGGAGAGAGCAAGGGAACGAGAGGGAGAAAGGGGGAAAGAGAGACCGGAGAGGGAGAGGGAGAGGGAGTGGGGGAGAGAGAGTGATAGAAGCAAGAGAAAGGGAGAGGGAGAGAGAGCAAAATGGATAGCAAGAAGGAGAGAGTGAGAGAGAAGGGTAGAAAGAGAGAGAGAAAAGGAGAGAAAAAGATGTAGATGGAATGAAAAAGAGATAAAAAGGGAGGGATAGGGAGAGGGAGGGCGAGAGGGAGTGAGAGAGGGAGAGGGAAAGAGAGAGATGAGGGAGAGCAAGAGAGAAAGAGTGGGAGAGAGAGTGAGATGGATGGAGATTGAGAAAGTGAGAGTGAAAGAGAGGGGGAAAAGAGAGAGAGGTGGAGAGGAGATAGAGAAAAAAGAATGAGAGATTGAGAGAGAGGGAGGGAGAGATAGAGAGGAAAAGGAAAGGAGAGGGGAGAAAAAAGAGGAAGATAGTGGAAGAGAAAAGAGAGTGAAGGAGAGAGGGAGAGAGAGGGAGAGAGAGGGTGGGAGAGGGAGAGGGAGAGGGAGAAAGAGAGGGAGGGAGACAAAGAGGAAAGGAGAGAGGGAGAGAGAAAAGGGAGGGAGAGGGATAGGGAAACAGAGAGAGGAGGAGAAGGAGAGAGAAAGGGAGAAGTGAGAGAGAGAGAGAGGGAGAAAGGGAGAATGTAGAGGGTAGAGAGGGGTGAGAGAGGGTGAGAGATAGAGTGAGGGAGACTAAAAGAGATAGATAGAGAGTGTGGGAGAGAAGGAAAAGGAGTGAGAGAGAGGGAGAGTGCAAGAGATAACGAGGGGAATAGAGATGGAGAGAGAGGGATATAGAGAGAAAAAGTGAGGAAGAGAGGGAAAGGAGAAGAGGGGGAGAGAGAGTGAGAGAGAGGGAGAGAGGCCGAGGGAGAGAGAGGGAGAGATAGAAGGTGAGAGAGAGATGGGGAGCAAGATTGAGATCAAGAGAGAGAGTAAAGGAAAAATATAGAGAGGGAGATAGAGAAAGAGGGAGAGAATGAGAAGTGAGATAGGGAGGGAGAGAAAGAGAAAGGTCGAGGGAAAAAAACAGGTAGAGAGAGGAGATGGAGTAAGGGATAAAAAGAGAGGGAGAGAGAGAGAGT